>OX424508.1:23865415-24439336 GCA_949152395.1 Agrochola litura
ATGTTGCGGCATATTTTAAAGTGACAAGGCAAATTACTCAAAAATTCTAACTTAAGAAAAACAGACCCGAAAAAGGTTAATAAGAAAAAAGTTATGGGCGATTTAGTCCAAAAAAAAAACTTCGTCGGCCGCTCCTGAAAAATCGTATTTTGTCCCTTACCTCAATTGAACCTACGGTCGACGATATCTATTGCAACTGAAATCCAACCAACTTTTGTACCAAGTAGGTATAGATATCTTTGTTGAGGAATATAGAAGGCAGGGAACGTAGTGTAATGTCTTTAAAAAAAGAATATCATGGCGTCGATCTGACACGTCTCGGACTCGGAGCATGAACGAACCAATATCTGTAATTTTGTAGCCATTTTTTCCCTTAGCCCATAGTTTCCCACTGCAAGCCCCCGAATTCCTCTTCCCGCGCCACTTCCAACCAGTCCTCCCGTACGCGTACTAGTCAATGCTGCCGATTCCCTTGTTCACAAACTAAACTAAATTTAAGTTCAGTGCATCTTTTTCTTTCTATTTCATTAAGAAAAGGACAGAAGATAAATTTTAGTTTAGTCCTGTCAAGTTAATCAGCGCTTGACGTAAATTGACGTAATTTTTGTAGGCAAGTTTTTAATCACGTCTAAACTTGTAGTATGGAGTAGTGACAGGCGCTGATTAATTTGACAGGACTAAACTAAAATTTATCTTCTGTCCTTTTCTTAATGACATAAAAAGAAACAGATGTACTGAACTTAAATTTAGTTTAGTTTGTGAACAAGGGAATCGGCACCAATAACTAAGTAAGTGATCTAAAAGTTTAGTCTTTGCAGTAAACATCAAACTATACATAAGTACCTATTTGTAATTCTGACTGTGCCAATCTACTTAGGTACATGACGTTAGTCACACATAATCGAAGAAGCAGTTCATGAGGCCTACCTCATGAACTGCTTCTTCTTCTATAAGTGTTTGGCATGAAATTGTGACATGTAATTTCTTGAATTTATATTTTTTATTTTATTAATGCGACATTATGATTACCACGACAATTTTGTATGCCTTCTGGCGGGACGTAGTATGGACCAATATTTCTTTGTAAAACATCTGTATAATTTTTACCCTATGTTCACAAAATTAATAAATGAATTGAATTGAAATAATTTAATATAATGGCACATATTACGACACGCGCATGCCCCGCGCCGCGGCCCACGCGACTAGGGGCAAAGCCTCGTTTTTTGTGAACTGACTCAGCAGTCAGCACTGATCGTTCTCACGCACGGTTGAGTCAGGTTTAAGGAATCCATATGATTCGATACACATCTTTAAAATGTTTTATTAATATTACATAGTTATCATATTTTGCAAGTTATTATTTTGCATAGGTTTATGATCACAACATCTACTGGTCAGAAATTAATACATTTCCTGATATAGGTATGGGAAAATTTTAATGATCAATATCTTTGAAACTAAGCAAAGTTTCTCCGTCAGAAATTCAGGTTATCATTATCATCCCCGTCACAAAATTTTGAACACTTTTCGAAGGCCGTAGATCATCAGGCAGCGGAGATACATGTGTCCAGCCAGCTTGAACTCAGGCTGGCTGGACATTAAGTTTTTATTGATTTCTTGTAAACCCTTACATGTGACGCCATAAATCAAACTTCACACATTGCGTCACTAAATATTAGTAAAGGAACCATATTCGAAAACGCTCCCGTTATTGAGATTCGGAAGTGCCAGCCAGAAGTTTTATACGTAAATTCAAGCTGGCTGGACACAGATTTTTGCATTTTTCTACTAAACTTTTAGCTCGATGCCTGTTACAAATTTATGTGACGTCCGTTGATATGCAAAACGTCGTCAAAATCACTTCCGTTACAGAGATTGAGAGACCAGCGAAAAGTGGTTTTTCAAGCTGGCTGGACACGTTTTCGATCGATTAAGATCGATTATCTAAGATTCTGTAGCGTCACAAATTCTGAAATAAGGGTGTTTAGCCGTCACATAAAGTGCCCTATTGACCTAGTTAAATGCGAGCTATTTTCAGCCAGCCTGAGTCACATGATTAATGATATAACAATGATTTATGCTAATGTAAAAATGTGTTGATACAATGCTTTAAAACTAGCTGCCATGGAGTTTCTTGTCTTTCTTCTCCATGATAACCAAGGTTGGGAATGGACAACTAGTTTTCTCATCAACTTTCTTAACTGACAAGCCTAATTGAAATAAATGCCTACTTGCCTAGTCTTGCTTTTCTTCATAAAATCCTTTCCCTACACACCATATCCATAGAAACTTCATACACAGTATATAATTAGTTACCACTCTGACACTCAAAATTTACTAAGATAGGGAATATCACTATCTATACAATATATCGTCTGCTTACTGCGAAAACATGATAAATGCAGTTTTTGTCTTTTCGAGTACCTAAATGACTTTTGAAAGTTTAAGTTTTAATTTGATCTATTTCAAACTCATTAATTTAAAAACTGTTAAGGTTCCGTGCCGCCACACTGCACGAAATCACTGATTTTGATCAATTTTGTTCATTAGTTGTGAGAAAGGGGACCAGAATTTAAACAAAATTATTTGTGATTTGAAAAGTCCAATTCTTTATCTTGTACAGGGGAAAGGGATTTTTCAAATAAATTAAGGATTCGTGGAAAATCACAAAAAAAAATCAAAAAAATTACGCGAAACTGACGTTTGATCGTTTCGTTAGAAGAAACTGCTTTTGATCTTGAAAATTAAAAAATATCATCAACATCATTATATGGTCTACTTGTACATAGGGAACCACTTTTTTCAACTTTCATACAAAAAAATATAGCAGAAAAAAAATGTTGAAATAGCGTAACTTTCTCAAAACTTCAAGCCAAATAAATATTTTTTCCTAATACTTAGAAACACATTTCAGAAATTTTAAAAATTACATTATTAATCTTCATTTAACCGTTTAATAGAATCTAAATTTTATTTTATAAATAAACAATTACTTAATTTCGTAAATAAATAGCAAAGTGAACTATATAAACGTTACGTGATTTTTGTGAAACGTAACGTAACTAGTGACTTCGAGGACGTCACCGGTTTTGAAAACTAGTGATTTTAGTAACTAGTTATTTTTCAAATTCTATTCGGTGATACTATTGAAGTGTTACTGTTATTTGCGAAACGAAAATATAAATGGTTACCTACGTAATACGTTACATATCACAAGCTTTAAGTTTTTGGAACGAATAAGTTTTTATAGCTACATATGCAGTTACATTATTATCGTGATACTAAAGTTATTACTTGCGAAAGAAACAACATGCGTCGCAACGTACTTTTGTTTCGTTTCACTCTTTTCATTCGATCACTGCATTGTAATGGAACTAGTTACAAAAATCACGTGTTTATGTGTGACTCGAAACTAGTTATTCGGTTACATGCCCCGTAGCTAGTTATTGTAACTAGTGACGTTAAATAACGCCCATACCTAATTCCGTCAGTAGCGAACGGGCCTTCCCAGCGTGAGGACGTATCACTTTGCGTCGCAGCACGCACACACGCACGCACGTGTCCGATGTTAACATATTCCAGAAATTGTACGTCGACTACCACATTTTGATCCGCATTTTATTTTAAAGTACTTTGTTTGTTTTTGAAGAACATTAAAATTTTGCATGCCTGGCAATAAATAAAATACCGGTGTACGTGTGTTCGTAATTCTTCTTATCCTAAACGGCAAGCCGTTCAAAAAGAATGAAAAAGAAACATCTAAATCAGTCAAGACTGATTTAGATGTTTATTTTTCATTCTTTTTGTGTCACTTGGATGGTTCATAGCTATAGTTGGACCCTCGTGGCGCTGTTGTCACAGGACAACGTCTGCCTGCTGGGTTCACTAGTTATATTGTCTTTAGGTTTCATAGTTTTCAGTAATTTTTGGTAGGGGAAAAAGTTATGGGTTCGCGTCGCCGACATGCCCGCGCCAATATGCTGTTGTAGCAATAAGTGAAGTATTTTTGGAACGAAGTTCTTTAACTCTACTGAAGACTACTTTAAGTCAAAATAAAGATCCAAGATGGCGGCTGCGAACATTTAAAAATGTTTCGTCATGGGTGTCGTTTTCATAGTTTTCGAGGATGCTAAAGCTGATAGTGAGGTCAAAATATAAATCCAAGATGGCAGCTGTGACAATTTTCAAATTTTTCATCATGGGTGTCTTTTCATAGTTTTTCAGGATTCTAAAGCAGATTTTGATGTCAAAACGTAAATCTAAGATGGCGGCTGCGAAAATTTTCATATTTCTTTATAACATCACAACCATCAATTTCAAAGTGTTGGGTCCTAAACTAGACTAAAATTTCCAAAATTTCGTTTATTCCTGTCAAACGATGATTTCCCACCGTGAAATAATTATAGAATATATTTTATTTTGACAGCACGAAGATGGCAATATGGTGCTGATTCTCTTATATAGGTACCGAACTAAACTTACTAAACTATCACTAAAATTCCTTACTTTTGGCTATGAAAATTTTAAAGCTATTCTGCAAGAAAAATTCACTAAATTTAAATATATTTTGACATACTAAAGTTATATTTGACAATCGCGAGTCCACGTGGTACTTGTTTGCCCTACCCCGTGAATTTTTTTTAGAGCTGGAGGTGCACAGGGAGCTGCCTCGACGTTTTATATGGAATTTTTCACTTTTTGCAAGGAAAATAAGAAAAAATATTACCTACATGTAGAGTGTCAGGGGTTTAAAAGTTTTATAAAAGGGGTCGAAATTGTCATTATTTTTGCGATTGGACGCACCATTTTCGAGATATATGCAAAAGAAAAAAAAAGATACAGTACTATTTTTTGCACCTGAAGCGAGGTGTTGGTGGGAATTTTAGTTCAAGACGACTAATTTTATTCCGCACCTTTTTAATCACGATTAAAAATAGTCAGATTTAGTTAGACAATGGTGCCGATTCTCTTGTCATAAATGCCTCTAAACTAGACTAAAAATCACCAAAACTTAGTTTATTCCTGTCAAACGACGATTTCCCATTCTAAAATAGACTAAAGTGACACAACTTAACTATATTTTAATTTGACAGCACTAAGATGGTACTGAGATATTAATTTAGTGAAAATGGAAATTTTGCTATTTTGAATTGACGTTTTTCACCTAAAATTTAGATTTTAACTAAATCTGACTATTTTTAATCGCGACTAAAACGTCTGGAATAAAATTGGTTGTCATGAACTATAAATTCACACCAACACCTCGACTTCAGATGCAAAAACAGTACTGAATCTTTATTTTTATTTTGCTTATATCTCGAAAACGGTGTCTAATCACAAAAATAATGAAAATTTCGACTCCCTTTATAAAACCCTTAAACCCCTTACACTCTACATGTAGGTAATAATTTTTCATGTTTTCCATGCAAAAAGTAAAAAATTCCATATAAAACAGCATTTTTATGTTGATTGTTATAAATATAATACTAAACGAATATACACAAACATTCCAGGCTTATTTCTTATGCGTACCTACCTACGTAACTTAACAAAATACCATCTATAGGATCAAAAATGTTTAAGCGATCACTACGCTCGATGTTTAGGCGTGTGTGCGTGAACGGTGCACACAAACATAGCATCGCAAGAATTTACCTAAACTCTGTCGAGTGAATTCACAGCACGGAGCCTTAAAGCAAAATGTCACACTAACTACCCTTCTTTTAAGATTTACTCTTACGTAGGTCACTCGGTAAGTCTTGTCGTTTAGCACAATTTTTACAAGCTATTAATTTTTTTTGATACCTACGTATAATGCGTGCGTACACATGTTAACAGGTCGAAACTTGTCAGTCGCCGTCTAATAGTTATTGAGATAACACGTGTGAAAGTGTAAGTATGGCATCTCTTACGAGCTCTCAAGTTCGCGCGATTATTTATTACAATTTTCGACGTGACCTGTCTCGAAAACAATGCCACGAAGAAATGCAACGTGTATTGGGCAATACTTCGCCATCCCTCAGGACTGTCGAGCGATGGTATAAACAGTTCGAAAGAGGCCTTTTTGATCTAGAAGACGATCCGCGTCCGGGTAGGCCGAGTGAGGTGACGATCTCCGAAACAGTAGCTGCTGTTGAAAAACTGATTAAAGAGAACCGCAGAATCACATACAAGCAAATTGAGGAAATCCTCGGCATTTCTGCATGGGTTGTAAATAACATTTTTCATAAACATTTGCATGTACAGACGCCAGCACATCAAGCTACCCGAAACTGTCAAATTTTCCCAATCAACTTTGAACCTTACGCTTCAGCGATAAAGTTGAAAATCTATTCAATAAATTTGACAGATTGTAGTAGCTTGATGTGCTGGCGTTTGTACATAAAGTTTGTACACTTTTTGTCCCGCACAAACTGACTGACAATCAAAGAAGCAGGCGTGTAGAATGGTGCAAAAAGATGCTTAGCAAATTTAAATTAGGGCATTCTTCTGAGGTGTCTGCAATTGTGACAGGAGATGAAACTTGTATATATTATTATGACGTTCCAACAAAGTCTCAAAGTCGTTTATGGATTTTTGAAAATGAAGATAACCCGGCGATGCCTAGGAAGTCACGTTCAGTCTTCGTTCAGTCAAAAAAAAAAAAAAAATATTTTTTTTGGCCGTCGTGGTATAATAAAGACCATTCCTTTAAATACGCAACGCAGTGTTACTGCTGAATGGTATGTTCAATCGTGCTTGATCCCGATAATGCAAACACTTAAGGAATTGCGACCAAAAAGCCAACTGCGCTCATGGCTGCTTCACCATGACAACGCACCAGCTCAAAAAACAGCTGAATTTCTGGCGTCTTCCGGCATTGGACTATTAGACCACCCAGCCTACAGTCCCGATCTAGCGCCCTGTGACTTTGCACTCTTTCCATATGTAAAGAATCAACTAAAAGGACGCAAGTTTTCTTCAGACAAAGACATTTTGACTGCTTGGGAAGAAATCTGTACTTCTATCCCCGAAGAGAAGTGGAATCTCTGGTTTAATGAGTGGTTTGAGCGCATGAATAAGTGTGTGTTAAGTGATGGTAGCTACTTTGAAAAACAATACAATTTAGAAGTAGAACGACAAGACTTACCGAGTGACCTACGTATTTATTATTTGGTAATAGTAAAAACTGTATAAAATTAAATTTAGATCGAAAGAAGACCGCATTTATCATGTTTTACCTGTACTACACAAAAGTGATAATTATATCTTCTGAATTAAATGATTTCTAAAACTCATTTTAGTTTTGTATAATGGATTATTATATTTTACAACAATTACATGATTCGAATTCGATGACTGCCTCGTTGGTCTAGTGGTCGCAAGCGCTACTGCTGAGCATGAGGTCCTGGGTTCGATTCCCGGGTCGGGCAAAGTGTTATTGGGTTTTTCTATCTGAAATTTCTCAGTAGCAGCTCGGAGTCTGGATTTGTTGGTTGATTTGTGGTTGATGTCAATAGGCCCGCCCCACAGTGGAACGAATGTATGGGAGCGGTTGGACGTAGACATTTCCGAAAAAAAAGAGTAAAATTATGCCAAACTAATGATGCCATCTTATTCGATTACTTAATGCCTTCATAACTTGTGGTGATGAATTTCTTCATAACTCCCATATTTCGGGAGTAATTTGAGAAAATGTGAAATTTTACTATGAAAATGAGTGTATCGAGCTCTCTCCCTCCTGATTCCGGGCTTGTTTCAAGTAGCGGTCTCTAATATCATAATGCTAATACTAAGAGCTATATTTAATACTAAGACACATAGTGCGCCAAATGTGCACTTTCTGGGATAAAGAGTGATGTTTATTTTATAACACAATTTTTTTATTTTTTGTTTATTTTGTTGATTAAAACCGTTTTTCTAAAGGTTTACCTTATTACAATAACATTTCTGAGCAGCCAATTAGAGAAGATATAAGCTAATTAGGATATATAATTAGGGACTTAAGGTTTACATATAAAACTGATGCACTAATGATTACTGATAAGAACATTGCTATTATTTAATTACTAAATGGCTCTTAATACACTAATTTAGCATGCATCATTTACTAATTATCACAATAACTAATTACCTTGCAATATTTAACAAAGGATACCTGGGATACCTGGATTTTATATAAATAGGTCACTATTAGTAACTTTAAAATCAGTGTTGATTTACACCTCGTTGTATCCAAGCTAATCTCGCAATGTATTTTCCAAATTTTAATACAAATCTTGATATTCACGTTGCTTTATGCGCACGCGCACATAAAGATTTACGCGACTTTAACTATTTGTTCAGTGTTTTAAAAGATAACAGTTGTGTTCAGTTATGTGAAAGTGCTGAAACAAGTTTAAAAGACTGGTGTCGTCGATTTTGCTACCGCATTTATGCAAAATGGACACAGTCTGGAAGAAGCACAGATAAGTTTCGGAAGAAACATGAGATTTGGCTACAGGCTGCAATTCAATGGCCGGAATTACAGAATGAAAATATGGAACCTTCTACAGAAAATATAAGTGACGTCATCGAGCCCATAATTTCTCCTGCTAAATCTGATGCTTCAACTTGTACACATCCTAGTCCTCGTAAATCTTTTGAGGACCTTAGTAACCGGCAAAAAAGAAGACGCACTGAAGATAGTCTTTCATGCAGCAGTAGCAGCGCTGAAATTATGTTTTCGGCCGAAAGGGCGCTTCAAAAGGCAGGACAAAGCGATACAGCTTATGTTATGAAATACTTGACGGAGAATCCAGAAGAGGCCTCAAAAATCAAAGCCTTCATTGAAGGTAAATCAATTCAGGTACGGGAAATATCCCCTTTGAAGGCATTGGCTCTTTATGTATCGATGAACTTATCGAAATGGCGCTATAACACTCTTCGGGATTTCAACACTCAAGAAGGAGCTCTTCAATACCCGAGTTACTACATGTTGGTTAAAGAAAAAATTAAGTGCTATCCGGCCAAAGAAGATCTCACAGTTACAGAGAGCTCTGCAAAAATCAAATTACAAGCCTTGATGGATTTAACCTCAAGAAGACTTATTAGGTCGTTAGAAACCCCTGTTGATCCCAATCAACAGCTCGTATTGACCAGCAAATGGGGTTTTGACGGATCATCTAGCCAAAGCATTTATCATCAAAGGACGAGTGAAGATGAGCAAATCGATCTTGCTAGTAATTTTATGATTAGTCTTGTACCACTGCGGCTCGTCTCAAAAGGTGTAACAATTTGGGAAAACGAGCGACCATCTTCCACTTCATTTTGCCGGCCAATATTGTTTAAGTTTATAAAGGAAACCAAAGAAAATGTGCAGAGAGAGATGGCTGAAATCGAAGCAGAGATTGAAGCCTTAACTCCATCCACCATCACTGATGGAATTAGTGTCAAACACCAACTGCTGTTGACAATGATTGATGGTAAAATTCATTCCATTATATCCAATACAGCAGCTTCAGTGTGTGACATATGCAAGGCTTGTCCTAAAGAAATGAATAATTTAGAGTTAATCAAAGATAAACACGCAAACGAGGACATGTATAAATATAGCTTAAGCACCCTTCACGCTTGGATTCGCTCAATGGAATGCTTATTACACATTTCCTACAAATTAGACATAAAATCATGGCAAGTAAGGGGTGATATAGCAAAAAGGCAAGTTGATGACAGGAAGAAAAGAGTTCAAGAGGCTGTAAGAAGAGAAACGGGCTTACTTCTCGATGTTGTGAAACAAGGCAGTGGATCCACCAACAATGGCAACTCGGCAAGGAGATTTTTTGAAAACTACACTAAATCTGCTGAACTGACCGGAATAGATGCTATGCTTTTAAGAAAAATCTGTGTGATCTTGCAGTGTATTTCATCAGGAGAGAAGATCAACGTAACTAAATTCCGAGAGTTCTGCTTTGATACTGCTAAGCTTTACGTGGAGTTATACCCATGGTATTATATGCCTTCTTCACTTCATAAAATTTTAATGCATGGGCCAGACATAGTTCAGAACATGTCAATTGTGCCCATTGGTTTTCTATCCGAAGAGGCATCTGAGGCTAGAAATAAAGATTTTAGAAAATATAGAGAGGGGCATTCTCGAAAGCATAGCAGTATCTCATGCAATGAAGATATTATGCACAATCTTTTACTGTCTTCTGATCCACTTGTTACAAGTATCCGTCCAAAAGGAAATAAGTTTGTAAAAAAATCTTCTTTTAAGGAATTTTATGAGCTTACGGATTCTGAGAAAAGTGATATCGAATTTGTTAACATAAATGATTTAGCGGACATCGATTCTGAATTTGAATTAATTGATGATGATGATGATGACGAAGATAATTAAATGATGTTATTGTTTTAAAATGTGTAACTTAGTAAATTAGAGCTTACATCTTAATTATTTATTGTACTTTTAATGAAACTAGGTAATTTATTATCAACTTACTTAAAAGTCATACTCTCATCAGTTCTTGTGAATATTTTTGTTAATATATATTTCTGTATATATATAATATATTTATAGACCTCTTAATAAGTCTGTCTGCGGTTTAAAGTAAATACAAATGGGGAAAAAACGTTTTTTTTTTTAAATTTTCATTTCCTTTTATCCCAGAAAGTGCACATTTGGCGCACTATGTGTCTTAGTATTAAATATAGCTCTTAGTATTAGCATTATGATATTAGAGACCGCTACTTGAAACAAGCCCGGAATCAGGAGGGAGAGAGCTCGATACACTCATTTTCATAGTAAAATTTCACATTTTCTCAAATTACTCCCGAAATATGGGAGTTATGAAGAAATTCATCACCACAAGTTATGAAGGCATTAAGTAATCGAATAAGATGGCATCATTAGTTTGGCATAATTTTACTCTTTTTTTTCGGAAATGTCTACGTCCAACCGCTCCCATACATTCGTTCCACTGTGCGCCCCCTATTACATGGGACTTAAACATAACTGGCGAAATGTGGGTGTACCTGCTACAGGGACACCTCTGCCCAACCCTTCGTGGAAACAAAGCGTGATGTTATGCTATGTTATGTACATGATTCGATTTTTTTTTTTACTAAATTCGCTAATATATCGATGTTTTTGATACATTTAACCTGTTTTACCGGTTGAGTTTTAGTGTTAGTATGTCGCTTATTAGGTACTAACTTCATACAAAAGTGATTATCATCATCATTGCAGCCAAAAGACGTCCATTGCTAGACATAGGCCTCCCCGAAGCACCGCCACTTTGACCGGTTTTGCGCATCCCGCATCCAGCGGATTCCTGCGGCCTTCACAAGGTCATCGGTACACTTTGTGGGAGGCCTTCCAACGCTACGTCTCCCGGTACGCGGTCGCCACTCCAGAACCTTTTGGCCCCATCAGCCATCTGTTGTGCGAGCAATGTATCCTACCCATTGCCACTTAATTTTGGCATTTCTTCGGGCTATCTCGGTTACCTTAGTTCGTCTGCGGATCTCTTCATTTCTGTTACGATCATGTAAACTCCAAACATAGCCCTCTTCATTGCCCTTTGGGTGACTTTTAGCCTTCTCATAAGGCCCATTGTGAGCGACCACGTTTCAGTGCCATAAGTCACCACTGGCAACACGCACTTTCGTCTTGAGACACTGTGGTATGTGGGACGAGAAGATATTGCGTAGCTTCCCGAACGCTGCCCAACCGAGTCAGATTCAACGATTGACCTCTTTCTCGAAGTTGGCAGACCTACCTAACTGGACAGTTTGTCCTAGGTAAACATACACGTCCACAACTTCGAGTGTAGCGTCTCCGATTTTTATGAGTGGGTGTTACATGCGCATTTGATATGACCTTTGTCTTGCCCATGTTCATTTTAAGACCCACTCTTTTGGAAGCTCTACTAAGGTCATCGAGTATTGTACTGAGGTCCTCCATAGTCTCAGACATGACAAATATGTCGTCGGCAAACCGAAGGTTAGTGATGTACTCGCAATTGATGTTGATGCCTAGCCCTTTCCAGTTCAGAACCTTGAAGACATCCTCCAGTGCAGCGGTGAACAGTTTTGGAGAGATAACGTCTCCCTGTCTCACACCTCACTGCAGGAGGATAGGTTTCGAAGTCTGCTCCTGGAGGGAGACTGACATAGTGGCGTTTTCGTATAAACACTTCAGCACTTCGATGTACCGATAGTCGATCTTGCACCGTTGAAGTGACTTCAGTATAGCCCATGTCTCGACCGAATTCAAAATTCAAAAGTCATTTATTACAAACTAGCCTGAGAATCAGCACTTTTTGAACGTCAAAATTACATAAGACAGTCCCCCAAAAACGCCCACCCTTCACCACTTCCTAGTGCCTTTAGCTGGGAAAAACAAACTCCCTAGCAGCACACAGCTGTCTGTTCAAGTTAGGAAAATGATTCTATACAATAGTATGCAAAATAACTTACATTATGCAACACAAAACATAATTTAAATGATAAATTATTGGCCATATGTCAGCTAGCACACGCCAATATATCAACCAAAAACATCGAGAACTATACTCAAATAGAATTTAAAAAAATAAAAACTAAACGTAAACAGAAAAAAATATCTAAATAAAAGCCTCCAGGCATAAAGGGCGTGCCCGCTTACATAACTTAAGCTTATTAGTTTATCATTTATAATTGGAAGTTATAAATGATAAACTAGGACCATCGAGGTACAATAAATGAACAGTTAATTACTAATAACAATAACAAAACCATGATCAGCAAGACGACCAGTCACCACAAGCAGCACCCGTTCACGAGCATAACGCAAAGATCAGCCATTACCCCCCTCGCCATATTTGAGGGAAGGAGGCAACCCGACCCCCGACGCTACCGCAAGCATTGACATCTAAGGGAGCATGACGAACTTGCTGCCGGTTGCACAGGCAAAAAATAATATGATCAATTGTCGAGGTCACTAGCTAACCACAAAGTGCAATACAAAAACATTATAATGAGTAGATTATGTCAACAATAAAATAAAATAAAAAAAAAAGACTCGTAAAAAAAATTTACTTATAATTGAAATAAAATAAACAATTATATAAACTCATATAAATTAGCTTACCTACTGACACAGTAGGTAAGATAATTCTGGAGAAAGAACATAAACATTGTCTTGAGTTAATCACAGCGACCAACTATTCTTGTCATTTAAGTAGTCGTTGATACAATAGTATGCCTTTGAACAAAGGTTGGACTTTACTTTATTTTGAAACGCTTTAAAAAGCAAATCTAGCAAAGAAGAGGGTAGCTTGTTATAAAAGGTTATACCAAGCCCAACCAATCAGTTATGAACCTTATGAAGCCAAGGGAGCTCGTAGTTTGTCCTTATTTCTAGTGTTAACATTGTGAATAGGTATAACTGTTTTTAGTGTATAAATGTATATTTTGCCTAATATATAAGATGTTGGCGAAAATGAATTGTGATGCCACCATGAGAATACCAACATCTTTAAAAAATCTCTTAGAGAAACTCTGGCACCTAGCTGGTAAATTGCTCGAACAGCTCGGTTTTGAAGAACAAATATATTTTGAATGTCAGCGGCTTTGCCCCACAGCAGAATACCATATGACATCAAAGGCTTTCTCTAAGTCCACAAACGCTAAGCAGAGAGGCAGGTTATACTCTTCGGTCTTCTGTATAACCTGTCGCAGCGTATGTATGTGGTCTACGGTGAGGCTGGAAGTCGTCAAGCCTGCGTGCGAGACGGTTCGTGATGATTCTTAAAAACAGCTTCTAGACATGTGCCAGAATTTTGTAGTTTTTCGAGCATCATGGGTACAGTTCAGTACAGCTGTCACCTTCTACTGCACAAGGTGACAACTGAGATCGATCGCACTTGTTCTTACTGGTTAAAAATTATAAATGACATTTATTTCGTTTTTGCTGTAGAGAAATTAGCAAACCAAGGAGAATTTAGTAAAAACCAAATTCCATTGCGTTTACTTTAATATGGTAGCAGTGCGTGCAAAAACGAGAGCTTAAAAGTTTTATATTTGTTTCCTAAAGCATAAAAGTTCGAAAGAGTGAATCATGTTGGCTTCAAAAATGAAACTCGAAATAGGACTATTCGATGGAAGCAACTGGCCGACCTGGAAATATAAAGTGTTGTTGCTGCAACACAGGCACCTTAGAAGCGGTGCAGGGTACTCTAGTAAAGCCTACACACCCGGGTGAAGAATCCACAGCGGAAGCTCTTACAAAGTACAAGGTAGAGTGTGACAGCTATAATAAAATAGAAAGCACAGCACTATTACTGCTGACCACTAATATGACCGACGAAATGCTGAACAAAGTAATGCGTTTTACAACTGCCAGTGATATGTGGGACGAATTAAACCGTCTTTACGAACGAGGATCACAGGACCGAACCTACGATCTGAGTATGCAACTTTTAACTACAAGAAAGACCCCACTCATGACATGGGTTCGCATATATGTCTGCGATAAAGAATATATGGCATGATCTGAATCAAGCTTTGTCAACAGTTTGCAATCAACTACCAGAAATTCTTTTGATATGCATTTTGCATTTTTTGTACCTACTTTCTATCCAAATAAATAATTATTCTATTCTATTCTATGCAAGATATTGGATTCCCTGCCAGAAGAGTATTTCAGTTATAAATCAAATTGGCTACTGATTACATTGAAAGATCGTACAATCGAGAACTTGACCACCCAATTGTGCGCTCACGAGAGAGCTTTGAAAGATAAAAATAAATCTGAAGCTGAAGGTGAATCCAGCACGGAGGTACTGATAGTAAATAATAGAAAGCAAGATTACAAAAAGAAGTTCAAGTGCAACTATTGCGGAGCAAGCGGACATCGAGTAAAGCAATGCAAGAAATGGATTACGGATGGTAGACCACCAAAACCCCCAAAGGAATCCACATCAAATGCTGCTACATTGACAAGTTTATCTCTTGGTGAGAGTATTGATAAAGACTCATGGTACGTAGATAATGGAGCAACAACTCACGTTACCAATAGAGGAGATCAGTATGTATCTTTCGAGTACTTTAGCGAAACTCACAGAGTAATGACAGCAAATGGTGAAAATATTGAAGCTATCGGAAAGGGCTCAAATACAAGTAAAAGCTGACATTAATGGCCAAAACGAAACAACCACGCTCTGCTACCATATTAAAATAAACGCAGTGGAATTTGGTTTTCACTAAATATATATTGCGTGCGATAACAGAAGTACATAACAGTCAAGTGTCGCCTAGCAACCAACAAATTCAAAAATAACCCTGGAAGTGCTTTCCTAACAGTAAAATGGATATACGTTTATGACCTTTTCTCAGAATAATTGTTACTTACCATTTTACTATTTAAATTATGAAATGTAAAAAGCTCTAACCGTATTTATAAATTTTTAACTGTAGATGTAATGTAATGTATTAATTTTTAAATGTAGCTTAATTCGTTTCAACGAATTAAGCTATAAGATTATTTATAATATTTTTTTACTGTTTTTTTTTTTCCAAATGTGCTTAGATATCACTTTATAAACTCATTATCTCGGCAGCCATTGGACCTAGCATTTATTCGGTATTACCAATAGATAGCGCGTAAAAAATTACATATAGCTGCATTTTTAACTCAATTTCGTAAAAAGTGCATTAATTTATCATGTTTTCGCAGTAAGCAGACGATATTGTCTCTATTCGTCTTTCTGACACGCGCTACTCGTGCGCGCGGCCAGCCGTCGCTATGTAACCATGCGTGACACGAGCGCCAATTGACGCCGTCACACCACATACACTGGTGAGCAACTAAATGTCTACTTTCAATAGGTTGGATTTGCATCCTTTATGAAAACTTGATGACTGATCAAAACTGTATTATACAATCAGATGCCTTATGTTTTACATTAGCGAACAGCTCAGTACTATTGTATTATTTCTGCTCAGACTGGCAGATAAAAGTTGATAAAGTGATCTTTGCTGGTCGTGGATGTGGACGGCCATTATCGGCCGTTAGTCGTAGCACGCACGTGTCTAACCAAGCGACAAGCCCGCGCCGCACAAACACTGACATGAGCACGCGCCGCGCGCCGGCCATGTCAGGGGCTCAGGGCTGCTTAGGTGGCATGCGTTACTTTACTATTATTGACTCGCACAAATCTTTGTTACCTACTAGCTTTTTGGCGCGGTTTTGCCCGCGCGGCCGCTTGAATATCGGAATTTATCCACGGGCACGTACCTACTACCGGGATAAAACGAATTATCCTATGTCCTACTCTTAACCTAGGTCATGGTGTACCTGTGTGCCAAACATCGAAATCATTACAGCTGTTCAGAGATAGGCAGAATTACTCTCGCTTTTATAATACCTATTTAGTAGTATATGATTTTTTTGTTTGGATTTGTGATAAAGGACCATGCGTCATTTTGGGACCAACTCTCAACAGTGATGAAACTTATTTCATGTGAAAGCTTTGGGAGTGTCATTTAATTTATACTATGGCAGCTAAGTCGAAATCGAGTGCGAGCATGGGGTTTTGGAACATCCAAAATACGTTAGGTTAGGTTAGGGTAGGTAAGTATGTATGTAGATAGGATAGGTAGGTACGTAGGTAGGTATGTAGGTAGGAAGATAGGCATTCTGGGGAGTTTGTTGCGCCACTTCTTCTTCCCAGCTAAAGGCACTAGGAAGTGGTGAAGGGTGGGCGTTTTTGGGGGACTGTCTTATGTAATTTTGACGTTCGAAAAGTGCTGATTCTCAGCCTAGTTTGAATAAATGACTTTTGAATTTGAATTTTGAATTTGAATTTTTGAATTTGAATTTGAATTCCATAGAATGTTTCTGTATACTATAGAATACCAGAATAAATAGATTGCCGTTATCATAAACATCAATATTTGAACATCAAAACCTTTGGTCCTAGACTCCATACTATTATATTTAATAAATACTTTGTATGATGTTGCCACGTATGTGTTTGCCACATATGCGCGAGCGACGCGCATAATAAGAATATGTGCTGTTATTATAATTATATGATGATGGACCGTGGAGTTTTCTGCCGGCTCTTCTCCATAGGAAACGACCAAATGGAACTGTCGTCCTAGCTTCTGACGTTTCATAGGTGCCCTTGTAGTTTTATTTGAAGCTAGCAACTAGACGTAGAAATTAATTAGCCCCCCAAATCACCCTTGACATGCAACGTGATCCCCCATCGGAAGTTTAGAAAAAATGCTACAAATGCCAACTGTCCCTAAGCAGGACGCAAGGATCCCGCTTCCCATTGGACGACAATATTTGGCATTTATTTGCACTTGCAACACGATCTGGCTGTATCATTGAAATAGAAATAATATGTCTATGGGCTGTATCATTCGACTAATCGATTAATACTTGACCGGTTTTAGCACAGACATATAAAGAGTAGGATTTTAGTAACAATTTACTGGGAACACCACCAAAATGAACGAAAAAAAAAAACAAATAGAATGTATCTGTGATTTGTGTGACGCGACGCCGCCATACTGTCAAAACTCGGTGAAGTGTGTGTGTTGTTTACATTTGTTCGCAATGTTTTTATGAAGAAAACAGTGAGTGATCTTATTAGAATGTCATACAGAATTACTGAGAAATAAGTATAGATTTGTTTGAAATACACATAAGTACCTAGTTTATTTATCTACGAACGTAATTTGGCCTATAGCTACTGATACTATTGCGTATTCTTATCGTATTCGTATTTCCAAAAGTAAAATTCGGCGTAGTTCCCGCGTACCATGACACGTCAAATTTTTATCGTTGTGTAAACAAAAAGTTTTTATGGTTTAGATAAGGTTTCAAGTGCTATGGGTTTCTGTTATCGTGTTTATGGCGTGGCCTACACATTGTATTGTCGTGATCAAGTGTTGATGTGGTGAATGAGTGTGTGAATTCGATATATTGTGATAAAGTTTCAAGGTTATGTGAGTGAAAATTATCAAAATGAAAAGATATCACATCACTGCAAAATCAGGTGAGTATAAACCTCTGTGAAAATTATTTATGTAGTTAGGTTAACTCATAACGAAGCCAGAAAGGTATAATATGTGCCATGTTATTGACTGTATATTGACGAATTCTTCGTTTTTCCGAAGGCCTACCTAAATCAAAGCAAATGACAATTAGGTTGACAAGATGATTGTGCGTTTTTAAGTAAACCTAGGCTGACAGTCAAAACGTGAAGTACTTTATGATATCCCAAACACAATCAAAATATATTCAGTAAGAATCAGTTTAGAGTTGGAGGCTGAGGATGAAAATTTTCGAGCTCGGTTCGCTTGCTGTAATCTACATCATCATACTTTCTGCATAAGTCGACAAGGGAACTCCTATTTATGTACTCATAACTTAAAAAAAAAAAAGTTTACATAAACAAGGCGGTGTGCAACATTTTCGAGCTCGCTACGCTCGCTCTTGTATACTACTAAATTCTTCAAACTCTCAAACTTTTCAGCATAAGTCCACAAAGCAACTCCTATTTCCGTAAGGATGTTCAATAGAAACCTAACCGGGAATTCCGAGACGAGGTGCAAAAAACTTCGAGCTCGCCTTGCTCGCTCCCCTACATTCTTACTTTTCATAAATATCCTATTGAGGAGACGAAATGCACCTCCCTGATAAAAATTATCCTGCCGGTTGCGAGGTCCATGGTATAGGTAGATTATAATTACGCGTGTTGTAAGTACTTGTTAAGTTTGCTATCATTATTATTTTTTTGCAAAATGTTACTAAAAAAACCTGCATAAACTGAGAAGACTGGGGAGCCTCATTTTGTTTTGCCGCCCCGGGCCCCCGACAGGCATAATTTACCACTGATTGGAGCCTGCCCTGACTGGACTCTGACTATGTGACCCCCCTGACTCGAAAGCTGGATCCACCCTTGAGCACGTGTTACGAGGAAAGTTCAGTGGTGGCGCCGCCGCGCCGGTGCGACCTGCTGCGCTCTGCTCGATACCGAGGTTCCATTCGGGGATATGTTTAACGACACACCAAATAAACAGCTATTAATAAAGTAAAAAGTAAAGAATTTTACATATTTGGGCATAATTATACGGTATATAAGGAAAGAATTTAAGAACCGAAAGGGCATTAGTTGGAATTGGAATATACACTACCACTAGACCAAGCCAAAAAGGAAGGGTGATTGTGTACGAACATCATCATCATCAGATTCAGATTCAGATTCAGATTCGTTTATTTGCAAAAACATGTGTAGATAATATACATGGTATGATGCTTATTATAGGTGTAACAAAGTATTTTTTGGCTCAACATGTTTGACCATGGCTGGTGTACAAATTTGGTCGAAAGACAATAGGATTTTAAAATTAAGATAGGTACAATGAACAATAATATAAATAAATCAACAATTAACAATAATATTAAATTAAATAACGTCAATAGTCATCATTCAAAATAAATAGATTAGATTCAGTCAGTATCTTCACAGCGATTTATCATTTAAAAATTCATTAATATTATAATAAGCTTTTTCTGTCAGTATTTTTTTAAATGTTTTCTTAAACTGGTCTATATTTAATTTCTTAACACATTTAGGGATATTATTGTAAATTATTGGCGCTCTGCATACAACGCTTTTATACAGTAGCGCTGTCTTAGCTGGCTGAACACGAATTTTACTATTATCCCGGCGATTACGTTTTATAATGTCTGATATTCGAGGAAACAAATGGGGGTTATTTCTCACAAATAGGGCTATTTCCAAAATATACAGTGACGGAAGTGTGAGTATTTTATGCTTAGTAA
The DNA here is from genome assembly GCA_949152395.1 of Agrochola litura. Taxonomy (NCBI): domain Eukaryota; kingdom Metazoa; phylum Arthropoda; class Insecta; order Lepidoptera; family Noctuidae; genus Agrochola; species Agrochola litura. The sequence goes on from OX424508.1 coordinate 23,885,226, forward strand.
AGAGTGGCTTACAGCTTTCCGTACTTTGGATACCAAACATGGCACGTAGGCATCGCTTTTGCATTATAAATGCCATATCTTTATTTGTTGAGTTGCCCCAAAAAATAATGCCATATCTGAGGATAGATTCAACAAGGCCATAATACGCCGAGAGTAACACATCAGTGTTGACGGTTGGAGCAAGTTGATACAAAGCATAAGATTGACTACTGATTCTTTTACATAGTTTCTCAATGTGTTCTTTCCAATTTAGTTTGCTGTCTATAATTAAACCGAGAAAACGGGCTTTAGTTACTTCATTTATAGTACTATTATCGTGAATCAAATTTACATTTAATGGATTATGCAATCTTTGCCCAAAGTGCATTATATTTGTTTTTGATATATTTATTTTTAAATTATTATTATCAAGCCAAGAAATTATAGATGTCAACGAATTATTTATGTCAAGTTTGTAATTATTAATGTCCTTACATGCAATTGAAACTGTACTGTCATCAGCAAATAATGTCATAGGTTGAATCGTTGCCTTTGGCAAGTCGTTTATATAAATAGTAAACAACGGCGGCCCTAGCACACTGCCTTGAGGAACACCGTATGTGACATATTTCCTCACGGAGCTGAAATTTTCTTCTCTTTTTGTTTTGGGATTCACTCTAGTTATTACTGTTATCTGTTGTCGATTCGTTAAATAGGATCGAAATAAATCTAAAACATTGCCTCTTATGCCGTATGCGTCAAGTTTACTGATTAGTATATTATGATCTACATAATCAAATGCCTGTGACATATCGCAATAAATAGCACAAACTGGAACTGTTTTGTCAACATGGCAGATAACACTTTTGATGAATTCATAGATGGCCATATTGATGGTTCTATTTTGTCGAAAGCCCTTTTGTTCATTGCACAAAATTTTGTTTTTTTCGAGATATGAATTAAGTTCACCATAAAGATATTTTTCGAAAATTTTTGAAAATATTGATAACAGTGCAATAGGCCTATAATTCTCCATTAACCGTTTACTTTCTTTTTTGAATAAAGGTTTTATAACTGACAGTTTAAGATCTTGTGGAAATATTCCCGCTGTTATCGACAAGTTCATAATGTGACTCAAGTGATGGCATATATCCTCATTTACTGCTTTAATTATTTTAGTAGAGAAACCATCGTAACCTACACTGTTAGTATTTTTTAGGTTATTTATAATTTTATTAATCTGGTAAGGTGAACTTGGTGCAAGAAACATTGAATTTAATTGGTCATTAATTAAAGACGTTACATTTTTCCCGGCACCCGGAAGGGGCTTGACTTTTTCAATAAAATAATTATTAAATGCGTTCGCTATTTCTGTTGGATTATTAAGGACGTTGTTTTCATCAATTTTGATGTTATCAATGGCTTCTTTTGGGGTGTTCAGTCTCGTTTTGTTTATAATCTGCCACGCTGTTTTAGTCTTATTATGAGACGTGATTATTTTATTGTTATTTTGCGCACGTTTTGTTAGTTTTATAATTTTTTTAAATAACTGACAATAATTTAAGTACTTTAATTTGTTGTCTTTTGTTGAGTTTAATCTGAATTTCCACAGCAAATCCTTTTTTTTACGACTGCAAATTTTTACACCACGTGATACCCATTTTGGTTTATGAATGACTTTTATTAAAATTTGGGTTTGCGGAAAACAAAGGTCGTAAAAAAGTTTAAAATCCACTATAAAGTGTTGATAAGCCGTATTTGGGTCATCAGTGAGGTAAATATCCGAGAAAGATAAGCTCTTAATACACAATTTAAATTTCTCAACATTTTCTATGCTATAATCGCGTTTTAATGTACGCCAATAATGCAATGTCAGATTTTTTTTTACAGGAACTCTAATTAATTGTGCGGTATGGTCCGACAGACCTAATTCTAAAATTTCAGTTTTACAACTCTTTTTAAAGTTATGTGCAAAATTATCAATACAAGTTTGACTGGCGAATCTAGTCGGTTCATGTAAAGCTAATTTTAAATTATAATTTAACAGTAAACATTCAAAATCTAATGTTACATTATTGCGTTTTAGAACATCAATATTAAAATCACCAGTAATTATAACATTTTTACAATTCAATTTGCCAATATAAGTCAGAAGGTTTTCCAGTTTATGAAGGAACGTATACAAGTTATTTTGATTAGGTACTCTATAAATACAAACAATAATAATTTTATAGTCAAGAAGTTCAATCGCACAACCTTCGAGTATACTGTCAAGACAAAATTTACGAATTTCTGAAATTTCCCTGAAGTTATGTCCTTTTTTAAGTAAAATACATGTTCCTCCTCTTTTACTATTTGTTCTACTGTAACATGAGGCTAAATTGTAATTTGGTAGATATAGATTTGACTCAAATTCTGCCAACATAAAATGCTCAGTAATACATATGACGTCCACAATTTTGTTACTGTCTGCGAGCTCTTCTAGGTTAACACATAATGCCTCAGATTTGTTAATTAAACCTGCAATATTCTGATGTAAGATATGCATATATTTCTCAGAGAAAAAACTGGATGGCGGCTTCTTTTTCCTTGATTACAGGAGATTTCATGATAATGTACGGTTCAGTATGTATTTTAAACTGACCAAATGAGCACAAATCAATTACAATATTATTCATAATGCCGTCGTATATACATTTCATTCCCTGTTTTTTTATTTTTCCTGTTAAGTTGGAGAACATGTCTAGTGTTAGCTCACTATTGCTGTCAAATAGGTAAGCGTAGTCATTCTTTTGTAGGTCAAGATAAAGCATACTATTGAACATGTCCACTTTAAAATTGTAAATAGGTGCTCCTGTTATAAACGTCGGTAAACAGATAACATTATTGGTGTGGGCTACCTTCTGCAACGATTCTCTTAACATATTTATCATATTTATGTAATTTGTCTCAGCTTTTATGTCATTTTCACCAATGAAAATGACACAGTAATCATTCTCGGTGAAGTCTTTCAATTTATTTTGTATGTCGTATAAATGCTCCTTTATAGTTCCATTTGGTATAAAATAATGGCAAAAATCAAAGTAATCGGAGAAGACGTCTTCAATCAAGGATAAGTGCCCGGGAGGTTTGCTGCCACTGCTTAGAATGCATAATTTATTCATTTGTTTACTCTTTGCAATGATGTCTGCCAGCTCTTTTTTACTGTGTTGAGGTTTGATACTTCTGACGGATATAGATGAGGGTACTTCATTTAAATTGAGTGCTGTCTGCGTATGGGCGTGGCAAGAGGTTTGTGTCTCTTTGTCAAGCATGATCGTCAAGCTTTGGGGATTGCAATCACCCGATAGTTTAGCTGGATTATTGTTTAAATTATCGTTTGGCGAACTCATCTCAGTTTTATTGTGGACCAGTATTTTGGCTCCATGAACTGATTTCGGTGTCCTGCTTTTTCTCTCAGGTGATAAGCGCTTATGTGCATTGACAGCATTTATCGATTTCTGAAGATCAGATTTGAGACGAAAGTTTTCGCTACTTAGGTTCTCTATTTCTAGATGAGCGTTCTGTAGTTGTACTTTGAGTAAATTAACTTGTTCACTCAAATCATATATTTCCCCACTGTTGTCATGCAAGCTATCTGGTACACTCATCATTGTAGCGTCGAATATATTTTTATTACTGCTACTTGACATACTGGTAAGATCATTTAACGAACTTGTTCGACTGATTTTTCGAAAGGTAATGTTGTCTCTTTCTTGATCCATTTGTAGCGCCCTCTGTCTAGTTCTGCTAATAACTCTGCACAGATAGTTCGTAATGCTTTTACTGTACTAATACTACTTTGTACTGATTATAATTTTTTTTTTTGGAAATAAATCATACAAAAAGACAATCGGTAGTTGAGGATCGAACTTGCGGCACCTCGTGCCGAGCGCTTGTATTTCGGCTCGTGTGTACACTCGGCCACGGCGTATTTAAATTTACTGACGAAATTATGGTGTTCTTTCTAGGCGGTTTTGGTTTCAAATACAGTAAAACGGGTACTCGTTGAAATTTAAATGTCTTGACAAAGTCCAAAGGTCATTTTCTTTGTTTGATTTAAAATCTGTGTTTTTATTTTATTGTTTCGTTTTATCACTTCTTTAACACTTTTAGCGTGTATAAGTTTAGTTTTTATTGAAACGTATTGCACATTGAACACTGTAATATAGATTGTAGCACTTGATAGGTTTGTAGGATCGAGTTTATGAGAGATAAATATATACTTAATATTGATGATCACTGCAGTATTTAAGTTTTTATAACACTTCCACATGTACACAGCACAGTTTAGTTTATTATCGTACTACTTTTATGACAGATTACGCGGTTTTACTATTTTTAAACATTTAATAATACGGAGCACAAACTTGCCGTGTATGAATCCAAATAAAGGCCTTGAATCCTACTAATGTTATCAGCTTGAAATTTGGAATAGTTTTAGATGACGTTTTCAATCTGCCTAGCCTTTTCCCAACTATGTTGGGGTCGGCTTCCAGTCTAACCGGTTGCAGCTGAATACCAGTATTTTACATGGAGCGACTGCCTATCTGACCTCCACAACCTAGTTACTAGGTAACACGATACCCCTTGGTAAGACTGGTTGTCAGACTTTTTGGGCTTCTTTTATTGTGTACGAACATGATGATGCAATATTAAAACAAAGGCTTTGCCTTTAGTTCACGATGCAGCTTGGAATATGAAAGCGACCCGCGAGCGGTGCGGCTCTCGAGCTCTCGCGCACTGATAACGACGTACTATACTATGGAAAGTAGCTTTGACAAAGGAATCCTAAACCAACGTGAACGCCACTCTGACTCACAAACCAGTTCGCGGATCAAAATTCTTTAGTCGAGAAATCCAGCACGCTGAAACAGATTTACATGAAATGCCAACATCATATATGAATAGTAAGTATGAACAATAATATTTAAGTTTCGTAATGTAAAGTAACAACTGAGAGCAGCAAGTGAGAGCACGTGGGCAATGTGCGTCTTGTTCTAGCGTGCGAGTTATTGTAGGTAGAAAAACACGGTGGATATAGCAGACTTTAAAATGAATCCGCAGTTGTAGCACGCGACATTTTAATTTTCTTACGTTTTTTGAAATTTATAGGTCTGTGTCAGGTTGTATCTTGATCAAAATATGATGCGCGAATATAACAGATATGTAATTTACAGAATTATAATCATTGGAATCGTTAAATACATCTCTCTAAGTTAGACTTGTTCCATAAGAACAAATTTCTTATGGAAAAGTTCATTCAGTGCGCGGCTACAGCTGCGGATTCACCTTAACAGAGAGTGTCAACTGTTGCTCGTGAACTGCTGCCGATTTATTCTTTACCAGAGAGTGTCCATTGTTGCTCATGAACTACTGCCAATCTATTCTTTACCAGAGAGTGTCCACTGTTGCTCATGAACTACTGCCGATCTATTCTTTACCAGAGAGTGTCCACTGTTGCTCGTGAACTACTGCCAATCTATTCTTTACCAGAGAGTGTCCACTGTTGCTCATGAACTACTGCCGATCTATTCTTTACCAGAGAGTATCCACTGTTGCTCATGAACTACTGCCGATCTATTCTTTACCAGAGAGTGTCCACTGTTGCTCATGAACTACTGCCGATCTATTATTTACCAGAGAGTGTCCACTGTTGCTCGTGAACTACTGCCGATCTATTCTTTACCAGAGAGTGTCCACTGTTGCTCATGAACTACTGCCGATCTATTCTTTACCAGAGAGTGTCCACTGTTGCTCGTGAACTACTGCCGATCTATTCTTTACCAGAGAGTGTCCATTGTTGCTCATGAACTACTGCCGATCTATTCTTTACCAGAGAGTGTCCACTGTTGCTCGTGAACTACTGCCGATCTATTCTTTACCAGAGAGTGTCCATTGTTGCTCATGAACTACTGCCGATCTATTCTTTACCAGAAAGTGTCCACTGTTGCTCGTGAACTACTGCCGATCTATTCTTTACCAGAGAGTGTCCACTGTTGCTCATGAACTACTGCCGATCTATTCTGTATAAACCTCACCATAAAAACTTAGGTGAAGTGAGCTATCCATAGTGCGAAATCCCTATCATAAAGGTCAGTGGTGGATCCAGGATTGTCGTTTGGGAAGGGCAAGACCGCGCTCAGGGATAGGTTTTATCAAAGTAAACACTAAAAGAGCACACAACATTTTACAAGCGTCCTCGGAATCGGATTACTTTTCGCAAATTTTTCAATGACTTCGTTAGGTTGTAGACTACCAGAGATATCTCGGTGAATATAATATGTACATGGCCGCCGGGGGCAGCGTGAGTGGCGCGCAGATTCAAAATTTGTCACGTAAACAAAACATCCTATGGAAAAAAATAATTAAAAACAAAAACCCCGACTGCAAAAACACATAACTGAAAAGAGAAAAACAAGCATTATAATCTATAGAATTTTGGTATTGCAGGCGGGACAATGGTGTAAATTTTGTTTATCCCGCCTGCAATACCAAAATTCTATGTGTACTTTTTTTTTCAATGAATCATTCGTCTTACTACTTAGGTTTTTTTAATAGTCGACCTAAGTACTTCAAAATACAATGTTTGATTTTGTATAGTTTATTATTAAATATTTTTTGGAACAAAAACACATTTTACAAATTGATTGCGTACGTAAATAGCTACATTAGTTATAAAATTGTGTCGCAGCTATTAACGCCCATCTCCAAGAGGGAGACGACAGCGTTCTAGATTCCAGAGAGGAAAACACAGTAGGGGTTAAAAAAAAAGAGAAAAAATTAAAATTGTAAAAAATAAAATAGGTATGTTTTGCATGTGGGAGTGTTGTATGTGAGTGTAGTGCGTGTCTGTGGGGTGTAAATGTAGTGTGTTTGTGGAACCTCCCCACGAGTACACTTTATTATGCTACGTGTATTTGGTGTGCATGTCTACGGAAGAAAGATCTTTAGGATTTGACTAAATTCTCCAATTCTTCGTATGTGAGAGTGTTTGATCGATAATTCTTTTGCAATCCCGGAAAGTACATGGATAAATAGTAAGCACTTTATTTATTCTATTATAAAGCACGGGACTGCAGAAAACGAACTGCCGGCCGGCACACAATTTCCACCTGATATCGGGCAGACTCAGACAGTTCTACGTTTTTGTCTTCTAAACTCAGGGTCAAAAGACAGGCCTTACTGTAGGTAGCGTCCATAGCGTGTACAATTCCCTGGTAGGGAAGCGATAGGGTTTGAAGGCCATTACCTTAAGAATAGCCCTCGGCGCCCTCTTCAAACGCAGCAGAAGACACTTACCAGCACCACCCCAGGCCGAAATACAGTACGTTAAAACGGATTGGGCAAGAGCAAAGTACACAGTTCTCAGGGTAGAGAAATTGGCGGAGACAATAGATTTAAAAAAAAAAAATCTTACCCTAGAGACTTGTGAATTAACCTGCTCACTCCATGCCATGTCAACGTGCCGTCGACCCAGACTCCAAGATATTTTATTGAGTCCTTTAACTTCAGGAAAGCCACAGGTGGCAGTCCTCATTGTATGGCACGCATGAGCTATCAGACGGAAGGGTGGGGCTGGCTGTGACGCTTTCCTTGGACTAAAAGTGATAAATCTGGTTTTATCCAAGTTGAGGGTGAGCAAATTCTGTGTGAGCCATTTCATAGTACCTGTACCCCGTCCGACACACCTTCAAATACACCCACCTTCCAACACAACACTACATAACATAACATAACACAACACTACATAGCACAACACAACATAACACAACCAAACACTACACATCACAACACAAAAAACACAATCACAACACACTATACAAATAGTTTTTATCTTTAATTAGTTTGTTTTAATTTCTACAAAATCTTTATTTTCTAGAGAGAGAAATTCTGCACAGAGAAATTTAGTTTTTTTTTTTTCTGAATTTTGTTAACTTGAGAGCCCTGACACCCATAACACAAGTTTAATCTTAGCTGGGGTGTCAGAGGTGTATAACTCTGCATTAACCTACAATTTATATAAAAAAAATATTACCTATGTTATACCAAGTGGCATATGTAAAAATTAAAAAAAAAAAACTGGAAATAAAGATTTAATTATTATTTTTATATATTTAAATATTTCGGGACCTTACCCCCGTCTTTTGGAAGGCGTACGAGGGGCCGAAGCCAACTCGCAGAGGCCCCTTAGACAATTTTATATGGAATGAGGCACCAACCGACGCTTATCCCAGTATGCACTATGCAAGGGCACCCAAGGACAACCCCCGGTTGGTGTAGGACTATTGCAGAATCTGGAAACAAATCTATTGGACTATGGGTTTGGGTGGCTTAAGTTGACTGGTAACCTGGAACTATGGAAGGACTATGGCCCCTGCCTAATCTATTTTTTATATGTACACGGATAAAATGGCAGGGGGTGACTTGCACACTCAATTATGGGCCCCCGAAAACGGTCGCTAGCACAAAGTGTCGTAGCGACAAGGGGGCAACATGTCCTGAGGTGCTTATGAGGAGTGGAGAGGTAATATTCCACGGCTATCAGGACAATCCCGGAAGTACGGTCAAGATCCCTATCAGCATCTTACTGGAATACTTCCTTCCTCCGAGCACGTTTGCTCTTGCGAATCTCCACTCAAGCCAGCCAATAAAGGCGAGAATGAGGGGGGAGCTCTATTCCTCGTCAGTGCTCACTTCAGCCGGCCAATAAAGGCAAGCCAGATATGTGGAACAAGACTTCTCCCGGGAGATTGGGTCCGTGGGGTCGCTACTGCCCAACAGCTCGCCACATAATGCCCTGCGGGTTTTTGTATCTCTCTTTGTCTGGCTCCTCACCCTAGACCTTTTCCGGCAAAGTAAACTACCGGCACAGACCCAGAATTCGGAGCGCGCAAGCCCCACCACGACGTCAACGTAGAGATACGGCGGTGGGGTTATTTATTATTATTTTTTAATTCATTCATTTTTTTCACATATTAAATACATTTTTATAAAAATCATTAAAAAATATAAAAAATAGTGGCCCATCGGCATCAGGAACAGGGTCAAGCTGCCGGTGGTCAGGGCTCTAGAGAAGGAACATCCTCACTAAGCGTGCCGTGTCTAGGAGTATTGCTTTCTGAATCAAGCCTCCTTTTTTTTTTTTTGGGTGGGAAATTATCAAATAACTTCTCCCGCTCTGGGCGGAGCGGGAGGGCGTGTCAGACTCTTACTGACTAAAACCCACCCGTGTTCCTTCGGTTGCCCTGTTGCCGGGGGCGACGATTTCCCTATCGGTTTTCTTCGAACCCCCGGCAGGCATTGGCCCTAGCGGACCCCGTCAATTCTGCTGACATCTCTTTGAGGCGCGCGTGGAACACAACGCGCCGTCGACCCGGGCCTAGTCCTTATCGGAAGGCAAGCTACCCATTGCTCATCGTCCGCAAGCCCGCGCCTACGGTGGCCGGAAATCGGCTCTCGATTCCCGACGCCCTGGGCGTCTCTTCCTGCTGCGGTTAGGTGCGTGAGGGCGCGAAGTTTGCCTCTCCCTCACGCGTTCCGCTTCCTCCTTCACGAGCATTACCGCTTCGCAGAAGGAGGTGACGGCCTGCCATTTCCTCTCGCTCCGTACCATGGCCTGAACCAGGGCCGGACGCGAGAGATCACCGCCGCCGATCACCTCCACGAGGACACGGTGATGCTCCGCCCAAGCCGGGCAGACGTCCACCGTATGCTCCACCGTGTCCTCAGGCCGATCCACACAATGGTGACACCTGGGCGTTTCCTCCCACCTTATCCTGAACAGGAACCTCCCGAAGCAGCCGTGTCCGGTGAGGACCTGCGTCAGGCGGAAGGTGAGGACGCCGTGGCGCCTCTCAAGCCACTCAAAGAGGGGTCTTATAGCCGCAATTGTGGCGTGCCCAGCGCTGGGTTGCGACAATCGCACTCTACATGACGCCATGAGATCCCGCCGGAGCTCTGTCCGCTGTGCCGCGATTTCTTGCGGCATCGGAGTTAAGCCCCGGCGTTTTGCCTCTTCGCGCCACTCCTAGATGTGCGCGAGGACCTTTGCTTCCAGATCCCATGCCGGTAATCTGGCAAGGAGGCTCGCCGCCTCGCAGGAGACCGTGCGGTATCCTCGGGCCAGCCGGATGGCCATGACCAACATGTCAGCCTGTGAATAGTATTATTCAACTTAAAAATATAGTTATTTTCATCATATGATAAAGTATCAGTGTAAGGAAAAGCACACAACATCAGCTTTCCTACATTTAATTTTAATAAGGTGTCCACACGAAGGAGGACCCACCTACAGTACCTGTTGGTACTGTTAATAATAAATAAATTCCAGCAGGGATACCCTGTCTGACTGGTAGTGGCCTCCAAGTATGTTTACTTGGAGGCCACTACCAGTCAGACAGGGTCTCCCTGCTGGAACTCATACGGGCATTTTAGATTTTTCAGTTGTAGTTGTGGAGGTCACTCTTAATTCTTAAACTAGGCAGTAAGACAACAGAAGTTACCCCTTCAATTAACCAATTATTATTACAGAATAATAAAAATTTATCTTCTGGCAATATAACTCAGAATATTAAACCAAAGGGAGTGCAACATACTTATAAAATTATTTAATCAAAATATCCAAGATTGCTCTTCCAAATTACTGGAAATAGAATTGTTTTCCAAGTTTGATGTAATTTGTTTAACAGAGCATTGGTTAAAAGATCATCAAGTGATGTCAATTAATTATGAAAATTATTGTGTAGTTAGCCATTTCAACCGAAAACGTATGATACATGGCGGGTCATTAATAATGATTAAAAACTCTATTAAATCTAAAGAAAGAAAAGACATCATTGGACTATCTGTTGAACACAACATTGAATTGTCCTGTGTTGAGCTTGATAAGCATGTTATAGTATGCGTATACAGACCTCCAAGTTACCAGAATCTATCCGTGTTTGATTCTGTAATGGAAGATGTATTAAAGAAACTTGGTACTAGTAGTAAGTCAATAATCATATGTGGTGATTTTAATAAACTTATTAGAAAATAACTCGAATACTGATAGATTATTAAGTCTTTTTAGGTTTATGTATGTATTACTCGTAATGATTGAAATTAACGCCAGTAATTCTTTGTTACAGTTTGTAGGTTATACACTATGCTGCTTATGCACTTTGCTTGCAATTCTCAACTAAAATGTAAATGTGAAATAATGGACTTCGCTTTGTCCGATCACACTGCACAGTTATTGGAAGTAAAGGTAAATAAAACCTATAGAATTAATTCCTGGCGCATTAAGAAACGTGATCTTTCAACCGAAAATTTAAATATGTTCAAAAGTTATCTCCAATGTCTTTCTTTCTCGGATATATATACCTTACAGAAAATGCAAACGAAGCATATGACTACTTTCTGGAACACTTTCGTCTGCTATACGATCTTTGTTTGCCATACAGGCTAGTCAATATCAAATCAAGTCGAACTATTAAATGGGTATCACGTGGTATACGAGTATGCAGTAAAAGACAGAGACATCTGTTATGGAAATACAGACGTGAATCTTCGGCCGAAAATAAAAATAAATTCAAAAATTACTCCTCAAAATTCAGGAAAATAATAAAATTAACCCAAAGAGCGCAAAACAATTATTTTATAAACACTTCCAGTAACAAATCAAAAGCATCATGGAGTATTATAAATAACAATACACGCAATGTCGAGCCAATATACAAAATCAAAATCCAAGATAATGTCATTAGTAACCCAGAAGACATAGCAAATGCTTTCAATAATTTCTTCATTGACCAGGTACAATCTAGTACGTCATCTTCACATAAAACTAATGGTATAATTTAGCAACTCACATTCAATGTTTATGTCTCCAGTGGTACCTCAAAACGTAATAAGAGTGATACAATCATTAAAAAATACAAATAGCTTTGGGTATGATGGTATAGCTACAAAAGTAGTAAAATTCGTGTCGAATACTATTGCCTCACATTTAAGTCATATTATAAATTTGTGCATTAGCTCTGGAGTATTCCCGAATGGTCTAAAAATAGTTATCGTAAAACCGCTTTTCAAAAAACTCGATAAAGAAAGTTTATTAAATTATAGACCCATTGCCCTAATTCCTCTATTTTCTAAGGTCATCGAAAAGATTATGTATGAATCAATTAATAAGTTTTTATGTAAATATAATATGTTATGTGATGAACAGAAAGGATTTAGGAAGAACAAAGGTATAAATGCTGCTATTTACGACTTGCTTAGTATAACAATGGGAAATGTTGATAAAAAATTACCAATTTGCGCAATCCTTACAGATATGACAAAAGCTTTCTATTGTGTCCATCATGCAACCCTGATTGAAAAGCTTAACATGTATGGGATAAGAGGAAACGTACTTAATCTTATTAAATCATATTTAAGTGACCGTAAACAATACACGGAAATATCTAAAATTTGCATAAACACTAAGCGTGAGAAGAAATACATATCCAAAGCAAGAGTAATCAGACATGGCGTACCTCAGGGTGGAGTACTTAGCTCACTTTTGTTCTTGCTATATATAAATGACTTACCACGCAACATTGAACACCCAATGGTCTTATTCGCTGACGACAGCACCGCACTAATTAAATGTACAGACATCAATAAATACGAACAGGACATTAATAATACTCTTACAGACATTGTAAATTGGCTTGACGAAAATAATTTAGTAATTAACCTGCAAAAAACTAATGTAATGCATTTTTATCAACGCACATCGGTACAAAATGTAAATATAGAATGTAATAACAGTAATATAGACCAAGTACAAGTTGCAAAATTTTTAGGTATACTGATAGACAGTCAGTTGACTTGGAAACCCCAAGCAGAAGAGGTTTGTAAAAAATTGAGCGTATCCGCGTATGTTTTATACAATCTAGCGAAAAAGGTCAACATCTCAACAACAGTAGTTGCATACCATGGTCTGGTCGCGTCTACTTTAAGATACGGAATAATATTTTGGGGAACTGTACTTTACGAGAACAGGTGTTCAAGGCCCAGAAACGTTGCTTAAGCACATCGGTACAAAATGTAAATATAGAATGTAATAACAGTAATATAGACCAAGTACAAGTTGCAAAATTTTTAGGTATACTGATAGACAGTCAGTTGACTTGGAAACCCCAAGCAGAAGAGGTTTGTAAAAAATTGAGCGTATCCGCGTATGTTTTATACAATCTAGCGAAAAAGGTCAACATCTCAACAACAGTAGTTGCATACCATGGTCTGGTCGCGTCTACTTTAAGATACGGAATAATATTTTGGGGAACTGTACTTTACGAGAACAGGTGTTCAAGGCCCAGAAACGTTGCTTAAGGGCAATACTCAATATGAAAGTGACAGATAGTTGCGTTCCTGTGTTTAAGTCCCTCAAACTATTAACTTTCCCGGCTATGTACATTTTAGAAGTCGCAATTTTCGTTAAATGTAACATAAACGTGTTCACTGCAGTGTCAAAAGATAGAAGGAGACCTGTAAGAAGTCATTATAAATATCTACTTCATGTTGAGAGTTGTAATACCGCATTACAAAAAGAAAGTATTATTAGTATGGGCCCAATAATATACAATAAAATACCTAACATAATTAAAAATGACACAATTCAAAACTTTAAAAACAAACTGACATCATTATTAATTGTAAAATGCTATTATTCTGTGAACGACTTTCTTAATGATACTGACTTATGTACTGAATAATTTAATGTAATTTTTTTGACATACCTACTCGTACCTACCTAATTATGACATTGTTTCAATTTATTTAAGTTTATTCCTATTGTGTTTATTGTATTACAGATAATTATGTAAATTTGTAAACTCATGTTATAATAATGTTGCATGCCTAATATAAGGTAGATTGTACAAGGATCACCCATATTTTAACTGTTACATCTTATTTACTGTACCTGCAATCTATGCAAATAAATTTTTACTTTACTTTACACTAGAACTAGAAATTATTCATCTAGATTTATCAGGTCAAGTAGAGTACAATGTTTACAAAAGAATCGTTGCGTGTTTTGTAGTTATTGATATTAATTTTTGTTGTAATTGAAAAGCTTTATATTTCGCGTTTTATGAATTGGTTTGGTACGAAGGTTCTCTTTGTGAGGCGCGCACATGCATTGATACTTGATTGACAACTTTTTTTCACGATTCGCATGTTTTATCAATGAATTTTTACTTTTATTCTTAAGTAACCATGAATAAATGATCATTGGAATACAATTCTAAAAATATAAAAAGCACTGCAAATAATGCAGCGTGGATTATTGTTAATTTTTGGCCAGTCTGTATTGAAGCAACTAGTCTATTCATTATAAAAAATGTGTTTTTCTAGTATTTAAATATCAGTTAGAGTTTTTTATTCTTATAAGAAACAAGATCAATTGACATCAAAAAAGTTTTTGAGAACTTTGCCCATTTTCTTGCAGTATGCACTTTTTTTTTCAAAATTGTGAATGCTGATCAAAATATCTCAAAAACATAAGGACAGACTCCTAAGAATGTTTTCCTTTAACTACAACTGCCCTTACTGCCCCATCTCAGAAATCCATCCTGTATATTCCAATGCACTTCACACATAGTTTTGGTAAAACTTATCGGCTTCGTCCAAACTCATCCCTAATCCGAACTCGCCCGGTTTTCACATGTCTACCTACATGTATAGCTAGAAGGCGCAAGTACTGATGGTAAGACAAGTGCTAGTAAGATTTTTATTTATTTTTATTCATTCATTATACGCGGTATAAAATTAACAGCTGGTAGGTGTTATTAGTGTTTTCTCATCATCCATAAAATAGAATCAACATTAATAAACAAATAAATATACATAGGTAATAAACGTTCGTTTAAAAGAAATGTATGTCCAGCGTGCAAAAGAGATAATCCGCGTTGGTTTTTTACAATTTCAAAATTTCGCGAAACTCCCCGCGAATATCCTTCCCCTGACATGTTGCCGATACATACTGATACATAAAATGACTTGTTAGTAGGTGCACTTGGGCAGCATTGTAAAGTCAAAAGGAAGGAATGCTTCTTATCTTAGAGATCTGAAAACCAATTTTTCTTCATAATAAATGAATGAGAGAAAGAGAGAAACAGAGAGAGAGCTCTATGTAATTACCAATTGCAGCCATTGCAGTTATTGAATTTTATGACCGTTTTGTTCGGAAACGTGCAGACTTTGCATAGTGTAAAATTTCTAGGAATACAAAATGTAATAATTAATAACTATTTATTTGCACGGAATCTAAGTAAGTCAATTTGTAAAAAAAAATGATAATGATAAAGACTGCTATAGTAAATTAATATGTGATAAGTATTTATTTTCTACATCTTAGCACTTTTCCGACAAACTGTACCCTTGCAGCTGATAGGCGTTTATAAAAGCGGGCGAGTTCGGATTGGGGATGAGTTTGGAAGAAGCCAACTTATCTTCTGTAAGTTGAAAGTTATTTATCTCCACAAAAAAAAGAAAACGGGCGACACCCAAAATTAAAGCAAATTGCGCCCATTACTTACAAACTTCATTCAACACAGCAGTGCAAAAGATTTATTTAATATTTAACAGAAAATTTGCATTTTTATTTAAGAAAATTTTGAACTCATATTAAATGCATGTACACTTTGTAAACAAGCATATTACAAATTAGAGGATTATATCCAAGATAAGAGTGCTTGAAAACATGCTGGACCTGCTCCATAGGACAATTTAGATTCAAGACAAAATCAAACTGGTTGCTAATTTAATTGTAAAATTTATTATTTTGTATTATGACACTGATTTTACATTCTGTGATTACTTCCTCACACATTGACTTATTAACTATAAAATATTATGGAAATCGTCTACTTTTACAATGTTTGTGAGCATCATGTATCTATCACATAATTAGATTATCTGTCGTTGCTTCATTTTTAATCTAGACACGCGATAGCGTGTCGAGCCAAGTTCCAGGCAAGACACGGCTGCAGTGTGTTATATTACACGAACCATTTGGAGCCACTTTTGACCCCTTAATAACTCAAAATCTATGTAACATTAGCACATGAAATTTGGTTTATTTATTAAAACCCCTTAGATTAACTAGAACTCCAAATTTCATAAATAAAGCTCAAACGGTTATTGAGATATTAACGTCTAAAAATCGGCATTTTTATCAACCACATAGCCATGGTCATCAAAAACCTTTAATCCACTTCCGGATGACCTATAAAGTTGAAAGGAGATTTCTCGAAAGCAGGCCCACGGTATGGTACTGTGTCAAAGCTTATTTAACAAAAATTATGTCGTATTTTTTTCAAGTTAAGTCGTTTTTTTTTTTAATTTCTTTCTGCTAGCATTAGAGAACCTAATTAATATTTATTTGGTTGACTAATTGTAATTTTGTACATCCGCCATTCAATCCTAACCTGAATGTTGCCAAATGACAGACTATTCCAATCAAATAATTTGTAATCGATTGAAAAATCGATTCTAACCCACATGGAGTACGTGGAGTATCCACTACACGAGTATGTTTCAAATGCTATTTATTATACTCAAATACTGTAAAATTATGATTTTACAATAATTAAAATATTATCTGGTCTGAATATACTCAAAAACTTAAAAGTGTTTCGAGACAGTAATGTTATTTTATAAACTAATCACCAGTGATCGGAGTAGGTAGATTGATTTGGTGTCAATGAACTGGCACGTATATATTAGTATGGATATGCCTCCGGGATTCCGGGATTTTGAAATTATTAAGATTTTTTTAAGGAATTTCAAATGTTGTGATGTGTAAAATAAAGAATACATCAATATGAATAAGAAATGTTTAACCCTTTTGCTGTCTTTTTAATAGTATATAGGTGATCGGACTCCAAGAAAAGGATAGGTATACTGTAAACAATATAATAATTTAATATATTTTAAATGTTTATCTATCGCATTCTATAAATTTCTAATGTAGTAGTTTAAAAATCCTTACTTTAACAATATTTGACTAAATCCCGTAAGTACCAAAATGAAATCCCGGAAAAAAGGCTTATCCATGTTATGATTTCTATGACTATTCATGATGCGAGTACCTACGTAAAATCAATCTACCTACTCCGATCACTGCTAATCAGCCAATCGATTTCGTCAATCGATTACCAAAATAATTAAACCTGGTAACATTGACACCATGCATAATGTCAAACTGTCAAAAAAATATCTGTCAGATCAATGGCATTGTTGGCTGTTTGTTTAAGTTGATTTGAATTTATTTTTCCGTATTTACTTTATAGTTAAATTACGTTACGATTTAATACTGTTAATTTAAATTGAAGCCAGACGAACTATTGCTTATCTTTCCATGGCCCTGGGTTAGTTTAATAAGTTCTTTAAATATTTGTTGTAAACACCCGTTCACCTTTCACTATTTTAGCGTATTGTATAACCTCATTGATTTTAGCAGCCTATTAGTAGAAGGCCTATGTTCAGTCAGGGGTACGTCGCGCGTCGTCAGCTGTAAATTTCTATAGTATGATGTAATTATATTACATAAGTAAATACACTGAATTTTTTTACCTTTTTCAGGTATGACGATGACATGTGTTATTGCAAGACTTGAAATTATTGATTATATTATCTACAACTCTATCCCAAGTATTACTTGCTCATGGAAATCTAAGCATATTATGTTTTGCAAGTGGCATGTCAATTGCAAGTCACAGAAGTCATCAGGTTAGTGTTTTTAAAATGGCAGAATTATTATGAGTGATATAATTACTAAACAAAAGTAAATAAACAACAATAAGAAGTACTTTCTTACTTTCTAGGTCATACATTTGGATAAAGTTTGTCATGCTTATTGAGAGAGGCTGCTACCAGAGATGTTTATAGACAAGCAAGTGATGATAAAAACAGAGCCACCCTAGAGTTTAAGAGATTTACCCTTAGGTCAAAACAATAATCTGGTTAGGGCCAGAATCAAATCGTGACGTGTGAGCAGCAGGACTTGGTGTACATAATTATTGATAAGTGAGCAAAATAGGACAAATCGTTTAAGAGATCATCATTGCTTATTACTGTTTCGTGGGAAAGCGTACACCTACCACCTACTGTACCTACGCTGCTTTCATACCATGACTAAGTTATGAGAATGAAGCTGAAGCCGTTTTAAATTCTATGAGAAATAAAATGTTTTTAGTATTTATTGTTGTGTTATTTGTTAGAGTAAACCTTCCTATAGAAGCGCTGAAAATGCTGCTACCAATAAGATTATTCATCTTTAATTAAGAGAGTTGGCTAAAATAATGTTTATGCCATTAAATGTTTCATATTTAGCGCGCAAGATTATTAATTTACCTTTATAAAATTGCAAGTCTGTAAATGCAACAATCGCCATTTTGATGACAGTCGAGGTCGAGGCTAAAAAACATAAAAAATTGGGGATTTCGAACATCCAAACTCCACCACAAGGACAGTGACTATTACAACATTTAATTATTTGACAAATTCATCCATTGTTCAAGTTAAATAAGTAGTGGTAATGAAGTTTTTTAGTATCAAAAGTCGAAGTTTCGCGCCAATCGTGCGTGTTTACATTTTAACTTTTCACAATTAACACTCATACACATGTAGATATGATTTAAAATGTGACAAATATGATTAAAAATATTATAAGCAACTAGAAAATGCCCAGATCTTAACTTATTAAACGAACACACGTTCAATAACACGTAATATTCATTACTACTACTCAATTTGTGTTAAAAATCGCCGATCATTGTTTTTTTTTATTGTAATGATGTGCGAAAACGATTATGCCAAACGTTTTTTTTTTTTTTCAATTTTGATTGTCTCGATAAATTTAGGTATATGTCGAATGTCTGAAATCTATACTTGAAAATTTAAATAAAATTGTTTTAAGCATTAAATACAATAAGCATTGTTTAAAATAATTATTTATACTTTTCTAGTGTAATTTTAATCGTTTTTAGGACATTCAATATAAAACGAGTCAACAGACAGGACGTGGATAGATACTTACCTCATTTATTGAATTTCGCGCCGAATTGTTTCTACATTTGAATTTAAATTCGGAACGTTGTTCAAAATTATTTTTAATTTATCGGACAATTATTTAATGTGGATTTTATTTTTGATAGTTTGCTACAGAATGCCTAGTATACATTTTAATAGTTTTTAGGTCATTCATTATAAAACGAGTCAACAGACAGGACGTGGATAGATACTTACCTCATTTATTGAATTTCGCGCCGAATTGTTTCTACATTTGAATTTAAATTCGGAACGTTGTTCAAAATTATTTTTAATTTATTGGACAATTATTTAATGTGGATTTTATTTTTGATAGTTTGCTACAGAATGCCTAGTATACATTTTTTAGGTAGGCAAGAAAATTTTGTTCGGGAATTATGTTAAATTAATTCTATAAATTAGGTAGGTATTCCGCAAA
Organism: Agrochola litura; assembly: GCA_949152395.1. Classification (NCBI taxonomy): domain Eukaryota; kingdom Metazoa; phylum Arthropoda; class Insecta; order Lepidoptera; family Noctuidae; genus Agrochola; species Agrochola litura. The sequence goes on from OX424508.1 coordinate 23,904,745, forward strand.
CACTTTTAAATGACGTCTATATTTTTTGTTAGTTGTATGACTTTGGTAGGATTTTATTTTTGATAGTTTGCTACAGAATGCCTAGTATACATTTTTTACGTAGGCAAGAAAATTTTGTTCGGGAATGATGTTAAATTAATTCTATAAATTAGGTAGGTATTCCGCAAACACTTTTAAATGACGTCTATATTTTTTGTTAGTTGTATGACTTTGGTAGGATTTTATTTTTGATAGTTTGCTACAGAATGCCTAGTACTTATACATTTTTTAGGTAGGCAAGAAAATTTTGTTCGGGAATGATGTTAAATTAATTCTATAAATTAGGTAGGTATTCCGCAAACACTTTTAAATGACGTCTATATTTTTTGTTAGTTGTATGAGTTTGGTAGTATTTGTTTTTAATAGGATAATCTTACTCGAGTAATAGAAATTGCTTTTTTTTTGAGGTAGTTTCAAAATGAAATTTAAAAAACTGCCCAAGTGTATGTTGGACTACGCACAGTGAAGGGTTCCGTAATTGGGATGAATATTTACGCATAAACATTGCATAGTATCAATTTTATCGACTGCAAAAATAAGTTTGTGTTTCTCGAAAAAACTATAAAAAACAAAGTTAATTCTGCGGTTGTAACCGAAAATAAACTGTATCTCAAAAACTATTGACGTCAAAAGCAAAGTCACTTAGAAACATCTTTAACATTTTAATTATGAGATCCAACAATACACGCTTTATATGCATAGATTTTTTTCATCTCTCGGTTATATGTAGGTATGGAGAATGCCACCCCCACTATTATGTTTATCGTAATTTCACTACACCATTGTTTAACGGTGCTAAAAATACACCTTTTTTTAAATTTTCTTTATTTAAAATGGCTGTATGACATCCGGACACACGGACAGACGAACTTGACGAAATTAAGAGGTCCGTTTTTATTACGGATTTTGACTATCAAGTTTACAATCGGCATGCAATTGATGTCTATGAGAATTGATCTACAATATTATTATTATTTGGAATAGCCGCCATCTTAAAATCCAGAATTTCCATCTAATTCGATATCAGCACTATCTCCCGAAAATGACAGTCATGACGAAAAATTTTCAAATAGTGTTAAAAACTGCCACTTGCTCACTTCAGATGGCGCTGATCTCCAGCGTCTTATAATTTGACAGCTAACTATACATTTTTGATTCGAATGCTAAAAGTTGATGTAAATTCCAGAATTTCATGACTGAATTCAAAACACCCCGTCGAGTCAACTGATGTGTCACGTGTCAAAATCTTGGTCCTTAATGTTAGGCGGTAGTGAATTCATTTCATTCATTCTCTGATCTCGAAAAACGTTGTTACAAACCTCAGGTTGGTATGATCAAGGTAGTTTGTAGGTTGGTACTGTGCTTGAGACGTTTTTGAATTGATAGATCGTATGACTATTGTTTTAGGGACTATTGTCGTTTAATATAGTAAATAGTTAAGGAACTTTGTTCCTGACGGGGCTCCCCGACTGCACAAGCTTTTTAAATAATAATACTTACCGCGCCGGCTCAGCGACCTGACATCATTGCGGACAATTGTAACAATTGTTACGAAAGAAATACCTACATTCTTACACAATATTGCTACGCATATTTGCAAAAAGAATTTTATAGATCACGTTTGATTGACAAATGATAATAATTTCTTTACAAAAAGTAATGATATCCCATCAAAAACATAAATGTGAAAATGGGAGCCAAGTTCAATAAATATGGTTGTTGACTTCGCCGACAAAAGAATTGAGATCTAAATGGGTGCCAAGTTCTGTAGATAATCCTGAAATTTATTTATAAGAACATGCAACTTTCTAAAATAAAATTAAAACACAAATTCTTGTTTTTTCTGCTATAACAATGTTTGCTATTTAAAAATATAACTTCTTAAATTTGAACAGTCGAATTATTTACACAAAGCACTTAGGATAAATTGAAGCTCAAGATTTGACTTGGCTAGTTTTTACCAGCAAGCTGAAATTTTAGAGGAGGAAGATATTTTGACCTTACAGTTACAATAAGACACAGTATCTTGCGCATAATATAAATATGCCTAGGCAGACAGTCAAAGCTGTAAACAGTTATAATAAGAAACAGTAACTTGCGCATAACATAAAGAACAAAGATATCATCATTTTATTTTATTTATTGGACTCACCAACAATTGAGTATACCGATACAAAGATATGAGATACATCCAATAAACTTATAGACTAGAGTACCAATTTCTTACAGGTCACATCATGAATGACTTATTTGATGTTGAGTGCCTACTTAAAATTAAATAATAATAATTAAATATGACTAGGTAGACAGTCAAAGCTGTAAAGTCGATGAAAAAAATAGCATCCAACTGTTAGCCGCTTAATGCACGCACACTAGAAAAGTAAAATTACAGCACAATGACGTGGCGCGAGTGTAAGACGTAGAGGTAACGCACACCGGCATAAAAAAGTTACTCTGTTTATTTTAGTTCTTTTGCACCACGACACTGTAGACAAATATAAAATCAAATATAAAGTTGTAAGATAACTTGTATGTAAAAACTAGCCAAGTCAAATCTTGAGCTTCAATTTATCCTAAGTGCTTTGTGTAAATAATTCGACTGTTCAAATTTAAGAAGTTATATTTTTAAATAGCAAACATTGTTATAGCAGAAAAAACAAGAATTTGTGTTTTAATTTTATTTTAGAAAGTTGCATGTTCTTATAAATAAATTTCAGGATTATCTACAGAACTTGGCACCCATTTAGATCTCAATTCTTTTGTCGGCGAAGTCAACAACCATATTTATTGAACTTGGCTCCCATTTTCACATTTATGTTTTTGATGGGATTCTTTTTACCTATTGTGGTAGGATAGTAATTTTATTCTAGGTGCATCGTCTTCATATAGTTATTTAACTAATGTACGAACTTACGGTGGAGTTTCTTGCCCATTCTTCTCCATACGAAAACTACCTTTTGGAAGGGGCAACTAGAATCAATTCTATTATTTTGTAAATTTTGACGTTCAAAAGTGCCATACATGGGCCTATTTGAAATAAATTATTTGACTTTTACTTTGACTTATGCCAATCCTTTCTAGTTTATTGAGTAGAAGAGGACAGAGACAGTGTTAAAAGCTTTAGTGACAGTGTTAAAAGATCAAGGAAAATAGCTATAGTTTTATCCTTGTTAATTAGATTTTGAGCTACTGAACCTATTAATTCTAATATGGCATCCTTTGTGTTTGTGCCTGATCTGAATCCATATTGGTTATTTGCGAGTATATTTTGTGACCTAAGGTAATCCAGCAGACGTTTGTTTAGTACTTTTTCGAGAAGCTTAGACAGAATTGGTAATACAGATATGGGTCTGTAGTTGTTGACAGTCTCCACTCTCGTGAATAGGGTGCACAACGGCCTTTTTGAACACCGCACCGTTGGGAATAATCCAGATGTAAGGGCAAGGTTGAAGTCGTGGCAGATAACCGGGACGAGAGTGCTTCTCGCGGGGATCCCTCCCAACCTGTAGCACTAGTTGGTCGTAGGTAGAATACATGTGAAATAGTAGGTATGATATCCTACATTTGGTAATAATTTAACAATAGTACAGTGCAATTAAATAAGTACACATTAGGTAAAATAAAAACCCTTTAATGATAGACGTAAGATGTTAATAAATTAAACGTAGATATAAAGTGATCTTCATCTTCTTGACAATAATAATAATGTCGAGTATCTGCGTATTCTCGTGAGCGCGTTGAAGTCTTTTACAGGCAGAGCTAGGAAGCCGCGCGCGGGTGCCTGCCTTGTTGTTTTAATTGCAGGGCGGGGCGCGCGGGCCCGGGACGTTGTAGCCACTTACTAGTGCGGCCAAGGCTTGTATAGTACTTTTCTCCAATAATGCGCGGAAATTCAAACTGAGTAAATCGATACTTAATACTATAAATACTTAATAATAATACTTAATACTAATATTATAAATTTGAAAGTAACTATGTCTGTCTGTTGTTACCTACCTGTTCACGGCTGAACCACCTAACGGATTTCGAAAAAATTTGGCAAGTAGATATATGGCATCCTGGAAAGGTACTTTTTGACTCAAAAATAATCCTAAACATATAGGGGATGAAAGTTTGTATGGGAAATCTAGCATTTCTTAAGTTAGGAATTAGTTAAATAAGGAATTACGCATTTAAGCGTTTTTGTAAGAACATCCCCCAAAGGGGTAAAATTGAGAATGATTTTAAAATTCACATGTAATATTGTTTTTTTTTTGTGCCTTCTTTTCAAGAGATTTAAGGATTGGAAGTATAATCATAGTCCGTATCTTGAATTAACATCACCTTGCTTCTCGCTAAATTTCATGCTGCTGGGCCAACGGGAAGTACCAAATAGACTGGTTTATTTGCAAGTGTCAAAATATGTGGCATGAATGGCCGATTTTTTTATTGCGTTGACTTGGAAGTTTGATTTTCGTTACAGCTCCAAGAGACCGTAGATCTAAGTTTTTGATATCTTTTGCAACTTGTTGCCTCCACGCGTTCCTGAGAAAAAGGGTCTTGACAGACAACGAAGTCGTCCTTTACATATATATTTTTTTAATTTTAAGGTAAGGAACCCTAAAATAGATTTTTAATCTATTTGCAATTTTTTTTGCGGTCGAGGACGCTATCTAGAAATATTTGTTTCAATACTCCACCTATCATTCAAATAAATGAAGTCGAAGAAAATATTTGATAAAGACAACGATGTAAATTGTTTAAATGAACAAATATTTTATTAATCGTTTTCTTCTTTATTTAATTTTCCTTAATTAACTTCTTTTTCTCGATTACTCGATTTTGATGTACCAAAATATTCTACAGCCTAATATGTATCCTTGAATTGTTCCAAAAATCTTCTTCTTTTTAATTTCAACTCTTTATTAGTGACTTTTGTGGACATGTTAATTATTCAGATTGATTACAGTTGTAATAGCAATCATGTAATTGCGTTTTATTAAAATGGGTTTTTACTTTTATTAATTTATTTATCTTTTGTATAGATTCTTTTCTATTTTGTGAATCTCACATTCGCTGTAGGCTAAGTGGATTGTAGACCTGTAGACCATTTTCTATTTTGTTAAGTACATGGTAGATACTTATTGAAAGACCTACACTGTCCTCCCATAGCTAGTAACACTGTTATTTGAAAGTATTGTAAAAGCCAATTATTTTTAAAAGAGTAACCGTGGAGTTCCTTGTCAGCTCTTCTCCATAGGAAACGACCAATTGGAACCGTGCACCTAGCTTCTGACATTTCATAAGTGCCCTTGTAGGTTTATGTGAAATAAAATATTTTGAATTTTTTTGAACTGTGAGTTATGTACAATTTTTTTGGCCGAACGCCATTAACGGAAATCGATAGAAAACCGAAAAAAAATACACCCACAAATAAAACGGCTGTTAAGTACAAGTAATTAATACAACCTTATTTTTCTTTAGGTTACAACTTTACAACCGTTATCGTACCCTTACTGGATTTTACTGAATGTGGCACCCCATGTTTAACGACTTACGAGTACGACTCACGGCCCGCGACTCTATCCATGATCAGTAGGTATTTCGAAAGTATTCTACACAGTGATAACAATTCATACAACAATGTTAGCTACAGCTAAGTACAGAGTGATAGTAAGCGCATAGCGCGGCGCGGGCAAGAACAGGGCCGGCGAGTGCGCGTGCGCCGCCCGCCGACGATAATTGCACCGGATGCCGACCACACGCACACCGCGCAGCCACGTGTAGCACATGCGCACACACACGAGACTGTTCATTTTTTATGGTAGTTATGTGGCGGATAGAGCAGCGATCAGAAGTAACGGTACCGCCAGTCACTCGAGCACCTGACGCAGCCTCCGCGCCCACCGCGCCCACCGCGCACACTCGCCCCGTCGCCGTCGCCGCGACACATGAGCGGCGACTCCCTCCACTGATCGCAGCGGCAGCGCTATCAGTCCATAGCTTTGTCTACTGATCTACCCGGCAAGGTTGGAGGGATCACGAACCGACTAGTTGCGCAGCACGCGTACAATGCATATTAAACAAACTATGCTAGCGTAATGGTCGCGAAGCACAACTGAAAACCCAGGTGTTCCAGCTAATTGCTACCCGGAGTCTGAATTTGTGCCCGATAGATGGCAATAGACTACTTGCCACTAATATATATCGGTCCTCCCACGTGTTGCCGAAGTAAAATATATCTGTCCTCCCACGTGTTGCCGAAGTAAAATATATCGGTCCTCCCACGTGTTGCCGAAGTAAAATATATCTGTCCTCCCACGTGTTGCCGAAGTAAAATATATCTGTCCTCCCACGTGTTGCCGAAATAAAATATATCGGTCCTCCCACGTGTTGCCGAAGTAAAATATATCTGTCCTCCCACGTGTTGCCGAAATAAAATATATCTGTCCTCCCACGTGTTGCCGAAGTAAAATATATCTGTCCTCCCACGTGTTGCCGAAATAAAATATATCGGTCCTCCCACGTGTTGCCGAAGTAAAATATATCTGTCCTCCCACGTGTTGCCGAAGTAAAATATATCTGTCCTCCCACGTGTTGCCGAAGTAAAATATATCTGTCCTCCCACGTGTTGCCGAAATAAAATATATCTGTCCTCCCACGTGTTACCGAAGTAAAATATATCGGTCCTCCCACGTGTTGCCGAAATAAAATATATCTGTCCTCCCACGTGTTGCCGAAGTAAAATATATCTGTCCTCCCACGTGTTGCCGAAATAAAATATATCGGTCCTCCCACGTGTTGCCGAAGTAAAATATATCTGTCCTCCCACGTGTTGCCGAAGTAAAATATATCTGTACTCCCACGTGTTGCCGAAGTAAAATAAACTCTTGTCTACCCTTTCAGAGAAAAAGAGATATGATGTCGTGTTTACGGTGTGTATAGTAAACATAGAATATTTAGTCTGCATGTCCCTATGTGAGTTCGGTTCGTATGATATTAGGTGGACGGTACGTTCGGTGCGTTCAACACGCGCTCGTTGGCATTCAAGAGGTCGTCCGTTCACTTCCTCACGCGCGTGTATGCTGTGTGTATGATAATGAGAACGATCTCCAACAGGTGGAGGCGCACCACGACCGGCGAACGGCCGGCCGCCGCCGCCGGTGCCCACATTTCAACCAAACCTACCCAAGACAACAATTTAGCGCATGGGTGAGCGTTTTGTTCATTCCTATGATCATTAAACATCCATTAAATCCTTATAATTTAAAATAGTGTTGTAAGCCTTAGACTATACAGGGTTACTGGTAACTCGACGTATTCCTTGCAGGACGTCATAGCAGAGTTAAAATGCAACAAATTAAGCCACAAAATGTTCTACCGAAATTCTGAATTTTTTTATTTAGAGTAGAACATTATCTATGAAGTAATGACAAAAATTACGAAAAATAAAATGTTTAAATAGTGATCTTTGCCAAAGTTTTAGGCATTTTTGAACTTTTCATTAATAACAAAGATCTGCTACGTCATCAGCTATAATAATAACTTAAATTATAGTATAGTCGCGCCGTAAGTAGTTTTTAAATTGGCTTTAAATTATTTAATCTGGGCATTATCATAAAAAAACTAAAAATCTAACTAACTCAAAAACTACTGAACTTCGGTAGAACATTTGGTGGCTTAATTTGTTGCATTTTAACTCTGCTATGACGTCCTATAAGGAATACGTCAAGTTACCAGTAACCCTGTATACCGGGTCATTCATGAAGAGTGGCTAGTCAAAGTCCATCATCATTTGGACCTACGGATCAACACATTCACCCATTCGAGAACTGTATTCGGGTACTCTATTCGAGTACTCCATTCAGGTACTCCATTCGGGTACTCTATTCGGGTTTGCGCTTGATTAAGGTTGCACAAAATGTCAAGTCATTAGTCCAAACAAATATTAGGTAGATTGAGTTAAAACCAAATGAAACTGACTGATCCCTCGTGACCGTAATGACAAACTGGTGATCCCTCACCTACTTGAGCAGTAAAGTATATCGGGACAGCCGAACTCATTCAACTTGAGCGTTGAGGAACTTGGATTCCTTTAGGTTTTCTATATCAAAAGCTTCGAACATTTATACCTTCATAATTTGATTGTAGTAGATAATTGATTCAGGCGTGACCCTGCGGAAATCCATTATAAAATACAATAGACGTGGATATGTTTAGTAACTTGTTCCGCTTAGCTATTTCTAAAGAGCCATAAAAAACTCCTGAAAGAAATCGACACGTGTTTCACCTCTCAACGAGGCATCCTTAGGATGACGATGGACTTGTTGCGAACTCGAACACGGGCGCTGAGTGGTCTACACTCAGCGCTTGGTGTGGCAACACGCCGTGGTCTGCACTCAGCGCTTGGTGTGGCAACACGCCGTGTTCGAGTTCGCAACAAGTCCATCGTCATCCTGAGGATGCCTCGTTGAGAGGTGAAACACGTGTCGATTTCTTTCAGGAGTTTTTTATGGCTCTTTTACCGAGAATTTGAAAAATAACTAGTTACTAAAATCACTAGTTTTCAAAACCGGTGACGTCCTCGAAGTCACTAGTCACGTTTCGCAAAAATCACGTAACGACCCACCCCTAGTTAATAATAACGATATTTTGGGATGAGATCTAGCATAGCACTGCCGCGCCGGCCAGATGTGACATAAGCTCGAAGCTGTATTTATTATAAGTTGTAGTTAAGCATTAGTATTTAATATATAATATAATATGTTAAGCACAAATTGTAACTGTACGCGTATATTACGAAAATGTAACTTGTTTGTAGACGCCTTGGGTTGATCTGTTAAGTCTACAAAATGTTTAATAAATAAGTACTGCATCACGATGAGCAGGGTCGCGCTGCGTGCAAGTACTGGCGGTTGTTACATCGCACGTGCTATGGACACGTCTCCGTTCGGTCGGCCGGCGGCGGCGGCTGCGGCGCGCGGCCGACGCGTGGATTTCTCTCGCGTTTTCCTGTTACAGCGCTTGTGACATTTGCTCGTTATTTGTTGTATACTTGTATTTTTAGGGTTCCATACCTCAAAAGGTAAAAAACGGAACCCTTATAAGATCACTCTCTTGTCCGTCTGTCTGTCTGCCCGTGTGTCACCACCGATTTTCTCAGGAACGGGTGGACCTAGCAAGTTGAAATTTATACCAGTAGTGCTATTCTGTAACCATCTCACCGTGTTATCTTAGGTGAACTGAGCGTGGAGTGAGCTGTCAGTTGCTAAGGATTGACACTACTGGCAGCTCACTTCACTTAAGATATCACGATGAGATTTTTACAGAATAGCACTACAGATATATACGTATAAACCCTATTAGGTGTATAAAAATCAAGGTCCTGAGTCAACACAATAAAAATATATGGGCAAATTTAATATAACGGTATAATGGGTAGGTATGGAACCCTCAGTGCGCGACTCCGACTCGCTCTTGGCCGGTTTTTTTTTATTGTCCTCATTGAAATCTGTCTGGTAATCGATGACATCTTTGATTCCAAGTAAAGTACCTAACAGCTTTACAAGTGCACGGAGTACTTCGCCATTGCTTAAATTATGAAATAAGCGACTGGGCAGTGCTAGAAAAAGATGTATGAATATGTATCAGCACGACTCACTATCCAAAAAGCTCAACGCTTGTAGAAGCTTTAGTCCTCCTGCAGAGGCTGTCCGTGGGACAGCGCGCTTGTATCTATTACGTGCCGTTAGGCGGGGGGCGGTGGGATCGGTGGGCGCGGAGCGGGGGCGGCGCGCCCTCCACTTAACTTGCAGATGCAGTTTTGCTTAACATCGCTCATTCAAACACTAAATATTCAAACTGCGCTAGTGCAGCAACGCGGCGGCGAGAACGCCAACCTCTTGGCCATACGACGCAAACGATGTGAAGCTCGCTTTCTCGATGGCCGATGACTTCAGCGTCGCAGACACTGTCCCACACTGCACACTGCACCGTGCGTCACAAAGAACTCGCGCGATGAATATGTCGAAGAGACAGTGCCACGGCGTGCAGTCAGTCACGACCTCTGCGCAGTTAGGCCTCTGCTGATCTACTTAATGCGTAAAATCAAATGGACCGGCCCTTGAAAACAGCGGCGCGGGAGCGGCGCGGCGGCGGGCAACGAGCGGTGCACTCCAGTCAAGCGGTGACCGCCCCGCGCGTCTGCTGTGTAGTGTTGCGCAATTAATTTTTGTGACGTGTCGAAATGTCCTCGGACGTGTTAGAGCAAATCATTTCAGCAAGTTTTGAGAGGACACCGATACGGAACAGCAAAGATATGTACCATAAAAATAGAAGAGTAATTAACCAGTTATGGGAAGAAATTAAATATAAATAAGTATCTTTGTATCGTTTTGGATTAATTTCAGACTCTAAATCGCCCTTGATAGTTTCAAGAATATAGTCAAAAGTTTCTACACTCATTCTGGTGTAGTCGTAGAATTTGTCAGGACATTGGTGCCGATTCTCTTGTCACAAATGCCTCTAAACTAAACTAAAAATCACCAAAATTTAGTTTATTCCTGTCAAACGACGATTTCCCATTCTGAAATAGACTAAAGTGACACAACTTAACTATATTTTAGTTTGACAGCACTAAGATGGCAACGAGATATTAGTTTAGTGAAAATAGCAATTTTGCTATTCTGAATTTGACGTTTTTCACCTAAAATTTAGATTTTCTAACTAAATCTGACTATTTTTAATCGCGACTAAAAACGTGTGGAATAAAATTGGTTGTCATGAACTATAAATTCACACCAACACCTCGACTTCAAATGCAAAAACAGTACTGAATCTTTTTTTTTTCTTTTGCTTATATCTCGAAAACGGTGTGTCCAATCGCAAAAATAATGAAAATTTCGACCCCCTTTATAAAACCCTTAAACCCCTGACACTCTACATGTAGGTAATAATTTTTCTTATTTTCCATACAAAAAGTGAAAAATTCCATATAAAACACGACGAGGCTGCCCCCCCTGCGCGCCCCCGGCTCTAAAAAGATCACGTGGTTAGGCATCACGTGTGGAGTCGCGATTGTCAAATTCGATTTAGATGTGTCAAAATTATTTTTAAATTTAGAGAATTTATTTTGCAGAATAGCTATAAGATTCTCATAGTCAAAAGTAAGGAATTTTAGTGATAGTTTAGTTAGTTTAGTTCGGTGTACAAGAGAATCGGCACCAAAGTCTCTGTTCTTCATAATTTCGATAAAACTCGCCTTTTCTTTTCCTTGCCCTATAGTAGGGATTCACTTCTTCTTTTGCCCAGAATAAATCGAGCATTAGGAATAAATTTGAATCAAAAAGATGTTGTCGCCGTTGTTCAGACATTTCGTTCACGAATAAAAACAATTGTCTCGACGACACAACCACGAACACAACACTACGCCGCTATAGCGCCGCTCGATCTGCCCGCTGGTTTCGAGAACGGGTCTGCGTTGCCCGCGCCGCTCCCGCGCCGCCGCTGCCGCCACCGTCCCGCTGCCCGCAAAATTCGAGGCAGAGGCCTAAGGCGATTGGCACACTGCACCGCATCACGCAGCGTAGCGCGTGAATGCGTGTTTTAACGTTGCTTGTAAGTATCTCCATTTGTATAGAAAACACGCACAGTCCAACACACAGAAAATGCATCCACGCGCGTTCATTTTAGTTCGTTGACACGCAACATGCAGCGTAATGCGGTGCAGTGTGATAATCGCCTAAGTGGCACCCAATCGCCTGCGGTTACAGAGCGCACCCCCGCAGGCCGCGCGGGACCTGCTCCTCACCCTCACAGGAACGACCTCATTACGTTCAAGAAGTCGATTCAGATTAGCCTCGAAGGACCAAACAGGACTGGGATTTGATTCGATTCTGTAATTTACTGTACGAGAAAATACTGAAATAGCTTCGGGTGTTGTTTTGAATCAGCTAACCATAGTAGCCACTACCGGTCACTTTATGATAAAGTCCAATCTGCGTTTATTTCGACTCGGTGTCAAAGGGCCATTACTTTAGTGCCCAGGTAGGCACTGAAGTTCCTTTCTAGTTCTAAACAAGGTAAGTACAGTTAGTAGTCTTAGTCGAGTGCGTTATGTATTTTTGTGGGGTACAATAAAGTGTATATAAATTATAAATAAATACTTAACACATTTGCAAGTCGCGAATATTCTTTCAAATTTCAAATTCAAAATATATTATTTCACATAAACCTTTATGGGCACTTATGAAACGTCAGAAGCTAGGTACACGGTTACAATTGGTCGTGTCCTATGGAGAAGATCCGGCAAGAAACTCCGCGGTTACACTTTTAAAAATAATTATTAGCTAATGTAGTGTGGGTGTGGGAGGTTGCGAAAGTGGTAAAAAAAAAATTGTACGCCGGCTGAAGCTTTTTTCATAAGTAAATAGTTGACATCATACTGAGCTGAAAAAATATCGTCAGCTGCAGCGTGGAGGGGGACTATGCGTCAGCTGCTGGCGGGCTACCCTGACGCTTCCCCCTTAAATAATAACCGTCAGCTGACAGTCTTCCCACCGCTACACACACAGCTAATTGTTGTTTTCGTATTTTTAAATATTTAAATAATCACCTAGTTAAATTTCATCTGGCGTACTATAACTTTATTTTACGTGTTTTTTTTACAAGTTCATGCAAGCAGCTGACGCACACCCCCCCTCCACGATGCAGCTGTCGATTTTTTTTCTGCTTAATATGATCTCAACTATATATGAAAAAAGTTTCAGCCGGCGTGCTATGCCTGTTACACATCATATATATATTTGTTTACCACTTCGGCAACTTTTCAATCCCACCCACCGCGGCACAGTATGACAATTGTCTCAAAAAACGGTTATCCCTTTTTTATTGTATTAATCGAAAGTATGAACAATTTTGAATGCGAGAGTAAAACTCCCGGTTCTTAAATATATTTTAAGACAGAGTTTTAATTGTTAACAGATTTTTTTGGATTTCCAGAAATCGCAAAAATAAACGAAGTGATGAAAATATTAATGAACATTTGTTTTCGAAGTTTATTGATATTATATAAAGACGAAACAGAAAAGATTTTGCTATAAAGAGAAAAATAAATATGTCTGATTTTATCTTTATTCCATTTTATTTTTCCCTCAGACATCTTTTGTAAGTAGCACCTAATACTTATCTTAATATATTCTTCAGAACTGTACTATTAACTATAAAAAAAAATCTGATGCAAATCTATCAGGAAATCTAAGATTATGATGATTCTATGGTTTTCAAATTTTTCTCTGAAAGGGTTATCATTTTCAGCAAACATAAAATACAATTAATTATTTCTGTTGAGACAGTTAATTTTCTATTGTTAAAAATTAAAATGTTTTTGATTTCAGATTTTTGATTAGTGAAAAGCCTAACAAAAAAAAACTAATTTCGAAAAAATCCGAATTCCTTCGTGTTTTAAAGCATCTGATATTTTACAGGCAGATTAACACACTAAACATTGTGTGTGAAAATAAAATCATACTACCCTATAAGACCTGCGAAAAAAAAAATATAGAAAAACTAACGTAACTTGCTTTAAATAGAATCTAATAAAAAAACTTGTGTAAAAAATTGCAGACCTATGGCTTTATCGCATACTATAATTAAAACATAAAAACATTGCATACATATGACAGTTCTTTTGATTTCTATGGATAACCAGAATAAAATATTTAAAAAATTGTAGCTCTGGTTCTAAGCTGAATTGGTTTCTGAGAGTTCAACTCTAGCATTAAAAACACTAAGAAGAATAAAAAAAAGCGATGTCCGTTTTTTGAGGCATTTATCATACTGTGGCGTGGGTGCGTCAACTGACGCTTGGTTTTTACTAGGTAGGTTTATTAGTCATTCGAGATCTATTGAAAAAGATGACAATCGATAACACTACCAAAAATGCAACGCTACCTGCCGGACTAAGAGTAGGATTCATGAGCAAGGGTATTGAAGTTCGCAGCAGGAGGTTCACCATCCTCCGATTTGCCGACGACATAGTCCTTTTTGCCCCCACAGCTCTGGAACTACAGACTATGCTTCAAAACCTAAGCACGGCAAGCCTCAAGGTTGGACTCGCGATGCATGGGTCTAAAACAAAAGCCAAGACCAACAGCACTAAGCGCAGGGTCGAGGTAGACGGGCAGGAAATACATTATGTCGATACATCTACTTGGGCCAGTTAGTTTCTTTCGAAAACAGGCAAGAAAAGGAAATCGATCGCCGCATCGAAAATGCCTGGAAAGCTACTGGTCCATGAATACGCTAATAAAGGGCGATCTACCGATCTCCCTGAAGCGAAAACTCATCGATATGTGTATTCTGCCCGTCCTAACCTACGGTGCTCAGACCTGGTCACTCGCAAAAGTTCTCCCTTCGGGTTTGCCAAAGAGCAATGGAGCGTAGCATTCTGAGTGTAAAACAAACTGACGGAATACGAAACACCACGCTACTCTCCAAAACGAGGATCCTAGACGTAGGCAAAGAGGTTACCAAGCTGAAATGGGATATGGCGGGTCATGTCAGCCGCATGCTTTGTGACCGTTGGGCAACAGTCTCCACACGGTGGTGCCTGAGGATGGACGGAGCCGCCGAGGCCGGTCGAGGAAGAGGTGGCGAGACGACCTAGATGCGTACCTACCGCAAGCGTTGGATCGAGGTAGCCCTGGAAAATGATGCTTGGAAAGATTTGGGATAGGCCTTTGCTCAGCAGTGGGATAGTAGGCAAACAAAAAAACAACAACAAAAATAAACGAATTCTCAGCGCTTATGAACTAGTTATAACGCCCACAACAAGGTGAAATTGAGTTGGTCCAGCCATTCTGAAGTCAGAATGGCTGGCCACTTTCTTCATAATAGTTTTCCCTCTTTAGCGAGGTACCAATTATTTGATGTCTGGTGCCAAATAGTACCAAAAAGGTACAAAAACTTGGTATTGCTCTAATATTCCAAAATCTCTCTTGGTCCAGTCATCCTGACGCACACCTTGATGTCGCTGCCGATGCCGCTCCTAAACCATTGTGACAGTTCGCTTTTTGTATTGTAACTGTTGTTTAATCTACTCATCACTTCTGATTACCCGACCAGTGGAGAGTAAACTCCGTATTATTAAAGATGAGACCTTTTATAATAGTGAGTAGGGAACCCTCCCTGCTCACTATTATAAAAGGTCTCATGTACAGATTTGAGAAAGATTAGGCAGAGCCTAGTTCTTAGAAGCAGGAAAGGAGTTGTTGCGATTAGGGCTTCCAATACCGGTATCCCGACATTTTTTGATATTTTTCAATACCGGTATTGAAAATCCAATACCGGGAATCCGATATTGGTGATTTTATTATCAGTACTGTGAAACAATTTCATTTTATTGCACATTATATTTCCAACCAATTTTTTATCTGGGTAAGTTTTAAAAACTGTGTATTTTAATTATCTCGTGGTTTATTTAGACAGTTAGTTAGTTCCTCGGTTACATATTTGTGCAAGCGTTTAAGATGCTCGCTCTCAGATAAAAGTTTAGATGCTCTTTACTTCCTGGGTCATTTAAAAAAAAAATTGTACATTTTGTTGTGTTAAAAAGTCCACCTGAATATTTATCAGAAATAACAAACACATCGAAGCGATCAAATTAGTATTATTATCCTTGAACAACATTTTTTCTAGATGGGTTTTAACATTTCAGTACAAAATAACCTATAATTAAGAAAAAAAAAACTTGTTAACTTCTTTAGTGTCATAATATTTCCATACATCAACCCCGTGTCCCTAAAGCACGAGAACGATATAATTTAGACCATGGTTCTGCAGATAAGCCTGGACTTGATTGTCTGTATTACAAAACTTTAAACAACCGATTTGAACCGTTGTCTTTATATCAACCACAGATTAATACAAATATTATTCGTTCACCATGATATCATTCAATTGCAACGTTCCGTATGCTCAGAAAAGAAAACTTTTTGTTAATATTCTAATGATTATATGATGTTTAGGAGTGTTAAAAATATTGAGACTTTGTTATTTTGCATGAAACATTTGTTATTTCGTCGATTGCAGTTTTGTTTAGGTTTAAGCACATTACGTATTAATTACTACTAAATAATACATCATAGTACCTGTAACGAAACGTAACATTCTCACGCGATATATGAAACCATAATATTAAACAAAACCATCGCAAATTGAATAAAGTTCATTTAGCATTTTTAAGTTGTCGAAGTCTCTAATGGAACAATTGCCTCTTTGTTAATAGTATTACCTTCTTTAGTAATTTTAATATTATATTGTGGTATGGGATTGATGCGAACACGAATTTATGTTGTGTTGGCGTGGCGTTCCCAACAACTCAGCGGCTTCAATATCCTCAATATCAATCAAATCGACCATGTTAATATCCATTTTCGGGTAAAAACAACACAATGAAAAAGATGCTTTAACCTAAAAGAGAAACTGTGACAGATAAGATTTAGACCACCGTTTGATCGTTTAAACTAGGGGCCGCCGAGGTTTAGAGTTAGACCGTGATTTAAACTATGATTTTTCGAAAAACCACGATTTTTAATATCATTTTTGTTTAAACCGTGGTTTATGGAGGTTTAAACCTTGGTTTTTAGTTAAACCGCTTTTTGTAATAAGACGGAAAAAGTTTAATAAAGAAGAAACTACTCACATATTTACATGCTCTCATTGCGCAAGATCTTTGTGACTCTAATTACGATGTTGAGGATATAAAATTAAAATAAATAACCTAATGCTGATAATAATAATGTCCTTTTAATATATGTCTCCATTTCGTTTCTTTTTTGTTATTCTTTATTGTAACACCAATATTAGTAAATATTTGCACTAGTTTCCAACTAGCAGTCTCCATTTAAAACCATCTAATCAGTTGACAACAAAACGTCTCGCCGCCATTTTAATATCGGGTGCCACCGACAAGGAAAGTGTTTGTTTCTGTGCAGTCTTTTTTCAACAATAAAACTTTCATTTTGGTTATTTAGCTGTAAAAACAACGGCGAGGCTCTCTTTTATTATTATCGCGTAAATTTTAAGAATATTTTTTACCAACTTCGAAAAACAAGCTGGATAAATCCAATAAGATTTTTTCTAATCTTCAAATGTTTTAGGATGTAATTCAACTCGAATGGTTGTTTTCATTTTGTTACGTTTTTTTGTATAGTAACAAAAATGAATATAACAAAAATGAAGTAAAGCTAATTTCAAACAGTTTAAAAAAAAAATTTAAATAAGTGTTGTATTATTTTTAAGGTGTATATTTAAAAATTTAACTTATATGTATGTACAATGAACAAATACGCAATTTTGAGACTGATTAATGATTGTAATTCAATACGCCGATTATATATTATGAAAAAATTATTAAAATGCGATTTCGTTGTTTTAAATTATCTTCTGTGAAATAGCCCTAAATTTCCTTTTTGTTATTTTTTGTTACGTTTTCCATTTTTGTAACGGTGTTCGTTTTTGTTTCATTTTTGTAACTGTACAAAATTTTTGAAAATGACCCTCCTACGAACTCATTTTCAGGATGAAAGAGCCGTAAAAGTTATGAATTTGTAACTGATTTATTTGATTTTAGTTTAAATTTTTTTTTATTTAATTGTTGATTTTAAAGAGATTATTATGATATTACTTTATAGCTCAGGATACTATGTTCCACTCAGTAGTAACTTTAGTAAGTCAGGAAGAAAGAGCCTTAAAAGCACCATGAACAATTTTGACAGATTTTATGTGATTTTGACTGAATTTTATGTGATTTTAATAAAAAATATTGTATGTTGATTTTAAAGAGATTTATTTTATAAAAACAAAGACAAATAGTTCGTTGAATTGTAATTACTTAGATACTGATTATTCAAATTTAATCGTTTTATTTTATCTAGGTACTTTTCTCATACTATGTGTCAGGTTATTTTGTTATTTTTGTTAAGATATTCTGTTTACAACTTAAAGTTAAATAAAAAAGTGATTTTAAATTTGAAAAACATTGTTTTTTTTTCTTTGTGAAACTTATTCTTATTAATTGTTGAATTAAAAAAAAAACTAGATGAAGTAAAAAAATTGAGTCTAAATTCTAAAATATAAATTTTACCGGGATCCCGGTATTGGATTTTTTATATACGGTATTAAACCGGTATTGAAAAAATCCGGTACTCGAAACCCCTAGTTGCGACAAGCTCTGAACTGTTTTCCCCTCAAAAAATAGACTACACGAATCGAAAATAAGAACGAAAAAGTAAACCTTGTGCTCCTTTTTCTATTTGTATTTAGAGCAATTCGTCACCACGCCTCTGGGACCTTGAGTGAAGCCTCCAGGCAGGGGCGGGCGGGGAGCGGGGGCGATAACAATGCGCAGGTAGCGACACACCACACCACCGCTCTACACCGTACGTGACCCTTCCACGAACACAATACGAAATTGGGAGTAGCAACACTAGGCCACTAGCAACGCGACCGTACTTTGGCGATCCCTAAAATGCTAGCAGGTGCTTAGTCGTCATAGCTTTATCACTTTTGACAACAATTCCGATTAAATTGAAACTTCACTAAGGTTGAAACTATTTAACTGTCGCATGACAAATAGACGTTGTCGTTTTATGACTTGCAAGACATCCAAGCTTAGCGTGATAAAGCAATTACGGGGTCGACTATAGTTCTATGGATATCTTGTGAAAGTATTGAAGTCTCCTTTACATGCATTTTTTATTTGAGTGGGCGCCCCTAAGACGACCCACCGACCGAGTGCTTAGCATCGTTAACATAGATGTGAGGTTCGTAGTAACTTTACTGGACAAGAACAGACTGATTGCGCGGGCCTCCGAGAACAGCGACCGAACAGCAAGTGAACGGCCTGCCGCGGTCCTCGGAGCCGAATCCTCTAACAGCTTAAAAGCAATTCAACAGTTCGACACATTCACAGACAGACACTCTCACGCACGCACGCACACAAAGTACTACGCGTAGCTTTCGAGCTCCGAACACGACACAAAAAGTAATAATCATCACAGTCCCGTGGTCGCAGAGCGCGCGGGCGCAGAGCCCGCACGGGGGGAGGGGGCGCGCGCTCACCTTGCAGCTTCTTCTCCGTTTCCCAGAATCGTTGCAGCTCGGTGAAGTACTTGTCGAGAATGAACACCTTCGAGAGGCCGAGCGTGGCCATGGCGGGCGGCGCGCTCGCATCACAGTCCGCGGCCGCGCCGCTCTTAGCTCAAAGCGGCGACCAGTCGCGCTCGCGTGCACCCGCGTACTACCGCCGCCGCCCGCGCCGCTCCGGCCGTGGTCCGTGCCCAGAGCCCCAGAGCCTCCCGCTTCGTCTCCTACCCCACCGGCACGAGCGACACCTACTTTTGGACTAGAAATGTTAGTTCCCTAGTATTTGGCACGACCTCCCTAGTATCGCTAAAGGATCTGAGTTGTGTCTACGTCATGTACTTGATATTATTCTTTAACAATACCCGGACCATGATAGTTTACATTGTACAAGCAGCAGATAATTAGGCGCGTCGTATAGTACTATAAAATAAAGTCGTTTTTCGTGTCTGTCTGTTTGTCCGCTTAGTTCTTTTAAACCACGCAATCCATTGCGTGGTTTAAAAGATTGATGCGATTCGTTAAACCATCATCTAGACTATAAAATAGTTTTGATATTTACTTTAGATATAGCACAGAAATTTCGATATTTTTATAGACCACACCCGTGTGAAACAGGGTCGGGTCGCTAGTAATGTATAAAGATGAACGAGAGCATCGGCGTACAGCGGCGCAGATACGATACCAAAAGTTCATTTCATGCATTAAACGGGCACGGAGGCTGCAGGTGTGTGCGGGGCCGGCGTGGTGGGGGGCGCGGTACGCGAGGAGGGCCCGGGTATAGATAGCGCAGGGGGCGGGGGGCACTCGAACTGGTTTGTTTATTTGTGCGCCGAAAGCTATGCGCCCGCGCCGCGCGAGCCTCCCGAGTCCCCGCCGCACAGTGGAACGAATGTATGGGAGCGGTTGGACGTAGACATTTCCGAAAAAAAAGAGTAAAATTATGCCAAACTAATGATGCCATCTTATTCGATTACTTAATGCCTTCATAACTTGTGGTGATGAATTTCTTCATAACTCCCATATTTCGGGAGTAATTTGAGAAAATGTGAAATTTTACTATGAAAATGAGTGTATCGAGCTCTCTCCCTCCTGATTCCGGGCTTGTTTCAAGTAGCGGTCTCTAATATCATAATGCTAATACTAAGAGCTATATTTAATACTAAGACACATAGTGCGCCAAATGTGCACTTTCTGGGATAAAAGGAAATGAAAATTTAAAAAAAAAAACGCTTTTTCCCCATTTGTATTTACTTTAAACCGCAGACAGACTTATTAAGAGGTCTATAAATATATTATATATATACAGAAATATATATTAACAAAAATATTCACAAGAACTGATGAGAGTATGACTTTTAAGTAAGTTGATAATAAATTACCTAGTTTCATTAAAAGTACAATAAATAATTAAGATGTAAGCTCTAATTTACTAAGTTACACATTTTAAAACAATAACATCATTTAATTATCTTCGTCATCATCATCATCATCAATTAATTCAAATTCAGAATCGATGTCCGCTAAATCATTTATGTTAACAAATTCGATATCACTTTTCTCAGAATCCGTAAGCTCATAAAATTCCTTAAAAGAAGATTTTTTTACAAACTTATTTCCTTTTGGACGGATACTTGTAACAAGTGGATCAGAAGACAGTAAAAGATTGTGCATAATATCTTCATTGCATGAGATACTGCTATGCTTTCGAGAATGCCCCTCTCTATATTTTCTAAAATCTTTATTTCTAGCCTCAGATGCCTCTTCGGATAGAAAACCAATGGGCACAATTGACATGTTCTGAACTATGTCTGGCCCATGCATTAAAATTTTATGAAGTGAAGAAGGCATATAATACCATGGGTATAACTCCACGTAAAGCTTAGCAGTATCAAAGCAGAACTCTCGGAATTTAGTTACGTTGATCTTCTCTCCTGATGAAATACACTGCAAGATCACACAGATTTTTCTTAAAAGCATAGCATCTATTCCGGTCAGTTCAGCAGATTTAGTGTAGTTTTCAAAAAATCTCCTTGCCGAGTTGCCATTGTTGGTGGATCCACTGCCTTGTTTCACAACATCGAGAAGTAAGCCCGTTTCTCTTCTTACAGCCTCTTGAACTCTTTTCTTCCTGTCATCAACTTGCCTTTTTGCTATATCACCCCTTACTTGCCATGATTTTATGTCTAATTTGTAGGAAATGTGTAATAAGCATTCCATTGAGCGAATCCAAGCGTGAAGGGTGCTTAAGCTATATTTATACATGTCCTCGTTTGCGTGTTTATCTTTGATTAACTCTAAATTATTCATTTCTTTAGGACAAGCCTTGCATATGTCACACACTGAAGCTGCTGTATTGGATATAATGGAATGAATTTTACCATCAATCATTGTCAACAGCAGTTGGTGTTTGACACTAATTCCATCAGTGATGGTGGATGGAGTTAAGGCTTCAATCTCTGCTTCGATTTCAGCCATCTCTCTCTGCACATTTTCTTTGGTTTCCTTTATAAACTTAAACAATATTGGCCGGCAAAATGAAGTGGAAGATGGTCGCTCGTTTTCCCAAATTGTTACACCTTTTGAGACGAGCCGCAGTGGTACAAGACTAATCATAAAATTACTAGCAAGATCGATTTGCTCATCTTCACTCGTCCTTTGATGATAAATGCTTTGGCTAGATGATCCGTCAAAACCCCATTTGCTGGTCAATACGAGCTGTTGATTGGGATCAACAGGGGTTTCTAACGACCTAATAAGTCTTCTTGAGGTTAAATCCATCAAGGCTTGTAATTTGATTTTTGCAGAGCTCTCTGTAACTGTGAGATCTTCTTTGGCCGGATAGCACTTAATTTTTTCTTTAACCAACATGTAGTAACTCGGGTATTGAAGAGCTCCTTCTTGAGTGTTGAAATCCCGAAGAGTGTTATAGCGCCATTTCGATAAGTTCATCGATACATAAAGAGCCAATGCCTTCAAAGGGGATATTTCCCGTACCTGAATTGATTTACCTTCAATGAAGGCTTTGATTTTTGAGGCCTCTTCTGGATTCTCCGTCAAGTATTTCATAACATAAGCTGTATCGCTTTGTCCTGCCTTTTGAAGCGCCCTTTCGGCCGAAAACATAATTTCAGCGCTGCTACTGCTGCATGAAAGACTATCTTCAGTGCGTCTTCTTTTTTGCCGGTTACTAAGGTCCTCAAAAGATTTACGAGGACTAGGATGTGTACAAGTTGAAGCATCAGATTTAGCAGGAGAAATTATGGGCTCGATGACGTCACTTATATTTTCTGTAGAAGGTTCCATATTTTCATTCTGTAATTCCGGCCATTGAATTGCAGCCTGTAGCCAAATCTCATGTTTCTTCCGAAACTTATCTGTGCTTCTTCCAGACTGTGTCCATTTTGCATAAATGCGGTAGCAAAATCGACGACACCAGTCTTTTAAACTTGTTTCAGCACTTTCACATAACTGAACACAACTGTTATCTTTTAAAACACTGAACAAATAGTTAAAGTCGCGTAAATCTTTATGTGCGCGTGCGCATAAAGCAACGTGAATATCAAGATTTGTATTAAAATTTGGAAAATACATTGCGAGATTAGCTTGGATACAACGAGGTGTAAATCAACACTGATTTTAAAGTTACTAATAGTGACCTATTTATATAAAATCCAGGTATCCCAGGTATCCTTTGTTAAATATTGCAAGGTAATTAGTTATTGTGATAATTAGTAAATGATGCATGCTAAATTAGTGTATTAAGAGCCATTTAGTAATTAAATAATAGCAATGTTCTTATCAGTAATCATTAGTGCATCAGTTTTATATGTAAACCTTAAGTCCCTAATTATATATCCTAATTAGCTTATATCTTCTCTAATTGGCTGCTCAGAAATGTTATTGTAATAAGGTAAACCTTTAGAAAAACGGTTTTAATCAACAAAATAAACAAAAAATAAAAAAATTGTGTTATAAAATAAACATCACTCTTTATCCCAGAAAGTGCACATTTGGCGCACTATGTGTCTTAGTATTAAATATAGCTCTTAGTATTAGCATTATGATATTAGAGACCGCTACTTGAAACAAGCCCGGAATCAGGAGGGAGAGAGCTCGATACACTCATTTTCATAGTAAAATTTCACATTTTCTCAAATTACTCCCGAAATATGGGAGTTATGAAGAAATTCATCACCACAAGTTATGAAGGCATTAAGTAATCGAATAAGATGGCATCATTAGTTTGGCATAATTTTACTCTTTTTTTTCGGAAATGTCTACGTCCAACCGCTCCCATACATTCGTTCCACTGTGCGCCGCCGCACTCGGTATACTCCTAACTGTGTATTTGGGTACTGTACTGCACGGTTCCGGCGCGGCGCAGGACGCGGCCGATTGCTGTGCATGATACATTACATGTGGAATGTGGATGAATCCTTGGTAAAGATGCGTAGGCATCCTTTAAAATGCTTGCTGCCTAACCTATTACTACCATCAAAGCATATCGTAGGCCTAATTAAATTTGTGTAAGGAACTGCTTGGATAATGATTACCGCGGATGTACCTAATCACGAATGAGTACGAATACACGTTGCACTTCCTGCAAACTGCAGCTGTAATTTAATTATATTATTATATATTTATGTGGGGAAGTAAATCCTCAATGTAGGATACTAATTTGCTTTTCACTGCATATTTGATTTTGGAGAAGAGGTGATTTTGTTTTTTGGGGTTGTCAGTCGAGTCAATTGCGAAGACAGATGTTTTTTTTGCTTTAATTTTTTATCTTTATATATTCTAAATAATTTACCTCAGTTACTTCTATCGAGAAATGGTTTTATTTGCCCTACCATTCCTACAAATTTTTGGGGACTCGTCCGGGATGATAAACTAATTGATTAGCATTCAAAAGTATTGTTGCAGCTGCTGAAGATTGTAAAACTATATTTCCTTTGTATAAATTCAATCTCTTTGTATTGTATAATTGCATATCACATGTGTGAGCACTGTGACCATGTTGTACATTCCATAAAGCTACCATTTACTGGGTACGTCTTTCATTGACTTGAATGTGCCCTGGCGGCTGAGAGTATGTCATGCTCACTCAAATGTCTCGCTGATGGTGGCGTGTGTGTTGGATCATTAAGTTCCCTTCAAAATGGTTGAGCTAAATGGTGCTGATCCATGCGTCATGTTCGTGAACGGGCGCCGTCAGTAGGGACTGGTCATCTCTTAGCTGCCACGGTTTATTTTAATTTATTTAAATTTTTGAATTGATATTATATTTTTATTACGGACGCTTTTAACGTGCACGTCTTTCTACATTGTTCTCACATGTATAAGTTCAACACGAATGATGTAACCAATATTTTGTAACAATATTTTGATTTAAAAGAGTGTCCGTGGAGTTTCTTGCCCGTTCTTCTCCATAGGTACCTACTACGCTTTGGAATGGGCAACTAGCTTCATTTTTCTGACTGACCGACCCCTTGACAATTCAAAAGTACCTGTAATTGGTTTATTTGAAATAAATGCTTTGAGTTTGAGTTTGAGTTGAGTTTGAGATGGTAGCGGTTTAATACAGCTAAATGGTGGTGTTTTGTCGTATGTAGAGGTGATGAAATTTTAGTGTGATACTCCCTGGCCGCGCCACAGTGGAAAATTAAAAAAACATGTTTCTAGATTAATAATGTACCATTTATGTACTATACGGTACGTGTAATGAAAATAATTGTACCTCAACGAATAATGAAATATAATGAAGTTTTGGTGGCGCGGCTGGGGAGTATACTCCCTGGCCGCGCCACCACGGTTTTGGTAAACTACTAGGCGCACCCGGATATAGTAAACACTAAATAATTGTACCGGAATTGTTCTTTTCCAATCGCTGCACAGAGATTCGAAAATTTAATAATAATTGTACCGGAATTGTTCTTTTCCGTACGCTATAAAGAGATTCGCAAATTTAATTACTTTAGAAATTATAGCCTGTCGTTGGTGGCGCGGCCAGGGAGTATACTCCCTGGCTGCGCCACCAAGAGTTGTTAGGCGTACCTGGACATAGTATACACCAAATAATTGTACGCATTATGTACTACCCAAAAACGTAATAATATTACGGAAAAATGTAATATCTTAAGAGAAAACAACAAATCAATACTAAGCGCATCAGCAGACTTGCTGATCTTTGTAGTTACTAGATGTGGCCTTCAAATTAGAAGTACAGGGAATTATCTCTGTGAGATGGTCGCATAGAAGTGCTAGAATTATGCAACATAATACGAATCTAGATGCATAACAAGAATAATTGACCTTCAAGAAGAAGATAAGAAGTTGATAGGTACTTTTTGTTAGGTACGGTCAGCAACGAAAGTCGTTAACTCTGCTACTTTTACATGACATCTAAAATTACACAAAAGTGTACCGCGGCAGCGGCGGGCGAGCTCTACTTCCAAGTTGGTCGCAGTTGCATGTCTATTTACCCGACTAAGGCGAAGCAAAAAGGAGCAATATGCTAGTTCATTGGTGTTAGTTAAAAAGAAGAATGGTAAAACCCGAGTTTGTGTTGACTATCGAAAAATATATGAAAAAATGGTGAAGGATTACTTTTCTTTACTAAATATTGATGATCATTTAGACAAGTTGTCAGGAGCTACTATTTACAGTAAGTTGGATTTGAAAGGTGCAAAAAATTGTAAGATGTTAGAGGTGCAAAATAAAATTAAGACAGTGATGATGGATGTAACTAAAAAGATTGAAAGCTGGCCGGACTAATGCTAAGGTAGCATTTTATTTTATTTAAACTGCTCAGTCAAATTATGATTGCTATGATTGCAAATTAAGTTAGTTGTTTATTATTGAGTTATCATTTTATGTGATGTTGTTTCTCTGGCAGTTCGTGATTGTTTTGTATTTCATGATAATTAGATATAAGGTAGGTTGTTGTAAGTTGTTTTGAAACTGAAATGTGTTTGTTTAACTTAAATTTAATAAGTGTGATGATTTTTATTTTTATTTCATTTAACTAGAAGTCTGAGGACAGACTTTTAATAGGATGGCCGAGCTGTGGGGAAGTAAATCCTCTATGTAGGATACTAATTTGCTTTTCACTGCATATTTGATTTTGGAGAAGAGGTGATTTTGTTTTTTGTGGGTTGTCAGTCGAGTCAATTGCGAAGACAGATGTTTTTTTTTGCTTTAATTTTTTATCTTTATATATTTTAAATAATATACCTGAGTTACTTCTATCGAGAAATAGTTTTATTTGCCCTACCATTCCTACATTTATATATTTAATTAATAATACAGAGTGTAATGCTGTAACTGCACATCATCGTTTATCTAGACTCTAGAGAGCAGTTCAACGTGGCGAGCGCTGCGCAATGCGTAGATTACATAACTCACGCGACCAGCTTATGTTTTCCACATAAAGCGTTTTGTGATGCTCCATCAGGAGCGACACGCTCGTGCTTTGCTTTAAGACTTGCCGTCAACTATCATTAGTTCATTAGACAAGGTTTTTTTTTCATAATTGTTTTTGCTTTGTATATGTGCTTCATAAAGTTTCAAAACAACAAGAGCGCAAAGGTTCCCGTGAAAGAACAGAACAAATTCCTTAACAGTGAAACATTAATCATTTTACTGTGACGCCGATGAGCCATGGTTCGGAAGCCTCCGTCACCCATGAAGTATCGGTGACTAACAATACAAGAGAATTTAGTTCATTACGAGGACAACCGTCTTACTTAACAAGTATTTTATGAGGCACTAGCTTCTACCCGCAACCGCGTCGCGATCCATCATCGCCCGCCCGCGTTTTCGCTGAGCGTTCTTTCTGACTTTTCTTCTTATTGCTCGGCTCCTAAGGGTCGTAGCGTGATGTTCATAGCATTCGAAAATTTGAAATTTTCTTTCTGAAATTTTTAGTCGGATATTTAAAAAAAAATCTGCTGTTCCATACATTTTGACCGCGTAGGTATTGCACTTTTCTATGAAGCAGCAGATTTTTTTATAATAACCGGCGAAAAATTTCAACGCCTCGTGCGTTGAAAATGTTCGCCGAATCATGTACTGAATCCTAATCTAATCTATTTCGCGTCGATGTCCCTGCCACCCTGTATGTACCCGGATAAAATAGCAGGGGGTGACTTGCACACTCTATAATGGGCCCCCGGAAACGGTCGCTAGCACATAGTGACGTAGCGACAAAGGGGAACATGTCCTGAGGTGATCAATCCCAGAGCCTGGAAGATAGTCAAGATTCACGAGATCACGTTTACTCTTGCGAATCTCCACTCAAGCCGGCCAATAAAAGCAAGAGAGAGGTGGGAGCTCAGTTCCTCGTCAGTGTTCACTCCAGCCGGCCAATAAAGGCAAGCCAGAAGTGAGGAACAAGACTTCTCCCGGGAGATAGGGTCCGAGGGGTCGCTACTGCCC
Source organism: Agrochola litura (assembly GCA_949152395.1). NCBI lineage: Eukaryota > Metazoa > Arthropoda > Insecta > Lepidoptera > Noctuidae > Agrochola > Agrochola litura. The sequence continues at coordinate 23,932,345 of OX424508.1, forward strand.
AACAGCTCGCTACATGCTGCCCTGCGGCAGGCGCGGTCCGAGGGGGGGGGGTCCTGGGGGACATGATCGGTGACGCGAACCCATAAGATTTTCCCCTATAATCGCTCAATGCGACTGAAGAAGTTTTCACTTCAAAAAGTCAATTATAAAAATAGAGTATCTTGGATGCAAGAGTTTGGGCACCCCGCTCGTACGTAAGGTTTGAAAGTCTAAGGTTAAGGCCATCAGATTCCAAAACCTAAACTGCTGTAAAACTGTTCAGTTTAAACTTTTCTTCACAACTCGACAATGTTAGTTCTATTTCTGTATAATGGTCAAAAGAAAACAGAAGCTTTTCAGAGTGGAGTGCTAAAATTTTCAGGCTCGCTTCGCTCGCTCTTGCCTTCTACATTCTCTTAATTCCTGAGATGTTTCTTCATAAGTCGACAAAGCAACTAATTCCTAGTTATTTTGGAATGATCAAAAGAAAATCTAACCAATCAGAGTGTGTGCAAAATTTTCGAGCTCGCTACGCTCGCTCTCGCATTCTGCATTCAGAGAGTTTTTATGATTGAAAATCTCAAACAAAACTTAACCTATCCAAGGCGGGTTGTTCGCTCCCCACCCCCACATGTAAAAGATGCATCCCTGAATAGCTAATGGTTGATCTAGTGGTCGCAAGCACTACTCGCGTGCTCTTTTGGGAGGTACCTCCCTAAAACTATTCCTCGGCACCCATGGTGACTCCCCCCAAAATCTTGGGCTGCGACCGCGCCTGCGTCTAGGTTCCTTAAAATATTAGCAACAGACCGTTAATTTCACGTTGTTTTTCATAGCTTCGGTGGTCTAAAGGCGTAAGCCGCCCTCTACCCGATAGCGCGCGAGACGTCTCGAGTTCGAGCCACGCAACTGGAATAGCACTTTTTGGAAGTTTGAATTCTTTCAATTTTAACCGTACTGTGTCACCCGTAAATAAAGACAATAATTTACTAGTGTTTATTCTAACTGAATTGAATAATTGAATGAATGATCGGTAAAAAAGTAAATGGTTACTCCATTTAACCAGTATTAGAGTTGCCAACAAACTGAACGAACTGTTTCGGGGAATTAATTACAATTTATGACCAATCGAGAAAGATACACATAACATGACTTCGAAAATTAAGTGCACCAACAGTGGCCGAAAAGAGCAGCCACTAGTTACTTACTTGTTATAAATGCAAGAAACAAGCGGAACACAGAAATACGCTAGTTTGCACTTCTTGTAAAAACTATTTTGAATTTGATTGTGCTGGTTATCCGGTGAAAGTGTATCGCTTGAAGAACTTAGAGGAGAGGAAAAAAATTAGGTGGGTGTGCAAATCATGCTCTCAAAAAGCAAAAGAGCAGAATATACCTAGCCCTGGAGTATCCCATGTGACATTGAGGAAACAAAACTCATCACATAAAGCAGAACCAAGCAGATGTGTTACACCGAACGTATCGGCAGAAACTACACCTTGGTCCACCCCAAAAAGCACAATTTCTGAAGCTTATGACTCACATTTACTACCAATGGAACATATGCACGATGAATCAACTGGTATATCCGATAAAACACTATCAAGAAGTATGGACTATACAATAAGTGATTCTATGCAATACCATGAGCTCAAGGAGTCAATTGAACACTTTCAGATGGAACTTAGAAGTTCACAGAACGAACTTGATAATGTCATACTAGACAATAATGAGCTCCGTAAACAGAACGAAAAACTCCTTAAAGATAATATCACTTTAAAAGGATTCTTAGGCCAATCCCCACAAAAAGTATTTTATAGCAATGAAGGCACAAACAAAGCAAATGCGTACTCTTTTTTACATTCGGACATGCATGCATTCTTTACACCGCCTAGAAATTTGCCTAGAACTACAAATAACACATCAGATGCAAAGAAACACCTAAGCGGGAATTTCTTTAGCCTACAAAAAATTTCGCCGACCTGGAGGGTCAGTTGAAACAGGCTGGAAACGATATACTACACCTCAAGGATCAAATTTTAAAACTACAGAAGCTATTAGAATTGAAAGAAAGTGATAAAAAATTAAATGATAAGAAAACTTCTAATGAAACAAAAGAAGAACGTACCAACAAGATATTCATCTTTGGCACACAACAATGTGTTGGACTTTCTTCTGCATTGATGAAGTCAAGAGCGGCTACACCGTATATAAAATATACTGTGATGGCGGAAACAAAACCACACGCGCTTACTAGTGACATCGTTAAGAGTTGTCAAAATATTGCAACATCAAGTGGCGACAAACTTATCATTTGTGTGGGTGAAAAGGACTATGATACAAAAATTTTGTCTGCGCAATTACGCCGACTCCTTGACGTATTCAGTAATCATTATATAATTGTTTTGAGTCCATTAAAGAATATTATGTATATAAATATAAATGATTTGAAACAAACTATACGTAATGTCAATGTTTAAACTAGAAACCACCGACAGTTGCAAGCCATATTTCAAGCAGTACAATATATTGACCCTTCCGTGTATCTATATTCTTGAAGTGGCTTTGTTTGTGAAGAACAATCCAAATCGTTTTGAACGTTTGGCCGATGTATACCCAAGAAACAGACAGGACAATTCAAAATTAAATAATGTACCGTGTCAAACCGCTATGATGCGCAAAAGTATTTATTGCATGGCCGCAGTTGTTTATAATAAATTGCCAAGTGCATGGAAAGACTTGAAAACGTTGCAATTCAAACGTACACTTCGTAAATTGTTAATAGATAAAGCGTATTACAGTGTAACTGAGTTTTTAACAGACAATTTTTATCAGACCACCTCGAATTTTTAATTAATTAATTATTGTTTTGCGTATGGAATATTTATGGTGTGTTGTCTATGACCTGGAATTTTGATGTTTGTTTGTTTATTTATCTTTGGACCACGATTTGTATTTCTTGTTTAAACCCACTGTTACTGACAATTTGAATTTTTTAATGAATATTTGAATTGTAATAATTTTATTTAACGAGAATGACATAACTAATTTAATGTTCCAACAAGAGTTTAAATTTTAACAATTTTATATAGGTAATGAAAATGTTTGCATGCCGAATGGTGAAATATGGCAGAACTCTGATGAAAACCTACTACTACCTACTTATGTATAACCCATATTTGCAAATAAATGCTATTTTATTCTATTCTATTCTAATATTTGCAGTGAATACAAATGTTGTAGTTATATTGATTCTGAATACAAATTGTATAATGCATGTAAATCTATAAACTATGTTATTGACTGTTACGATTACGAAAAAAAGTATTTAAATGTTAAAGAATTGAAGAAAATAATACTGCGTAATCAAACTAACTATAAAAAATCTGATAGCAATCATGTAATAGCTTCGAAAGGTACAATCCCTTCTTATTTTGCACGTCATCAAGCGAAATGCCATGCTACAAATGGTTCTGATATTGAAAATTCTACTCATACAAAAATAGGTACTATCCCATACTATTTTAAAGTTATAGATCATAAACCGCTTTTTCGTGAACAACAACAGTGTAACAAGTAAACCTAAAGCTTTTAAAATATTGCACCAAAATATCGCTAGTATTCTATCAAAAAAGGAAATTTTGGAACTAATGTTGCTGGAGTTACGAGACATAAATAAGGAACCAGACATATTATGTTTGTCTGAAACCTTTATGCGTGCCGGAAATGAGAAATATTTAAAATTAAATAACTACGCCGTAGCAGCTGCATTAAGTAGAGACACACAGAGAGGGGGGACCTGTATACTCGCTAAACAGGGTATTATTTATAACGAGCTATCCCACATTAAAAAGTACTCAACCCAAAAAGCATTTGAAGCCTGTGGTGTTGAAGTTCCATTGCACAAATTACTAATCGTGTGTCTTTATAGAACGCCTAAGTCTGATCCTAACATATTTTTGAATAAACTTGATCAATTTATGTGCGAAACTGTTAAATGGGTCAAGTGCAAAAATAGTTATTGCCGGTGATTTCAATATAAACACCTTTAAACAAGAAAAAGTCACTAACTACTTAAAGGATCTATGCAATAACTATAACTTGCAGATACACGTTAAAGTTCCCACACGTAAAGACTCTTGTATAGACCACATATTAAGTAACATAAAAAAATCTTCTACCGAGGTGTTACCCCTATACTTATCAGACCACGACACAGCACAACTCTTAGATTTCCCAGTAAAAGAGCAAAATTTAAAGAACAAATCATATTTTATTTATAAAAAGACTATGACAGTGATAATACAGGGTGATTGGAAGATGGGTGCAAAGCTTTAAGGTGAAGATAGTATAGACAATTTAGAACCATTTAAGCCATGGTTGTCTTAGACGAAGTCTTACCAAATTTTTTTAACCAAATTTTTAAGTTTTTTTTCGTAAATTCTCAAAATTTAATGTAAACTGCATAATTATGGCCAAATTGAATGATAAATGAATTCATTTTTTATTTATTTAATTAAAGTAATGTGTAAGCAACCAAGCAAAACATGTTTTAGGCTTCTGTGTCATTAGACATTTTTTTTACAGACATTTAAAGCTCAGAAAAAATAAAAAAATTGTACAATACGATTAGAAAAAATAAGAAATTTGTAAAATATTTGGTAAGACTTCGTCTAAGACAACCATGGCTTAAATGGTTCTAAATTGTCTGTACTATCTTCGCCTTAAAGCTTTGCACCCATCTTCCAATCACCCTGTATAACGAAATTCAAAAAATGCCTTACAAATTTAACGTGGTCAGAGGTACATCTCGAAACTGACTTAAATAATGCATTCAATAAATTTCACGAGTTTTTATGTTTATTGTATAATTTATGCTTCCCAAAAATTAAGATTAAAATAAACAACTCTAATGCAAATAAACAAAAATGGATAAGCAAGGGTCTCAGAAATAGTTGCAAAACTAAACGATGTTTACGGTATCTCTATTATAAAAATAAAACTCTGACATTCAAACGTAGATATAAAAAATATTCATCAATACTGAAAAAATGTATCTTTAAATCCAAAATAAATACAAACATTAATTACATAAATAAAAGTCAAAACAAATGCAGAGCAACGTGGTCAGTTATTAGCCGTGAAATTGGAAATACAAAATTTGACAATAATATTTCTCAACTAGAGTTAGATAAGAGAATACTGACTAATCCCTGTGACATAGCAAATGCTTTTAATAATTACTTTATTGATTCGACTAGCTCTGTGACATTTAATAATTTACATGATAATGACAAGCCTAATAAAACCATGACAATACTTAATTCCATGTTTCTAAGCTCTATGACTGAAGACGAGATAAAAAAAGAAATAATCGCTTTAAATAACACTAACTCAGAAGGTTACGATTAAATTAGTACAAAAGTAATTAAAACATGCAGTACAGAATTAATTCCTATATTGACTTATTTAATTAATCTCTCATTTTCATCTGGAACTTTTCCTGATGCCCTAAAATTATCAGTCGTTAAACCTCTGTACAAAAAAAAACGATAAAAATGATGTTAAAAATTATCGCCCGATAACCCTTATACCTATATTATCTAAATTATTTGAAAAATGTATGCACAAGAGACTTTCCGACTATTGTAGCAAATACAATATCATAACAAAAGAACAGTATGGGTTCCAAAAGCACAAGTCAACAACACTAGCAATTGCTAATCTCTTAGAGCATATTCATAATTTCCTAAATAAAAATTATTTAACTACAGGACTATTCTTCGACCTGTCACAAGCCTTCGAATTTGTGGCACATGATAGCTTGTTGAGAAAATTAGAAAAAAGTGGAATAAGAGGTTTGGCACTGCAGTGGATCGCGTCCTATCTAAGCAACCGAAATCAATACGTTGTTAATGAAAATTTATTAACCTCGTATTCATCTGACTATAGAGTCAATAATTGCGGCGTCCCCCAAGGGAGTGTATTGGGACCTTTATTGTTTCTATTGTACATAAACGACTTACCGCTAGTGATTAATCATAAATGTGTACTATTTGCGGATGACATTTCTATTATTGTGACATCTGACAAAAAGTATAAAACTAAATCTGATCATGAGATGGACATTAACAATACTATTGACGACATTATAAAATGGTTACAGACAAATAAATTAAAAATTAATTTAGATAAATCTAATTATATACAGTTTGATAAATCAAAACATACTAAATACAATTTCAAACTTAATATTGACAGGTTAAAAGAAGTTCCACAAACTAAATTCTTAGGTGTACTCATAGATCAAGATCTGAATTGGAAAGTACATCTGGATTATTTGTGCAGTAGGATTAATAAGTTTGTTTATGCTCTCAGACAAATAAGGAATATAACCAACAAAAAAACAGCAATTACAACTTATCACGCCTATATACAATCTATCTTACGATACGGGCTTATTTTTTGGGGTAACAGCACGGATAAACACAGAGCATTTATTGCACAAAAGAAATGCATCAGAGCCATTTGTGGTATCCGTTCTGACGAGTCATGTAAACTGTTCTTTAAAAAGCTAGGTATGTTGCCACTTCCGTCACTCTACATTTACGAAATCTGTAATTATGTTTATAATAATAAGGGATTGTTCAAAAAAGCCTATCAATTGAACTCTCGAAATAGAGATCCATGCAGACTTGAATTGCAGGATACTCCCAAATCAGCCAAGTACCTATGCGAAAAGTTTCCTAGTCATGTGTATACGCATTTATAATAAAATTCCAAAAGAAATAAAATTAGTATATAATATTAACTCATTTAAAAAAAAAATTGAAATGGCTGAAAGAACAATTATGTTTTATGATATTAAAGATTTTTTTAACAATAAATTATAAATTTCTGGACATTTGTCATTATGGATACTAAAACTATTATATTAATGTATTGACTTTATATCTGTGACATTGAACAACAATGAACTATTAATTACAATTTTGCATGCATTTGATACATATCCTGTATAGCTAAACATGCGGACTTTAGATTAATACCTGACTGTAACAACTTTATACCATGTTTAAGGCAAATAAAGACTTATCTAATCTAAGTAAAATTAACACGAGCGTTTCGCGAGTCGTGACGTACGCTTTCGAGTTCTTTCGCCCACTGTCCGTTGGCAGGGCGCAAGGGTGTTATTTTTTTTTTTTTTTTGGATGTGAAATTATGAAATAACTTCTCCCGCTCTGGTCTTACTGACTAAAACCCACCCGTGTTCCTTCGGTTGCCTTCCTGTTACCGGGGGCCGCGATGTCCCTATCGGTTTTCTTCGAACCCCCGGCAGGCATTGGCCCTAGCGGACCCCGTCAATTCTGCTGACATCTCTTTGAGGCGCGCGTGGAACACAACGCGCCGTCGACCCGGGCTTGGTCCTTACCGGACGGCGAGCTACCCATTGCCTTGGCGGGGGTATTGTCTCCCGTCGCTGCGCTTAAGAGCTAGTCACAAACACAAACGTTAAGGCTCTGCTACACACTTTAATTTAAATACCGATATAATGTAAATATATACAAGTAAATTACTATATTTTTTTTGTTCTATAATTTGAGATACAACCATTACCCATAATTTCTATATCAAAGAAAAACTTAATTGTGTATATGTAAGATTCTTACGTATCAATCATATTCATACCAAAAAAATAGTTTTTTGGCTCTCCTGAAAAGAGATTTTTTTTGAATAGGGACAGTATTGGTTTAAGCGTGCGAATGTTCACAAATTATTTCCAGACTCTTGGACATCGTTTTATTGCTGGGGGTGATTGGAACGCCAAGCACACATTTTGTGGCTCACGTTGCTCGGTAACCAGAGGCCGAGTACTGAAAAACTCAGTGGATAAAAACAATTTGAAATACTGGTCAGATGGTAATCCCACCTACTGGCCTTCTGATTCCGATCATAAAGTTCCCGATCTCTTGGACTTTTCATTTCTAGTAGGATGAGTAATCAATACTTATCTGTTGAGTCATGCCTGGATGGATCATCCGATCACACTCCCGTGATACTTAACATTAGCAGCAACATTATCACCACAGGGGAATCTGAATCCTTGCATAACTTCAAAACGGACTGGAGAGGCTTTAGAGATTATTTTGAAGACAACTTAAACCTAAAAGTAGCAATTAAATCACCAGATGACATCGAGGATGCATGCAAACATATCACCAACTTGATCCAAGTGGCTTGTTGGATCAGTACACCTGAGTTAAAAATGTCATGCAAACTACCTTAATCAAAGAAAAACGTCACCTCAGAAGAGCTTGGCACCTTTCTCATCATCCGTCGGACAAGACTAAATTTAACCGTGCCACGAAGGAACTAAAAGTCATGCTAATGGATACCGCAAGTATTTCACTGCAAAAGCAAATTTCAATGTTATCTGCTTCGGATCGGGGCGAACATTCCTTGTGGAAGGCCGTTAAAAATCTAGACAGGCCACAAAATCACAATCCGCCCATCAGAGCACGCACATCTTTGGCCAGAACAGACAAAGAAAAGGCTGAGGCGTTTGGCTTACACTTGGCACGCGTCTTTCAATTGTGTTTGCCTATTAGACCAACATCACCCAAAGAAATCGCGATGGGAAATCAGATCGTTGAATCCAAAGAAAGCACCTGGGTTTGATTTAATCACGCCTAGAGTTCTTAAGAAGCTACCCAAAAAAGCAGTTACATTCCTGACTAGTCTGTTTAACGGAATATTCAGAACGGGCTGTTCCCAAACTATGGAAAATCTCCTAAAACATTATGCTCCACAAACCTGGTAAAACAGCACACGATGTCACATCATACCGACCTATAAGCCTCACACCGGTGTTGTCGAAACTCTGGGAAAGAATTTTCTTGTCCAGACTAAAAGTATTCATGGACGAGTCTGACCTGATCCCTGTACACCAGTTCGGATTTAGAAAGTCACATGGTCCACCGAGTCTACCACTCAATACGCCAGGCCTTTGATTATGTCTGGCATAAGGGCTTACTATGTAAAATAAAAGAAAAGCTTCCCCACTCAGTGTTTCCCATCACAGCTTCGTATTTAGATGGCAGACTATTCTAAGTAAAACAAGGAGATGAAAGATCTAGGCTTTATAATATCGAAGCTGGAGTTCCACAGGCATCGGTTCTGGGACCTGTTTTATACAATACTTTCACATCTGATCTTCCAACCACAGAAGATGTAACGGTAGCGACATACGCAGATGACGTTACTTACCTGGTGAGCGCCAAAGAATCGGATATGACCAGTAACAAATTAAAAATAGTACTGGATAAAATGAATACCTGGCTGCAAAAGTGGCGTATCTGCGCCAGTGCTCAAAAATCAAATCACATTACCTTCACTTTGAGAAGAGGCGACTGTCCCACAGTAACATTGGGGGATACAACTCTAGCACATACAGATTGTGTTAAGTATCTCGGTTTTTGCCTGGATAGAAGGCTCACCTGGAAGACGTATATAAAACAAAAAAGAGAACAACTAAACGCCAAATATAAATACTTGTATTGGTTGATGGGTCGTAACTCAGTCCTATTTTTGGACAATAAACTCCTGCTATACAATTCTCTATTAAAACCTATATGGTCATACGGCATCCAACTATGGGGAGTGGCCAGCTAAAGTAACATAATGTGCCTCTAAAGAGCTCAAAATGCCATGGTTCAGACGGAATGAAGAAATCCATGATTATCTCAACACTCCTACTATTCTTGAGGAAACTAAAAAAACATAAAAAGCGGTATGCTGATCGTCTCGCCATCCACCCAAATCCTGTTGCTGTTAAATTACTGGACAGCAGCGAATCTGTCAATCAACTTAGGAGAGGTCAAGTAATATAAAGAGGTAGCAGATATTTTAACGAAAGTCACTTACCCGTCTCCGACATATATATGTCGGAGATGGTTGTCAATTACAATAATTGTGGGTAGTCAACAGAGTTTGGTATGGTTTGTTTTTCTTGTTATGAATTTATGTGATTTTACTATCAATTATTGTCTAATAAATCGGAATATAATTTATTAAGTACTCGGTGTATGCACTTATTGATTTTTGGCAACTTATTTCGATAATTGTAACCAATGGTTTTGTTCAAAACAATTAATGACATGTTACTTTAATTAAAAAATGATTTACGTTGTGAATTCACTATTGTTTATTTACGACAATTATTCTTGTATTATTTGATTACTTTATAATGTAAGTCTTATTAGATTTACCACATTTTAGTGTTTTGTGTCAAGTAAACACGTGACGCACTTCCGTGCGTCATCGGACAGAGTTGTCGTAGTGGGATTGCAAGGTGGGGGCATCGTCTTATAAAAGAGCGTGCACTCTGTAGGCGAGTTACTGCGGACCATCGTCGCCGCCCCTCGCTTCGTGAGCCCATCTCTCCAATTTGACGCCTCGAGTAGCTGCACTCAGATTACACGCGGCTTACTCGAATAAAGAGACTCTACAGATGTACACACACATCTGTTGCGCGGTGTGTTCTAAGTTAATATAGGCACATCGCGTAACTATACAGACAACCCTTACTATACGTGCACCTACATAATCATGTGTCGGCGCGGCGCGAGCGTGCCATGCGTCACACATATACACTGAGCAGCGTACACAACAACACTAGCTGCTCACACACACGCGACGGTCCCCCCCCAATCCGTAAACGGCTAGATCTGTGAGCGGGGCGGGGGGGAACTACATATTTTCCCCGTAGGCGCGCAGAGTCGGCACCCTCGCCGCTGGTCATCTCCTGCTGGGCCTCCCCCAGGCAACTGGGGGTCTCACTCGGCAGGGATGGACCGCCGGGGTGTCGTGAAGAAAGCGACGCCACTATAAGCGTCGCGGCGCTCCTACGGTACCTATTCAGTGCAACCAAACACACGAGTGCGACATAAACCCCGCACTCACTTCCTTCGCCGCCTAAGGCATCACAATGAGGGGCCCGCATTTGCGGACCACTGTATAGCCTCCGCGGGTGAGGGGCTACGCCCTGACCCCGCTCGCCACGTCCCCTTGCGGGGGCGTAGCGAACTCTTTCGAGTAGGCGAGTTAGTCATGGATTGGCTCGTGACCACAGACGGTCGCCACCTAGCACGTAGTCGGTCTAAGGAAAAATCCTAACCTCAAAGCACGTGTCGGGAGTGCCGTGAACTTTTTAAGTGTTCGTCCTGTGTGTGCGCGAGTGCCCGTCGGTGCTGGTGCGGACACAGGCTTGGTGAGCAATCACCGTAGCGGTCGCGGAGGCCACGCCCCGGGGAGATGCCGAAGCCCGGCAAACGTGGCTCTACGGGCCACGCTGCGGGCCCCCAGGAGGAGAGGACCCAGCCGGCGTTGGATCGGGCGGTGTCGCTGCCGAATATCGGCGACACGCCGCTCGGTGCGCCGCTGACCGGGCCATCTACAGCCAAAAAGAAGGTAGGAGAAAAAACCTCTACTAAGAAAAGAGTGAGCGCCACTGCTGATATCGGCCCACCGACGACACCGGCGCATGCGCGCGTTGCGCCGGCGCCGTCGACGAGCCGACAGCATGCGGTGCCCATCCGCCCAGTAGCGTTCCGTCCCGTGCCTTTTCAACCTCCGGGACCAACGCCAAATACAAATAAAAAGCTATTCTACGCAGCTAGAAACTTCGCCAAATTGAATGGATTTGCGTTTTGTTGGACGTCAAATGGACGTGTTATGTTAAAGAAAAACGTCGATGGTCAGTACATAATAGTTAAAAACGAACAACAATTACTGCAAATGTCGCAACCCATTAATGCATGACTTATTAGTATAGTAAGATCAAAATGTAATATATTTTTTGTGTCCTTTTTAAGTTTCTCATTACTTTTTAGAAATAGTAGCTTTAGATTGTTTCACTTTTTTATAGTAAATGTTAACTCGTGGTTTACTCAAACATTCGTACATAACACTAACTTTACACGTCAGTCCATACTCTTCACTACACGCTCACATTTCATACAACATGCTTCTTATGTGATTTATTCGAACTTGTTTTCCAAGCTTTATAGGCAACAGACGACCCTTGTCCTTACCCTAAAAAATGCTTGACAACGCAAATACACTTATGGACACTGTTGACGATTTTTCTGTATCGGATTCACACGCTTGTACCCCGGAGCAAGCAAAAATGTTTATTAAAAATCCAAAACATTATCTCAAAATCCTTACACAGAACATTAGATCAATCAGTTGTAATTTTTTTAGTCTACAAACACTACTACAACGACTCTCGATGGATTGTGACATTTTGGTCTTGACGGAATGCTGGTTATTGTGCTCGAGTAACCACCATATCCCTAACATTCAAAATTTTAATATGTACAGCACTACCAAAAACCAAAATCAAAGTGATGGTGTTGTGGTCTATGTCAAGTCCAACCTTACTGTCACCTGTGAAGAACTTTGCTTTGGTGGTTCTGCCACCGGATTATCAATCAAAGTAGGGTCGGACATTGCCATTCTGTGCATTTATCGGTCGCCGTCGATAAGCAACACTGATCATTTTCTATCCTCTCTCAACAACATAATTCCCACATTTTCCAATGTTAAAACTGTAGCTGTAACTGGTGACATTAATATTGATATAAAACCGATGTCACTTGACGCTCGCTCCCATGACTACCTCAACACTCTTGCATTCCACGGATTTCTTCCCACCCATATTTTTCCGACCAGAGGAAACAACTGTCTGGACCACTTATTATTAAAATCAGCAAGGAAATCTGTCTCATTAGTCTTTGATACGACTGTTACTGATCATTGTTCTTCCTTGCTATGCATTTCCAGTAAAAATACACATGGTAGTATTATTAGAACCATCAACAAAATTGACTTTGACGCCATGGATAAGACTATGGTAACACTAGACTTCGCACCCATCTACTATGTCGGACTGTAATGCTGCTACTGTACTCTGGTTGGTCTCATGGTTAACGCAATATCCGAAAACTCTTCCACCAAGAAACTACCATGCAAGCAAGAAGATCGTCAAACCTTGGATCACTCCGGGCTTGCTACGATGTATGAGACACAGAGACCTCCTACATAGAAGATTGAAACGATCACCTAATAATGTCACGCTTGAAATTTCCTATAAGCGATACAGAAATTTCTGTAATAAAATATTAGTAGCAGCTCGGAGTCTGGATTTGTGCCCGGTTGATGGCAATAGGCTCGCCCCCTATTACATGGGACTTAAATATAACTGGCAAAATGTGGGTGTACCTGCTACAGGGACACCTCTGCCCAACCCTTCGGGGAAACAAGGCGTGATGTTATGTTTATGTAAAATATTAAAAAAAGTCAAAAGACAATTCGACACTCAAGAACTTGATAAAGCTGGAAATAACTCAAAGGTTCTTTGGGAATCTATAAAACGAATCACAAACACACAAAAACAACAACATGCATCTACGCAACTACTTTCACACTCTGACACTCCTTTTAAGTCCTGCAGTAATCTTAATAAATTCTTTGCTGACATAGGTAAAAAACTTGCAGATAATATTATCAATGACCACACTTCACCCACTTCACCTTGCTCCTCTCACACTACCCTTTCTTCATCTTCATTTGTTTTGGATCATACAGATGTCGATGAGGTCAAATCTATAATTGAGTCCCTTAGATCAACTGCAGCCACTGGTTGGGATGGTATCTCGCCTGCGGTACTTAAGAGATACTGTGATATTCTAGCGCCGGTTTTAAACCATATATTTAACCTCTGTTTTGAGACTGCTGTCTTTCCGTCAGCTTTTAAAAAGGCTATTATACACCCTCTCTTTAAGGGTGGCGATGGAAACTCTTTTAATAACTATCGCCCCATAGCAGTACTGCCCGCCCTTTCGAAAGTTCTTGAGCGCCTAATCAACAAGAGATTGGTAGGTTTTTTCGAAAATAATCATTTGTTTTCTTCTCAGCAATTCGGGTTCCGTAAGAAAAAGTCAACCTGTGATGCAGTTCATGAAGTAACTAATTTCATAGTAGAGAAAATCAACAGTCGCAAAAGGGTGCTTACAGTGTTTCTTGATCTCGCTAAGGCCTTCGACACCGTTCCCATTTCTAAACTTTTACTTAAACTTGAGAGAACAGGCGTCAGAGGACTGCAGCTTGATCTTTTTGAAAGCTATCTGACAAATAGACTGCAAATTGTGAAAATTGGTGACCATTTCAGCGATGAGCTCCCGATATGTTACGGTGTGCCGCAGGGCAGTATACTCGGTCCTACGCTGTTTCTCATCTTTTTGAATGACCTCTGCAATCTTAACATCACAAATGCAAAAATTGTGTCTTTTGCTGACGATACAGCTCTTACCTTTTTCGCAAACTCGTGGTCTGAGCTTCAGATTATTGCTCAAAATGGTTTTAATTCTGCCTTTAACTGGCTTCGATCCCACGCTTTTCGTTGACGTTCTCTATCTCACCAACCTCACAACCTGCTATTCCTATCACTTTAAAGGCTCACTCCTGTAGCAGCATACATTCACACACATGTCAATGTGCACTCATTGTCACAGTTGATAATATTAAGTACCTAGGTATAACTTTAGATAGATACCTGAATTATAAAACTCATATTAACTTGGTAACAGGCAGGGTCAGGAAACTAATTTATATTTTTAAAACTCTTCGACACGTCGCTAAGCAGTCTGTTATTCGCAATGTATACTACGCCTTATGTCAATCTATTATTACTTATTGTATTAGCTGCTGGGGCGGCGCCACAAAGACTGCCCTTAAACCTTTGGAAGTGTCCCACAGAGCTATACTAAAGGTTGCAACATTTCGACCTATTCTGTTTTCAACCACAGAACTTTACAAAAATTGCGGTGTCCTCAACGTAAGGCAACATTTCATTATACAAACCATTCTTCTCCAACACTTAAAAACCCCTCTTACTACTATTACGAGACGACAGAAAGACATGATTTGTACTGTTCCACAAACTCAGTTTAAATACACTAAGAGATTTTTCTACTATCTTGGCCCTTGCTTGTATAATAAAATTAACCAATCCTTATATATCTATAATTTACCGTACAGCAAATGCAAACACGCTCTCCGTACATTTCTCCTGAATAAAACCTACGACGAGACTGAAAAGTATTTATTGTCACTTACTTAAAGGTAACATCATTTCCTATTATTCAAATGCAGACACACACTCACTCTCACACACTCATAAGCACATACATACACGCACTCATTCGACTCAGCACATCTGCACTCCTCATTCTACTTTGTTTTATTTAATTTTAATTGTAAGATTTTATCTTTTGTGTTTTGGTACTGTAATCTCCAAAAGCATAAAAACATTATTTTTTTGTGATACTCAAATTGGGAGTCGAAACTGTCTCTCCTAAATACAGATTACTCAGTGATCTAGCTAGGAGAGCAGCGATTCACCCAACAATTAATTGTACCTACCTACACCATGTAATTAATAATGTATACTTTATAAGTCCCTCATGTACTAAAAACCTTTATGTTCCTAAACAAAAAAATATTATTATTAAATACAGGCCGCGCGCCGCTGCGCCGCACGTACGAGTTTTCTGGCCCGTGCGCGCGGCCGCGCCCCCTGCGCGTGCAGCTGCGCCGGCAACAAGCCCAGTGCGCTCCGCGCACTCCCCGGTGCCATCGGTGCGTCAATACGCCCCTGCACCCTGCGCCTCCGCGCCCCCAGTACGACTCATGTCGCCGCCCGCGCCCACTCGCGCTGCGCCAACAACAACAACGCCTAAACCTAAAGCTGTGTCAGCTTCGCGCACCGCCACCCCCGGCCCCCGCCTCTCGCTGGCGGGACCGGCGACAGCGGAGCGAGAGCGGCCAGCGAGTACCGGTCCGCACCATAGACCGGCCCTGATTGATACGGGGGTGCCTACCTCACCCGCACCCCCCCGTACCTCCGCCTATGACTCCCCAGCGGCACTATCGCCATGCTCGTCTCCAGCCGGCTCAAGCATGTCGATCGCATCCGTGGGGTCGGCCTCGTCCGGTCGCGGTGACGTATCCTTGGACACGATACCGCGATCCGGATAATGGCCCACCGAGGGAGCAACCAGCGCTGATGCCGCGGCCTTGTCGCTGGCGTCGCCTGCAGCGCCGCTGGAATTAAATTTCAAAACGCAGGCAATGGTCGCCGGATACGCGCCCCTCCCGCCCCCTCTGAAAATGCAAGGAGCCACCGTCGATTAGGCGCCCCAGGTCAAATACCTGGGTGTGACCATCGACCGCCGCCGGCTCACGATGGGGGCCCACGTCCGCAATTTCGCTGCGCAAGGTAGGATCGCCCGCAATCAGCTCCAACCGGTGCTCAGATCCCGAATCCCGATGCGCGTCAAGTTGGGCGTGTACAAGCAGTACATTCGCCCAATCTTGACGTACGCCGCACCCGCATGGCTCGCCCTCACGAGCGAGACCAACCGCAAACTCCTCCGCGCGCAACAGAGCTTAGCGCTACGGACCATCGTCGCCGCGCAGAGTCGGCACCCTCGCCGCTGGTCGTCTCCTGCTGGGCCTCCCCCAGGCAACTGGGGGTCTCACTCGGCAGGGATTGACCGCCGGGGTGTCGTGAAGAAAGCGACGCCACTATAAGCGCCGCGGCGCTCCTACGGTACTCCTAACCGTGACCCCCTGTGACTGGGTGGTGGCGGGCTCGACTATCACTAAAACCAGCTGATTGTCTAGTAGGAGTAAGCAGTCACCTGCGCTAGGACCTGCGCAGTTGAGCGCCGTGAGCGGGGATGAAGGAGTCCTGGGGGGTTGAGCCGAGCGGCTCTGGCTGTAATGTGCCCGTAAGGCAACACGCCCCCTTTGGTCCGAATTTCAAGCGAAACGGTGGCCCTACCCAGTAGCCAGGGGTAGGGAAATGGCCACAGTGTTCCGTCAGAGGGCCACAGGCGAGGTGCGTGAGGTCCGCTGAGGTCGTCCTTGGACGGCCAAAGCGGTAGGTAAAGGTCATGCTGACGGTGTAAGTGAGGGTTGATCAGTTCGTTGGCCAACGCCAACCCGATCAAGCACCTGACGTCGCACTGTAAACCAGCCTCGCGCCCCTATATCTCTCTGGTAGTCCTAACGATCAAACTTTTTTATAGTGAGACGTTCCCAGTTGCGGGCTCCATGGTGGGTGGGAGCCAGAGAGACGAATTTTTTATAGCAAAATAATATGGATTTATCAAGGCCATTTAAAAAAAACAGCACCGGAGTGGAGGCGAAAGCCGATGAGACTCCCAAGGGAGGTGCTTGCACTTCCCTTGCCCCTGGTGGCCATGCAGCTAACACTGCGGGTACCAGCGCGGGCACTGGTCCGGCTGTGGCGAGAACCACAGCCAAGACCAAAAAATTAAAAGTCCCAGTACAAACAAAGGACGTCGGCGCTGATTGGGACCAGTACCGACCCTTCTGACGCACAGGCGAAGACCAAGGCGACGACTAATACCACTGCCGGTCTGACCCTCTCTACACAGGCCCCAGCGCCAGGTAACACTGGTACCGGGCTTCCAGCCAAACACCCTCCTCCTCCTCCTGTGGCTCCTCTAGCCTCCCCTCACCAGACAGTCGTCACCGGTCAAGCGGAGACGGCTAGTTGCAGCGAGGACGTGTTCTCACGCGCCTGGCAATTTGTGCAGAAACGCAAGGGCAAGGGTAAACATACATACAAACATAGATTGCCCTGAGCTGTTAGGTAGTTTAGGGTTAGTAACACACTGCAAAATGTTTCGCAAACCTAGTTTGTTGCATGTCCCTCATTCCAAGTCCGCGTACAGGCAGAATTCATTTCTAATCCGTGCGTGCAGACGTTTCAATAAACTGTCTGGTGAACATGATTTGGATATATTCAACACCAGTGTTTCTCGGCTTAAGCATTTGTTGGTAAAAAGCTTCTTTACGGAAAAGTAATTGTTAGCAAAACTGATTTTTAGTTTGTAATTTATCGTGTGCTATTTTTTTTTCCTAATTTATGTTTAATGGGTATTTTGTACCGACCTTTTTTTTCACTTTTTTATGTCACGTGTTTATCAGTGGAAACTTGTAAATGGCCTTCAATTTTATATAATTTAAGAACACTGTGTAAGTTAGCTGTAAGTTTCCCGAATATAATAAAATAAAATAAAAATAAAAAATACTCAACAAGCCCATTGCTCTTGCACTGACCCTTCAGGTCCAATTGCTGCCCCGGAACAGGGCAGAAAGAGGGACAGATTGACGAGGAAGGAGCGCCGGCAAGCTTTAAAGAAGTCGGGCAAAGGCTCCCGCAACAAACAGGCCACTGTCGCTGGCTCAGTCAAACCGACGCAGTCGGTCAGCTAAACTTCTCCGCCGGTAAGCGGTCACAGGCAGAGGCCGGCACAAGCCGACCAGCGCCCAGTCAACCGCCAACTAGCGCTCCGGTGAAACCCAAAGGTGACATTACACAGCGACCCGATTGGAAGGATCAGGCCGCGGCCAAGCGAGCTCTCAACGAAACCTTGACACCTCGGGGAGAGCACAAGCGGCCGCGTCTTGATCAATCCAATAGGGTCGACCAACGAAGCTACGCCCAAGCTGCCAGCGCAACCCTAGACGTCGCTATCACCTGCGACCGCACGGGGATCCTCAGCAAGGACGCGTCGGACCAGGTACTCGCTGCTATCCAGAAGCAGATCATCCTCGAGGCCTGCTCCCCCAAATAGGACACCCCAGGGCCGACCTTCAACGCCAAGCCGCTGTTTGCCGGGGGCATCCTTAAACTGTGGTGCGGTAATGACCACACCTTAGCCTGGCTAAGGAAGACAGTCTCCGGCTTGACTCTTTCAACTAGCACCTCGTTAGTCGTCGTGAGTCAGTCGGAGATCCAGAAGCGTGCACGGTGTGGCATCGTGATCCCGGACGAGCAGGGGGTCTACGGAGAGTCGACAATGATTGGGCGTACTCTCAGCTACCAAAACTCTTGGGTAGACATCAAGAGGTGGGTACTGCTGCACGCTGATAAACAAGCCGCGGCGTGGTTCGTGGTGGTCGGTGTCCCTGTAGACCAAATCCCGACCCTGATGGAGGCCGGACGCCGCCTCTCAATTGGATTAGGGGCGGTGTACGTGAAGTTCCAGGGTCGGAACGGTAGGTTCACCGACGTTCCACAGGGATGGGACCCCGCCACGGGAACCGTCTGCGAGGCGCTGGAACAGCTGCCGCAAGCACCAGCAGGGGAGTCCACTCCCCCTTCACACAACCCGGAAGCATCTGCGGCTGAACCTGCTGCTGCAGAGTCAGCCGCCCCTGCCGCCGCCACCGTGGGTGTCGTTCCCTCATCGGGCGGGGAGCTGGACGACATGATCCTGTCTCCGGCTTCGGGCCCGTCGGAGGACGGCTTCGACGAGGGCGACCTGTTTGCCGGGCTCAGACTTGGGGACGACGACGAGGGTTCGACCAGCGATGGCGTCCCTTTCGTCAGCCTGTAGAGTCCTCCAAGCAAACCTCCACCACAGTCAAACCGCGACGGCTCAGCTACGCAAGTGACTGGAGGTACAACACACGGCCATTGCCTTAATCCAGGAGCCGTGGATTAGGGCGGGTCGTATACAAGGACTCTCCAATCTTGGCGGTAAGCTCCTAGTCACCTCAGATCATGATCATCCCAGATCGTGCATCTATGTCTCAGGTAACCTTAAAACACAGCTCTTAACTGAGTTCTGTTGCAGAGATATCTCTGCAGCTAGGCTGCTTATACAGCGCGACGATGTCACAGAGATGGTGATCGTTCTCGCCTCGGTCTATATGCCCGAAGCGGAGGCGCCGCCTCCCAACGGACTCGCCCGCCTCGTGAACCATTGCGAGAGCTGCGGGTCTGAGGTCGTTGTCGGGGCCGATGCCAATGCTCACCACCAACTGTGGGGTATGGACACGCAAAACGAGAGGGGTAAGGCTTTGGTTGACTACTTATTCTCGACTAACCTATCCCTACTAAACACTGGCTCCGAACCAACATTCGTAACCAGGCGAAGCCGCACAATCATAGATCTTACTCTGGCATCAGAGGGCGTGGCGGAAATCACCACTGGGTGGCAGGTCTCCAAGGAGGCTTCCTGCTCCGATCACAGGTGGATCCGTTTCGACATGATCAGGTCTATGTTCCGTCGATAGCACCACGGCGTTATCCGCGTAAAACGGATCGTGCCACCTACACACGCAGCCTTGATGCCAAGCTAGCGATACTAAGCGATCCGGTGACATATGCGGACACGACACAGATTGAGGCACAAGTAAGCCATCTTACAGAATCAATCATAGACAGCTACAAAACTGCCTGCCCAGAGACCACGCCGCGCAACATACCGGGCAAACAACCCTGGTGGGGCGCTGATCTGGAGCGCAAGCGCAGCAAGGTAAGAACAGCTCTGAATAGAGCCATGAACACATGTGCAGATGAGGACTGGGATAACTACTACGCGGCCAAATCTAGCTACAAAAAATGCATCAGATTCAGGAGCACCTCGGGATGGCGCAAATTCTATGGTAGCATTGAATCCTGTCAGCAAGCAAACAGGGTAAGGGGGAGGCTGGATGAGCTGGATCGCTACAACGCGAATGTATACGTACATCCGTGGTGGGGTGACCCAGACTGCCAGGCACTTCTTCTCTTGCAACCGAGCGGGTGGGCAGGTTGCGGATAGCCCAACTCCGGCTGCGGGACCGACCACTAACGGTTACATTGACCGTTAGTGGGCGATCCCGCACTTGGAGCATCTTCTAAAGAGATCCCGGACAAGAGAAGTTCCCGAAAGCCAAATCCCAGGCTTAGGGTAACCCTTATACCCCTTCCTATGTTCCCATCACTAAACCAAGCCAACCCTCCCTATCCATACATATCCCGTCGATCCTAAATCCCTAGGCCAACTCCCAGGTCTAGGGTGACCCCCCAACGAACCCACACGCTCCACCCATCAAATGCCTTCCCTCCTTTCCCCTTATCCCGTCGGTCCCAGAGGAAGGGTAACCTCTATTCCAAAAAAACGCCCACCCCCCAAACATCCATGAAAATGCAGTCTTGTGAAAAAACTACCCAGGTGGGTCCCGGCCAAGCCGGGGAATCCCACACCGCTTCGGCGGTTAGCCCCCATCGTATTATGGGGGGGGCCTCAACCTGCACGATGGAAACATTGATGCCGCGCTTTTTAGCGCGGCCGGCTGCTGACCTAGCGCCCATAACTCAGGCTGCGACTAACGCGCCCATATTCCCAACCCCGGCTGCGACCAACGCGCCTCTAACTACCACAACGGCTGCGACCAACGCGCCAACACTCACGACACGGGCTATGCCTCCCACGAGCCTCTGGCAACAGAGCATCGTGCGGAACAGCATAACGAACCCGGACAAAGACAAAGACCAACACAAACTTACTGAGACGGGGAAAGATGACGGACCTGGCAACTCTAACACTCTTCCGGTTGCCAGTGATGAAGTACGCCCGCTGACAAAGCGCGAAAAAATCCTGGCCCGGAAGAAGAGAATTGGCGACCGTAAGCGCAATATCCGCGAAGGCACTAGCCAGCGCGGAGCGCGATCGGACGCCGAAGGGGAGGTGCGCGACCGGCCACAAGTCCGCGAAGGGGAAACCCAGCGCGAAACGAGGCCGGACGCACGCGACCGGCCGCCAGAGCGCGAAGGGGAAACTCAGCGCGCAAAGCGGCCGGACGCGGAACCGCGCGTGCGGGAGCAATTTTGCGAAGGGGCAACCCAGCGCGAAAAGCCTCCGCATGCGACTGAGTCCGCCGGGACCGACAGCCGACCCAATGACACTAACGGATCCCACGACCGACCTCGTCCTAAGCACAGCAGGGGTAAGCGAGGTGGTACCCGACACCCGGTGACACAGCCTGGCACCTCTAAGCCGCAGCCTGGACCGAGCGGTACAGGGCCGGTGAAGAGGGGGCGCCCTGACGACACGGCTTCGCCGAGTACGGTCCAGGGGGATGCCAAACGGGTGAGGGTCCACTCCGCTCAAGGGGAGCAGAGGACCTACGCGCGAGCAACGAAGGACATCCCTGCGCGGCTGGCCGTAGCAATCTGCCTTCCCCCCCCCTCCAGAGACCTGACTAAGGATGAGGCCGAATTTATCAAAACTGACCTAGAGAACCGTGTTATGGACACAGACTCGACAGCACCACTCCCTGCCTTCCGCGGGTACCCACGGGTAGCGGATGGCACCGTTCAGATGTGGTGTGAAGACGACCATGCACTGACCTGGCTGACCCAGAATGTACCCCAAATAAGACTTCCAAACACTGACCTGACGCTCACGGTACTGAGACAATCAGACGTGCCCACCCGTGTCCGAGTCTCGCTTTTTGTCCCTCGGTACAGAGGTGACGTAGCCAGACTCCAGGGTATTCTGATCCGTCAGAATACTTGGTTTGACATTGCCAGGTGGTCACTGTACAGGGCGACTACCGTCGGTGGCGATAACTATGGGACTTATCTGACCCTAGGTATCCCACCGGAGGAAGCCGTAAAGGTCCGGGCCCGGGAGCGACGTATATCCTACCTACTCGGGTCGATATACGTACGCTTCTGGCCCTCGACCCAACCCTCTGACGACCAGACCGACAGCGACACCAAGACTGTACAACCGACGTTGGCACAGACAAACGACCCAGACATAGACCAACTGGAGGAGGTCATGGCCCGAGCGGCTATGGCTGACGTCGTCGACACCATTCCGCCCGAATCACCTGGCTGGAACGAGCGCCTACTCGCCTCGTCGCCGGTGGAACTACACGACGACAATTATAGAGAGGAGTTAGGGGAGAGGCAGTCCGATGGATCCATCTCCGACTAACTCCTCTCCACCATCGTCACCACCCCTCAACATCATCCAGACCAACCTCCAGCACAGCCAGACTGCCACGGCTAGCTTGCGCAGGGCACTGGAGGTAAAGCCCCGAACGATCGCACTGATCCAAGAGCCGTGGATCAGGAACAATAGAGTATGCGGCCTCGGTAACATCGGAGGTAAGCTAATTCTCAACACACACAGCTCAGACAAGCCAAGAACCTGCGTCTACATACCCAAAGAAATTCCTATCACACCACTCACTCAATTCTGTTCCAGAGACCTGACAGTTGTCAGGCTCCAGACTGAAGGTAGCGTTCCAGATGTTGTACTGGCCTCGGCATACATGCCAGGCGAGGACGCGGACTGCCCGCCGAAGGAGATGGCCGATCTGGTACAGCACTGTGAACGCGCCGAACTAGACCTGATCATCGGCACCGACTCAAACGCACACCACCCGCTCTGGGGCAGCGATGCACCAAACTCCAGAGGAGAGGTACTATCCACCTATTTATTTTCTACTAACCTTAATATTGTAAACCGTGGCTCAGAACCCACTTGGGTCACAGCCCGAGGACAAACGATTATAGATCTAACACTTGCTACGGAAAACGCGACAAACCTTATTACAAACTGGCACGTATCGGACGAGCCTTCCTGCTCAGATCACAGAAGGATCCGCTTTACCCTAACTACCAATACTAGGAAACCAGAATCGAGGCGAAACCCGAGGCGCACTAATGTTCCCGGGTACAAACGTCTCCTGGCCTCCCTATTAGCTAGACATTTAACACAGGTAACCATAAGAGACCAAGCACAGTTAGAATACACCGTAACAAAACTATCAGAATACCTAACTGAAGCATACCACGCATGTTGTATACTAAGAGCGCCAAAAACCAGGAACGAGAGAAGCTCTTGGTGGAACACTGAACTCAGTAAACTCAGAGATGCGCTACGTAAACAATTTAACAGAGCCAAAAACACCAGACTCCCGGACGACTGGGAGACATACAAAGAGACCCAATATTTATACAAAAAGCAAATCAGAACCGCCAGGAGGACAGCATGGCGTAAATTCTGTGAGTCTATCGAGACAAATAACGAAGCAGCAAGGGTAAGGAAGATCCTATCAACCGATCAGGACCGAACCCTCGGCGCGCTTAAAAAACCCGATAACTCATACACACTAACTGACAATGAAACCAGTAAGGTCCTTCTCGAAACTCACTTCCCAGACTGTAGAATCCTGGAGGACAGGTCGTGGGAGGCTGAACCAGAATGGACCCCAACGGATCAAGACTGGTCAAGAGCCCGCAACATAGTGACAGAAGAGCGAGTAAAGTGGGCTATCAACACCTTTCAGCCATACAAGTCGGCAGGGCTGGATGGCATCTTCCCAGCCCTGCTGCAGTGGGGGGTAGATTATTTGACACCATGGCTGGTGGAGATCTATCGAGCCTGCATAGCACTTAGACACACACCTCTCGCATGGCGCGAGGTGAAAGTCATTTTCATACCCAAACCTGGCAAAACCGATTATACACAACCCAAAGCTTATAGGCCTTATAGGCCTTACATCTTTCTTACTGAAGACCCTCGAGAGACTCTGTGACCGGCACATCCGAGACGGACCTCTCCGGGCAATACCACTTCACAAACAACAGCATGCGTACTCCACAGGCAAATCAACAGAATCAGCGCTGCACAGCGTGGTTGGTAAAATTGAATGCGCAGTGGACCACAAATGCTCAGCACTGGCTGCCTTCATTGACATCGAGGGCGCCTTTGACAAAACCATGTTTAACAGTATAAACACGGCCCTCGACCAATACGGCATAGACTCGACCCTGAGTGGCTGGATCACCAACATGCTCAAATTGAGAGCTGTACAAGTCACAGTAAATGACACTACGAGAGCCATCGTTGCGAAGGGCTGCCCACAAGGGGGCGTCCTCTCGCCGCTGCTATGGAACCTGGTAGTAGACAGCCTCATCAAAACACTTAATGACAAAGGTTATTTTACCGTAGGCTACGCCGACGACATAACCATAATAATAAACGGGACACACGAAAACACCCTATGCAATCTCATGCGTCAAGCTCTGAAAATAGTAGAGGAATGGTGCAGCATGCACCAACTCTCAGTGAACCCCACAAAAACCGAACTGATCCTCTTCACAAAAAAGAGGAAATTGATGACACTACAGCTACCACGATTCTTTGGAACAATCCTAAGCCTCTCAACTGAAACCAAATACTTGGGCATCTTTTTGGACAAGCAACTGAACTGGGCAAAACACACGAACTATGTCACAACTAAAGCCAGCATATCCCTGTGGCAGTGTAAGCGACTGCTTGGCAGGAATTGGGGGATTAGCCCCAAGGTCACCCACTGGTTATACACCACAGTCATTCGACCGCTTATCACATACGGCTCACTGGTCTGGTGGCCCAGGACAGACCTGAGTACAGCCCAAAGAGATCTCGAAAAACTGCAGCGATTTGCTTGTGTTGCAATCACTAGCAGCATGAGAACTACACCCACAGCCGCCCTACAAGCAATGCTTGGACTGCCGCCTCTGCACCTCATTGTGCGGGAGGAGGCGGCTCTGGCTGCCTTTAGGCTGCATTTATCAGGAACTCTAAGCAGAGATTCTAGAATTAAGCACACACGCATAAAGGAAGATGTAATCAAACGTCGGCCAATGATGGCATCACCCTGCGACAAAGCCCCGAAATCACACCATTTTCAAAGGCGCTACAACATAATACTTACAGAAGAACAGTGTGACCACTCAGGCTCGGAAGAGTTGAGGGTTTACACTGACGGATCGAAGACCGACTCCGGTACCGGGGTCGGAGTCTTCTCATACGACCTCAACATTAAGATATCCCGACCGCTAGGAATGTTCAACACCGTCTATCAGGCGGAGTGTGTGGGCATCATACAAGCGGTCCACGCCATTGAAGCCAGGAGAGTTACGGACACTCACATACGTATACTCTCTGACAGCGCCTCAGTTCTCCAATCCTTGAAGAAAAAATATATTACCTCAAAGTTAATACTAGAATGTCACAATGCACTAGAACAATTAACGGTATCTAGTCGCAACACGGTGACGCTACAATGGATAAAAGGACACAGCGGTTCACTAGGTAACGACGCAGCTGATGAACTTGCTAGAAGAGGTTCTGGCACGGCAGTCTGTGGACCCGAACCTATCGTACCAATACCTTTCAACCAAATACGCAGGTGGCTACAGGAGTTCACCCTCACACAAGCGGAGTACCTACTGGTGGACCTCGACACCGGGCTGCAGGCAGTCCAAGGAAGCTATGCCATCCCTGGATAGCAGGCTAACCAGGCGCTTATTACGCCTGGACAGGAACGGCCTGCGCCTGGTGACGGGAACCATCACGGGACACTGCTCGCTAAACAAACACTTCCACACAATAGGCATAACGGACAGCCCTCTGTGCAGGGCATGCATGGAGGCTGAGGAAACCGTCGCGCACGTGCTCTTCGAATGCACAGGCGTCACCCAGATGAGAACAGAAACCCTCGGGTCACCCAGATCTTTCACAGATGTTCTGAACAAACCAGGAGTTTTGATTAACTTCTGGAGGGAGGTGGGCTGGTTGGAATAACTACCAAACGGCCGCCATGGCCCACGCACAATGGTCCACCTGACGGACTAAGTGCGGAAACCAAACCCCATAACATAGAACATAGAAACAGGGTAAGGAAAGTACTGGCGCAACAGAATACACCTGGGCCCGCCACCCTTCGCAAACCTGATAACACACTCACGTCGTCACCTGAGGAAACAAGTCGCATCCTAATTGAAACTCACTTCCCTGGTTGCGTCTTCGCGCAGGTAATCGACTGGCAACATGAAACCCAAACACCAGCTGACACTGATTGGAGTTGCGCACGCAGGGTGATCACGCTGGAGAAACTCCAATGGGCCATCCGGAGCTTCCATCCTTTTAAGGCAGCTGGTCCTGATGGAGTGTTCCCCCCTTTACTACAGTGGGGGGGTGCTTCTGTTGCAATAAGACTGGTGCCTTTGAGGGCGTGCCTGGCCTTTAGATACGTTCCTTTAGGATGGAGGGAAGTGAAAGTAATATTCATCCCCAAGCCAGGTAAGGGTGACTACACAAACGCCAAATCCCACCGACCAATCAGCCTGACCTCCTTTCTCCTAAAAACTCTGGAAAGGCTATGTGATAGAGAGCTTGAGGGATGGCGCTCTGAAAAACATACCGCTACATGTTAATCAACACGCATACAGCTCAGGTAAGTCGACCGAATCTGTTCTCCATCTAGTGGTCAGTCAGATAGAGGACGCGATTCATCAAAAAGGCACCTGCCTGGGTACTTTCATAGACATCGAAGGAGCCTTCGACAAAACCAACTTCTCCAGCATCAGCAGCGCCCTCTCCAGGCATGGAGTAGAACAGGTACTTACGGACTGGATTACAAACATGTTAAGCAAACGGGTGGTTCGCCTTGAGGGTGAGCGGCAGCTGGTCATGATAGCCAGAGGCTGCCCCCAGGGAGGGGTTCTGTCCCCCCTTCTATGGAATCTGGTAATTAATGACCTCATTACCAAACTCAATGCCAACCGCTATTATACAATAGGGTATGCAGACGACCTCGCAATCCTTGTATCGGGGAAAGTGACGGGTACGATCTGTAACCTCACTCAGCAAGCACTACGTATCGTAGAAAGTTGGTGCAGGGAATTTGAACTGTCAGTGAACCCCACTAAAACTGAACTAGTCATGTTTACCCAAAAACGAGCATTAGGCCCTGTAGCAGCTGGCGCCTACCCAAACTGTTCGATACTGAACTTCAGTTGGCCAACGAAGTCAAGTACCTCGGGGTCATTCTAGACAGTAAGTTAAACTGGAGTAGTCATGTAGACAACAAGCTAAACAGGGCCTGCATCACCTTCTGGCAGTGCAGGAGAATGATAGGTAAGAAATGGGGCCTATCCCCCAAAATCATACTGTGGCTGTACACAGCAGTGATCCGCCCTATGATCGCGTACGGGGCCGTGGTTTGGTGGCCCCGCACTCAGCTGGTTACAGCTTCCAACAAACTACAGCGCATGCAAAGACTAGCCTGCGTGGCAACCACGGGCTGCATGAGGACTACTCCGACTGCAGCAATCGAAGCCATGCTGGGACTGCCCCCACTCCACCTGTTCATATAGCAGGAAGCGACAATGGCGGCGGTGCGTCTTAATGCAATTGATCTCTGGGGTAAGAGAGTCACACAACACACCGCGCTACTTGAGGGACTCAACAATGAGTTCCCTATTACGAAAGCCGTAAATGACCGGGTGCCCAAACAATTTATCTTCGATAAAAAATACAGGATCCAACTACACGAGGACCGCAGATGCGAGGGTTTGCGCCCCGCAGAGCTGCGAATCTTCACCGACGGATCCAAAACAGGTAGTGGCACAGGTGCTGGAATCTTTTCGTAGGACTTCAACATACACATAGCTACACCATTGGGTGTCCATAACACAGTGTTCCAGGCCGAATGCATGGGTATATCTCTTGCCGTTTCAGCCATCATGGCCAGGGAGGTTAAGGACCACTCGATACGAATACTCTCAGACAGCATGGCTGTTCTGCAAGCGCTAAACAGTCACACTGTTGATTCTGGGCTGATATACGAGTGCCACCAGCGCCTCAACCAGGTGGGTGACCTCAATAATATAACCATTCAATGGATCAAGGGACACAGCGGTTCGCGGGGCAATGACGCAGCCGACGAACTTGCCAGAAGGGGGTCGAGCATGGCACCAGTGGGGCCTGAACCCATCACGCCACTCCTCTTCGGGTACCTACGCACTCTGGTAAGGAAACGAACCAGGGAACAACATCACAAACTATGGGTGGACCACGGTGAGTGCAGGCAGGCCAAGGAGGCTCTCCCTACAATCGACGGCCGCCTCACTAAACAGGTTCTCCGATTAACAAAACAGCAGCTGCGCACAGTTACAGCTGCCCTAACTGGCCATGGGTCATTTAATAAACACCTCTTTGTCATAGGAGTCACAGACAGTCCGCTGTGCAGAGCTTGCATGGAGGACGACGAGACAGCAGCCCATGTGCTGTTAAACTGCCCGGCGGTCGCCACATACAGGGCAAAGTACTTCGGTAACCCAGGTACCCTACGTGAGATTGTCAGTGACACCAAGGAATTGCTGGCCTTCTTTGAGGAGCTGGGGTGGATCGAATAACAGATTTTCCCACCCATACGCAAAATACGCGCTTTGACGTGGAGTTGCGGATACCAGCCCGTATTACCTATTAAGTAGATAGTTTAATAAGCTGAAATTACTTATTTAGAGTAGATTTGAAAATAATTAGTACGATCTTATTAGGATGGCGGCATTCATAGTTTTAGAATGTCGTTTGACAATTACTTTGTGAAGAAACATGCTTTTCAAGGTTAAGTTTTGAAAATACGTGCTCGCCCAGATGTGACTATAAATTACAAACGCCGCGATGGTTCGTTCAAACATTTTAATGTTTCCCTTTACGATAAATATGAATGAGTGACTGGCAGTCGTAAATTTAATAAAATGTATTGTTCCCGTGTTTACTTTTCATAGATTGTAGTTGTTTATAGAATATAGGGTTTTTAAAACATATTCGTAGCTGTTTTATGAGTTCGGAATTGGTAGGAATAGATGCTGCTCCGGCTTCCCTCCTCCATAACGTGAGCCTTCGCTACTGATAAAGAGCCCCTGTTCCCGACAATGCTGTCGGTTTACCTGGTACAACGCTACTGTATATGCACATAGCTGTATTGGCTTGCTATAGTGAGCAATACACTTTGTCATTGTCATTGGGTGGCTTGGCCACTATACGAACTATAAGACCTTAAAAGTCTGTTCGATTGTTACTACCTATTCACCTACTTTATCTTGTTACTAATTACCATTTGTATTGTGTTTTACTTTATATAGTGTAACTAGTAACTACTATAATAAATACCCTGTAATTGTTTATACAGTCTTATTTATCCCAATAAAATGGGAACTCCAAACCCTGACGAAATACCTCTCGGCACTCCTGATCCTACATATATATGTCGGAGACGGGTATGTGCCTCTTTCGTTATTATCAGCGATAATTCAACTACTGTGGGCGTAGTGTGGGTAGTGTTGGTTAGTGCGCAATGGAAAAACAGTTTGCAGTTCAGATCACATTATAATTTACTATAAAATTAATCACACTAGCTAAATTATAAAAAAAAAAAAATATACACACTGAGTGTGACGGCGTTTATTAAAATCACCAATAATTAACACAATGATCACAAATAACAACTAACACAATAATTGAGCACCACGAATCGAGAACAGTTCCGCGACGTCTTGACTCCGATGCGATCCGAGGCTGAATCCCTCCTCGCCGTGGCCTTAAAACATCACGACTCTGTAAAAGCGCGCGCTTTAGGTGTGGGTAGATCACGTCCTGTCGCCAGCGGCGCGCTTGCGATTTGTTTCGTGTCCGTACTAATGACCGGATCCGACATATAGTATGTTGAACAGAATCAATTTTTTTTTATTTTTTTATTCCATAATTTCTCATTTTTTCTAGCTGTGCTGCTGGGCAGTTTGTTGCGTCACTTCTTCCCAGCTAAAGCACTAGGAAGTGGTGAACGACTGGCGTTTTGAGGACTGTCCTATGTAATTTTGACGTTTCAAAAGTGCTCTCAGCCTAGTTTAAATAAAAGACTTGATTTTGAGCAAGATCTAACATGATACAGATATTAAAGTTCCTACGTTCCGTAGATTGCGAGAAAAACACAACCATAACATAACGCCTGCACACAAACCATAACCCAATATCACGCCAGTATTCCACGAAGGGATAGGCAGAGGGATGCCGGTCGTACCCTCACATTTCGCCAGTTAATCAATTTTCTTCGTACAAGTTATACTCAAGCAGAGCATACAATTTTCCATAGAAATCTGTACAAAGCCTATACAATAAATATTATATTAATTTTAACTAGTCACCAAAAATCTTCAATCCTCATTTGAACTCAATTTAACTTTTAGTTTTAATGTGTTCCTAGTAAAAATATGGACACATCGAAATAAATAAAACTCACCTTTAAAAAATAATGCACTTTTAATCACAGGGCGCAGGCTCCTTATTAGTAACAAAATAAATACCACAACAACCATACATTGGTACCAACTACTTATCGCTACCGGCGACCCGGCGCCGCCACGGACCGCCACGGACCGCCACGCACCGCCACGGACCGCCACGAACCGCCACGGACCGCCACGGACCGCCACGGACCGCCACGGACCGCCACGGACCGCCACGGACCGCTCCGGGCTCGTGTCGCGCAACATCCAGTATTGCCCGTCATTATTCATTTACTAAGCTAGGCTAGACTTAATTCCATAAGAAGAATATCGAAATATACAAAATGCCAATAATAGTTAAAAAATTAAAATGTTCATATAGTCCGTGACCAGCGCCAGCACCCCGTATTATACACTATCATAGTCAGGTTTACATGCTTCATGTAATAGTATACTACAAACTAACCACACATACATACGTATATGTACGTCGCGTGCTCGACACGGGTCGGCACGACGGAATGTAAAGTATCACAATCGGCGAGCCGGGCTCGACAATACTAACATACGTACAATAAATAGAGTATCATGTTATAGCTATATACACAATTATACTCCTCGCACTACTTATAGTCTACCCCGCAGAAATAAATAGAGAGTGGCCGTCGCCGGTAAACGAGCGACGTCCGTTCAGCTCGCTAGCGGCGGGCCCGGCGACGCCGACGGCGGCGCGGGCCGCGCGCGCGCTAGTGCGGCAGTGCCGGCGCCGGCGCCGACAGGTGCGCGGCGATGGCGGCGGCCGCGGCGCCCGCCAGGATGGTGCGGTGCGTGCCGGCCAGCTGCTGCGTGTGCAGCGCGCCCGCGCACACCGAGCGCAGGCCGTAGTCCTCGCCCAGCGTCACGTAGTTGTCGCGCGCCGTGAACAGCGTGACGGGCGAGCGCAGGCGCCCGGCCGGCTTGTACGTGTCGGCGATGACCAGCTTGCGGTAGAAGGAGTTGGCCGCGGCCGCCAGCGCGTCGGCGCCGTGCGGCCCGGCGGCCGCGCCCACCAGCTCCGTGGTGCGCGCCAGTCGCGCCTCCCAGCTCGGGAGCCGCTCCAGCTCCGCCGACACCTGCGCACACACCGTTCTCATGTAGGATGGAGTAAACAATAAAAATATATTTCGCATATTATGATACAATGATACACACGGCGGCAAAATATACACCTTCTGAACTTGTTTAATGAAAGAAGTGTAATTTATCTCAGTAAAACTATAGGACCTCTGTACAATATCTGTACAATAACGATAGCTATCCTGTCGAACTCAAATATCGGTTACAAATCACAGAAACGCAAAATAATTTAATTAATAACAAAATAGAAAGAAAAAGAAGTACGACCAACGCATTAATTTACTCCAGTATGATATGATAATGCAATATGTTCCTTTTGATATGATCCCTTAACTCTAGGGTCTCTAAGGACGAGACCATGTCAAATAACCACTGACATTTATTAAAAAAAATCGTATTCATTTTTTATTCAAAATAATTTGACGAAATCACAATTATTTACGTAAAACACACCCTTACGTGAAATATAAAAAATAAAAATACATTAAATTCAGACTATTATTTATTATAAATACATAATTGTCCATAAAAAAAAAATGTGACAACGTTGCATTTTCTTAATTTTAATGAATTTTTAAACTGATTGGTTTGAATACCAACTGATTAGCTCGTAGGAAACACACATCTAGAGTTTACGTTTATGTTATCTTCGAAAGTGTGTATTTTTGGAACACTTGTTCTAGGACATTTTGTATTATTTTTACATTAAGCATATAACCTTAAGAGTTACCTATGGGACATCAAAAGGAACACGTTGTAAATGTATTGGTTACAGCAGGTTGGTCCTAACAGCATTCTGAAGATGTTAGTGGACAAATTTGACTCGCCGATAATGAATCACTTCTTGCAGGTGTTGGTTAGGCAGGAGTGATTCATTACATTCGGTGAATGTATGTAAATATTATTTGTACTTAGTTATAATTGTAACACACTAACATAGCTTTTAAGTTTTATTTTTGTATCTAACTAACTAACATGGATCATTGTTGTCTAAATCAATAAAGTAATTTAATTTAATTTAATTTTAGCGATGGAAAGTTAAAAACCCACATTAAACGTATCCTTATTAAAAAAGCATAATTTAAAATTCAAAACTATGTTGAAAGTTCGGCAATAATCACTGTTGTAAGCGACACGTAGCGCGCTTGCAAGTATATATTTATATTTCCAAGCGTGTTACGTGTCGCTTTCTTTGTCGAACAATTTATTCAAATTTTATTTGTAAATTTTTATTTGAGTTTAATTTGTTTGTAATTTTAATTTAATTTTTATCTTAAATTAAATTACAATCTTAATTTAAATTTTATTTGTAAATGTGCATTATGCCTATTCTATTTTGAGTCTATGTTACTCGAATTAAATTATTTGAATTTGAATAATTCCGTCTGCACATGTGGCTTCCCTAGTGTTCGGTACAATATTTGCAACCGAACAGCTCAGCACTTTTGCCTGCGTGCATTTCCATAAATGCATGTATCGCATCTATTACCATTCAGTACGTATTCAGATACCAACCGCGTAACTCAAACCAAACCATCTTAGTGCTAATTAAGCTCGATTTACCATTTAATTTATAACTAATTACCAGTATTCAATATAACTCATCACCAGTTAAGCAGCCTTATAAAGGCGGATAACAATTAAAATTCTATTGTGTCTCGTTAATGACAGTTGAAGGGATAACCATATTATTTCGTATTATTAAACCAGTCAAATTTATTACCAAATCAACCAAATATCAACCAACTCCGAAGGTAGTGCTAAACCAAGCAGGCACTACTTTCTACATGGTCCTTCGAGCAATTTAATTACCAGTGACTACTTTCTACAAGGTCCTTCGAGCATTAAGGGCCTCGGTTCGCGAAGTACAGTGAAGTGTTTGTGCGCCGGGACCTTGCAACCAGTGTTTTGTATTTTACCAGTTTATAGGAAAAATAGGTAGGCAGTGATCAATTTTGAAGAAATTGGGCAGCTGTGGCGTAAGGAGAATATAAGGTCAGACCAAACCATTTTATACACTTTATTTTCACTTGCGTATTTAATTGACCGTGGGGATAATGGAGCAGTTAGCAGTCGGCCAAACGGAGATTTACGACTCCTTGGTTAAACTTCTAACTAACATCAAGAAAGACGGAGCTGAACAAAAAACCATAGATTACTGGAGAGAATATCAACGCAACCATAGAAAGTGCTGTGAACTTCGCAAAATGACATAATGGAATTTCGCAAAATGTCATATTCTGAAAACGGCACATCGCAAAACGTCACATAAACAAAATGGCATTTTCGCAAAATGCCTTTTCGCAAAATGCTATTTTCGCATAATGTCAAATTCTCGAAATGTCACTTTGGACACAGTCAATTTTTAGGGTTCCGTACTTCAAAAGGTAAAAAACGGAACCCTTATAAGATCACTCTTTTGTCCGTCTGTCTGTCCGTGTGTCACCACCGATTTTCTCAGGAACGGGTGGACCTAGCAAATTGAAATTTATATCAGAGACAGGTTTACATGCTTCATGTAATAGTATACTACAAACTACTAAAGGTAGACAGTAGTAGACATATTATAAGACTATCCGACATCAACCGTCGGGCAGTTGCCCGCCAGACACGACACCCGTCTGGCCGGAGCATCCTGCCTTTTCTATGGAGGATGAGTGAACTTTACACCCTGATCCTCTTGCCTCTAATTCGTGCAACTTCTTCAGCGTGACGTCATCATCATCACTCCTGCGAGCTTTCGTGAGACGAGTCACACAGCCAGCCAACACCCAAGGCTTCAACGGGTATCCTGACCACCAGCCCCTCAATAACTTCATGCCCTAGTACTTTTAAAGTCGCTAAGATACACGAGAAAACCGCTTGCTGTTACGGCTAGGTACAAGGCTACTGTACTACTACTAAAGGCCGACACTGTCCTCTCATACCTATTACAACTGTTATTTAGAAATGTTGTAACAATCAATTATTTTTAAAAGAGTAACCGCGGAGTTTCTTGCCGGCTCTTCTCCATAGGAAACGACCAATTGGAACCGTGCACCTAGCTTCTGACGTTTCATAAGTGCCCTTGTACTCGTAGGTTTATGTGAAATAAAATAATTTGAATAATATCTATGTATCTGTTGTGTAAGTATGTAAATGGTACACACCACTGACTACCTGCAGTAGTGTCTCTCATTTTCCATTTAAACCCATCCAAAGGTAAGCAAAATAAGCTTTTTAGAGGGGGAATGGTACCTATAAAATATATTTTTATTCGTCGTCCCCCGTTATGGATATGAAATAAAATATTTTAATTTATAAACAACGTTTATAAAAGGATGACTATGTTATAAATTTACTATCCTACTTTTATCGAAATTAAAAATAGAACTGGTAATAAAGCTTACAAACTTATACGAGGGACCATACAAGGTTTTATTATCAATTATTATTAACATAATCTACTCATTACAATGTTTTTTATGAGTGGTATTGTAACATGTGGTTGGCTAACGACCTCGAAAATTTATCATATTATTGTTGCCTGAGCAACCGGCAGCAAGTTCGTCATGCTCCCTATGTAATTTTGACGTTCGAAAAGTGCCGATTCTTAGCCTAGTTTGAAAAAATGACATTTGAATTTGAGCGCGCGGTGCCGCGCTGGTCACACACTTACCTTGGAAGCGTCCACGTCCTTGAACAGCTGTACGAAGTAGGCCAGCGCGTCGGCCTCGTCGGTCTCGGAGGAGCGTGTGCTGCGCTTCTTCTTACCGCGCGTCGTGTGCGTGGCGACGTACGCCGGCGACCCGTCCACCAGCACCAGCCGCGTCTCGCATCCGGCCTGCGAACACAACTCTCTCGTCACTACCGCGCTCCTCGCCCGCGGCCGAGCGACAGGCGACAGGCGTCAGCGACGCACACGTACCTGCTCCAGCTGCAGCGCCATCTCGAAGGCGACGCCGGCGCCGAAGGAGTAGCCGAGGAGCGTGTAGGGCGCTTTGGGCTGCAGCGCGCGCACGTGCGCGACGTAGTGTCGCGCCAGCGCGGCCATGTCGTCCAGCGGCGCCGCCTGCGTGCACTGCAGGCCGTACACCGGCGCGCGCACGGCCGCGGCCACGCCGCGCAGCAGCTCCACCACGCCCTCGATGGGGTGCACCATGAACACCGGCTGCAGCTCGGAGCCGGCGGGAGCGGCGCTGGGCAGCTTCACCAGCGCCTGCTTGGGCATGAGCTCGCCCAGCGCGGCGAACTGCGCCTGCGCGCCGGCCGCGTCGGGCGCGGGCGCGGCCGTGTCGCCGGCCGCGCCCGCGTCGCCGGCCGGGGCGTCCTCGCCGCCCGCCATGCTGCGCAGCTTGGAGAAAGTGAGACCGCGGATCTCCTGCACGCCCAGCACCACGTCGTAGCCGCGCTCCAGCGTCTGCTTGATCTCGGCGCCCATGAGCGAGTCCATGCCCAGCTCGGCCAGGTTGGCCGAGTCGGACACCTTGGTGGGGTCCTTGATGCCGAGGATGTTGGCGACGGCGTGCAGCAGGTCCTGCTGCGGCGCGGCGGCGGCGCGGCGCTTGTCGGCCAGCACCATGGACGCCGCCACGGCGTGCGGCAGCGCCAGCAGCGCGCCCAGCGCCTCCATGCACGACGCGATGCGCTGCGGGACCGTGCCGCCCACCACGGTCTCGTCGCCGCCCATGGTCTCCACGATGAGCCCCACCTCGCCTGCAACAGACGCGTGTCAGGCCGGGCCGCCGGGCCGCCGGGCCGCCGGGCCCCACCGCGCTACTCACCGATGGCGCCCCACTGCACGGCCAGGCCCGGCAGCCCGTCGGCCTGGCGCTGCTCCACGATGCGCTCCATGGCGGAGTTGGCGAGCCCGTAGTTGCTCTGGCCGGGGTTGCCGCGGCCGCACGAGACGGACGAGAACACCACGAAGTACTCCAGCTCGGGCGCCAGCTCGCGCGTCGCCGCGTCCAGGATCTTAGTAGCTGTGCCCATCAATCATGTCATTCATATTAGGTACGTCCATTTATTAAATCATTAGAATAAGGGATGTAAAGATACCTACATCATCTTCCCGAAACGATCCCGATTATTGTAATAAATAATCGGCGATACCGATACCGATGCCGATATCGATAGCTTAATAAATAATAAATCAAATAAATAATGAAGTATGTACCTCGGGTGTTTGTATGTATTTTGTATTTCGGGCACAACTATTGAATAGTACGTTATAGTCCTCATTTCACTGTGTGAATAAACGAATAGCGGTGACATGAAACATGCACGAAATAATACATCGCTCAGCAAACTGCAAACACTGACGTTTGCCGTGCCGTGTCGTTAAGCATGCGCTGCGCGGCTCCCGCGTCAGTCCCGCCTGCGACGGAGCGAGAATGTAGGGCGCGCGTCGTCGTTTCGCGCGCTTGTCTAACTGTTTGATATCGGTTGTAAGTAATCGGCGATGCCGATACATCGGCCTGCCGATTATATCGGCATCGGAATCGGAATCGTTACATCCCTAATTATAATAAACAAATATTTTGTAAAGGATGAGGCTAGCAATCTATATAAAAACCGGTCAAGAGTGGGTCAGACTCGATCAAATGATCATTTCTTATTCAAGATTCTTTGAGATTTATCTTAAACTAGTGGTTCGTGCCCGGCGTCGCCTGAATATTATTTTTTATGAGATTGACATTTGAAATTATTAACATGAGTCTGGAATTATAAACATTTTCATATGTTTATTTATTAATCAAAACATAATGGGCTACGCAAGCCCCGTACAAAATCCTAATACGTATAATATGGTAAACTATTTTATAAACTCATCATAACTACTTTAGTATTTACCTCTTTATCACTTTCACACCTAAACCGCATGCAAAAACATATTTTGTAAGTACTTATCTAGCAGATGAAAATAAATATTCGGAAGTTTTCAATTTTTTAATGAAATACTCAAGTTTTATGAATGATCACGTAGTACTATAATGTCACTGGCATTAACGCCATCTAGCGGTTAAAGCCTCGTGCAGAATAGCACGACGCGACAGCGGTAATTGTTCTACCGTGAATTTTTTTAGAAATTGTTTCGTTATAGTCGCGTCGCGCCAGTCTGCACAAGGCTTAATAAACTTTATGACATACAGTGACAATATTTTGTTTACGTGTTTGAAGTGGTTTAAAACATTGTGATTTTGTTATGAATAGAAAGCTAGATAGAAATAATAATGTTCAAATTCGTAGATTTGTTGTGTTGATTTCTTGACGGATAAATTCACCTGTCGATTACTCACGAAAACATTTAGTTTTCAATAAAATTCTCAGGAGAACGCACTCGCGACCTTCAACAAACTTACTGCTATAGTTTGACCGACACCCACCGCTGTAGTACGCCTTAAATATGTGCGCAGCTCATTGGTCATTGCTGTCTAGATGCGCTTCTAGACAGAAAGGTAGAAATGACTAATGAGCGGCGACAGTAAATGGATAAATACTCATGGCATTCCTTTACTTTTCATAAGTTAAACTTTTCTTATGTATATCACTAATGCGAGGGGGGAACAGGTAAAAACAAAATACACGTGAATTTATCCATCAAGAAATCAACACAACAAATCTACGAATTGGAACATTATTAATTATATCATCTAGCTCTCTATTCATAACAAAATCTTAAACCACTTCAAATACAAACTCACGTAAACAAAAAATTTTCACTTTATGACATAAAGTTCGTGAACGGGCGCCGTCAGTTGGGACTGGTCATCTCTTAGCTGCCAGGGCTTATTTTTATGTTATTTTATTTTTTTGAATTGTTCTTTGTTTTATCTTTTTATTACGGACGCTTCTAACGTGCACGTCTTTCTACATTGTACTCACATGTAAATTTTTCAACATGAATGATGTGACCTATATTTTGCAACAATTTTTTATTTAAAAGAGTGTCCGTGGAGTTTCTTGCCCGTTCTTCTCCATAGGTACCTACTACGCTTTGGAATGGGCAACTAGCTTCATACCTATTTCTGACTGACCGATTCTTTGACAATTCAAAAGTGCCTGTAAATGGTTTAATTGAAATAAATGCTTTGAGTTTGAGTTTGAGTTTGGAAGTTTGACTATTAACCGCTAGATGGCATTTATGCCAGTGACAAGTTTTTGTATGCGGTTTAGGTGTGAAAGTGATAGAGAGGTAAATACATAGGTATGTAATGATTTTGTAAAACAATAATTAAGAATAGGACTTTTTTCCACAAGCGAAAGATGGCGCTAGTGGTTGCACGAACTTTATACATCCGTTTAGATATTCATCTGTAAAATATCGGTATTAAAGTATATTTGTTTTTTATAATTAATAAATCATTATTGTTTAAATTTAAATTAATTTATACACAGTTAATCATAAGCCCTAATGTATTTTAGTTAGTCAAGTGATTGTATGTATTGTTAACTCTGCTCTGATTGGTCGTATAGCCGGCTGACTGTTCACTTCCGTTTAAAGTGGGGAACATTCAGTTGGTAACTGATTTGTTTAGACAGAGCCAGTCTGTTTCGAAGCGTCAAACCGTAAGCACATCTTACGGATCCGTGTTCTTGTTATATTATTGCTAAATGAATAAGTGATTGTTAAAATACTGATTATGTTAAAAATGATGAATAAACATTATTAATTCTGAACCTGAGGTTATGATTTCATGACATCTCAGAGGTGGGATTTGCCTACAAAACAAAGCCTACAATAAGAGTGACACAAAGCCAAGTGTGCTAACGACCAAGCCAAGTGCGCTAAAGACCAATCAAAGTGTGCTAAAGACCAAGCCAAGTGTGCTAAAGACCAAGCCAAGTGTGCTAAAAGACAAAGCCAAGTGTGCTAAAGAAAAGCCAAGTGTGCTAAAAATAAAGCCAAGTGTGCTTTAAGAGGTTTTTGTTTGGCCAAGTGAGTCAATAAAGACTTGGGCCAAGTGTGTCCGATATGAACAAAGCAATACTTAAGAACGTAAGTAAAGCATGAATTTATAGATTGACTATTTTATAGTGTGACTAAGTATGTCTGACTTCTAAATAATATTTGGCCATGTGTGCAAAAGGCAAATTTTTTAATCAAACCTCAAATAATAATACCCTTAAGTTTTCATTAAAATATTAGTAAATATTCTAGTACATACAATGATTGCGCCTATTTTCGTGAACCTTAAATAATTCCTATTTTGGGGTCTTAAAAATACTAAATGGCAAAGTAACTGCAAGTTAAAAAGAGGCAGTTAAATAAAAAAACCCAATATTAGGTCATACAGATATACAAGTTTTAAGAGGATCAGCCCTTTCAAAATGCAATAATATATATATATATTTTTTTTTTTGCTTTTGATATAACTGATATTCAATTTTGCATTCGTTAGTTTTTTCTGTCTTTCCCTAGACATTTTACTTGTTTATTTTTTAGAGTTTAGAGTTAAACTTTATGGAGATATTATAAAATGAGCTTAAGCGTAATAATTATTATTCTTGTGATGTCACTATGCCCTGGACTCTGTACTGGGTTAATATTACAAAAATTACTAATGTGTTAAGTTACCAAATTGTGTGAATGTGCTAATCAATGTTTTATTATATTTTTGAGACCATGGAATCCGCTGGTGCCAAAACTCCAGAAGAAGAGCCACCAGTTCAGCTGGCCGAGAGATCAAAAGGCAAACGGGTAGCCCCTATGTCAAACAAGGGTTTGCATCTGACAAATATGAAACGTGCAAAGAAGCGATCTAAAAGGAAGCGCAGAAAGTCTACATCGACCTCTTCGTTTTCAAGCACGACAACTGATACCACAAATTCACCACAGCGACGCAAGAAACGGAAAAGGACTTCAAGTTGGTCAAAAAAAGAGGTACTAAATCTTTTGAATGTTTTTCAAGAAGGGACTCGTAAAACATCACGTAGCCTAAAAAATAATCATTTGAATAATGTTATACCGGAGTTTGATCCTTCAAGTAAAACTCAGAGTATTGGAAGTTGGGTTAGGAAGGTAAATGAATGTGCTGTAATATATGAATGGGACGAGAAGCAGACCATACATTTTGCTCTACAAAAACTTGCTGGGCTTGCCAAAAAATGGTTCGAAACCCTACCAAGTGTAGTGTTTAATTGGACTGAGTGGCAAGCCAAACTTACAAAG
Source organism: Agrochola litura (assembly GCA_949152395.1). Taxonomy (NCBI): domain Eukaryota; kingdom Metazoa; phylum Arthropoda; class Insecta; order Lepidoptera; family Noctuidae; genus Agrochola; species Agrochola litura. Next base: position 23,973,600 of record OX424508.1, read on the forward strand.
GCTTTTCCATGTGAGCAAAATTATGGGCGGCTTCTGGAAGAAATGCTAGCTCGTACATCACGAAGTAATGAAAACTTGACTGAATATTTTTACGACAAATTAATACTTATACACAGATGTCAAAATAGTGGTAAAAAAGCCGTAGATTGCATAACCCACGGTATTTATGATAAATCCATTAGAAATGGAGCCCAAGCATTAAATTGTAGTGAACCGGAAGACTTGTTACATTTTCTCAGTTCCCAACGTGCTTTATCAGAAACTGTTTCTACAAATAGAAAGCGTCATGACCTTGCCTCAACATCAACTTCAAATGATAGCTCATCTTCTGGTGCTGAAAGTAATAATGATGTCGATAAATCATGCCCGGCAATCGAAACTAAGATAAATGAATAGCCGAATGTAATGATTTTGTATGTAAGGTTCATTTTAATTTTACTGTCATTAGAATTGTAAAATTGTGCGTCAGGAGATCGCACGATGTCGGATGGCCGAATGTAATGATTTTGTAAAACAATAATTAAGAATAGGACTTTTTTCCACAAGCGAAAGATGGCGCTAGTGGTTGCACGAACTTTATACATCCGTTTAGATATTCATCTGTAAAATATCGGTATTAAAGTATATTTGTTTTTTATAATTAATAAATCATTATTGTTTAAATTTAAATTAATTTATACACAGTTAATCATAAGCCCTAATGTATTTTAGTTAGTCAAGTGATTGTATGTATTGTTAACTCTGCTCTGATTGGTCGTATAGCCGGCTGACTGTTCACTTCCGTTTAAAGTGGGGAACATTCAGTTGGTAACTGATTTGTTTAGACAGAGCCAGTCTGTTTCGAAGCGTCAAACCGTAAGCACATCTTACGGATCCGTGTTCTTGTTATATTATTGCTAAATGAATAAGTGATTGTTAAAATACTGATTATGTTAAAAATGATGAATAAACATTATTAATTCTGAACCTGAGGTTATGATTTCATGACAGGTAGATACTAAGACGAATTTATAAAATAATTTGCCATATTATATAAGAACTAGCTGCGCCCTGCGGTTTCACTCGCATAATCCATGATCCCGTAAGAATAATGGGATAAAAAGTATCTCATGTCCTAATCCGGGTCATGGTCTACCCTCATGCCAAATTTCATCTAAATCCATTCAGCCGTTTTAGCATAGCAAACAAACAAACAAAGAAACTAGCTTTCATATTTATAATATTACTAGCTTTTGCCCGCGGCTTCGCCCGCCGCCGTCGCTCGCCGTGGATGTCGGAAAATATCCCACGGGAACGTACTACCGAGATTTCATACCTAATAACAGAGGAAAAGGTCACTGATTCCTACCGCTGTGCCCGCGTTGCTACGCGTAATTTTGAAACTGTGTTATTTTTTAAACTATTCATTTAAATGGTATGATATAAAGGCATATTTTAATCTAAATTAAATGCCCAATTTAAATAACATATTTTTTTGGATAAGGATTAATACTATACCGGTCAAAAAAGCTTCGGAAATAGCAATTAAATTTTTATCAAATTCTGAAAGATAGAAATGGTTATTGTGGGTCATCCTTAGAAGATAGACATATGCCATCGCGGACTTTTTTGTTGAACAACCGTAATTAATTATACACTAAAACCTTCCGCATGAATTACTCCGTCCATTGGTGAAAATCGTTTGAAAATCCGTTCGGTAGTTTTTGAGCTTATCGCGTTCAGACAGACAGATTCGTCTCCGTCTAAAGCTGAAAACCTTTTGCATAGTAGTGTGCCTAAATGTAGTAGCTTATTTAGCTTTGAGCATGTAACACCTCGTGATGTAGTTAATGTTTTTAACACACTCATGTTTAAAAACACTAGTGATTACTGGGGCATCTCCATTAAACTTTAAGTAATATAATAGACATCGTAGCCCCCTATCTAGCTGTTACTTTTAATAAATGTGTTGATTTAGGAACTTTTCCTGACCTCATGAAGAGTAGTAAAGTCATACTATTATTTAAATCAGCTAATAAAAATGACGTTGGCAATTTCAGGCCTATTTCTATCTTACCAGCATTTAGCAAAATATTTGAAAAGTTAATACTCAAGCAGCTGCTAAGACATTTTAAATTAAATAGCCTCCTTCATAATGAACAATATGGCTTTACAAAAGGTCGTTCGACTACAGATGCGGGTGTTGCTCTGCTAAAACACATATTTAATGCATGGGAGAATTTGCAAAATGCTATTGGAATTTTCTGTGATCTCTCCAAAGCCTTTGATTGCGTGCACCATGATACGCTTTTGCGTAAACTACGTCATTACGGTGTGCAAAACGAAGCTCTTAACGTTATAAATTCTTATTTACATAATAGGTTCCAATGTGTAAATGTTAATGGTGTAAAATCTTCCGGGCTACCAGTTCAGTTAGGTGTACCTCAAGGCTCAATACTGGGTCCATTCTTGTTCTTAGTGTATATTAATGACTTACCATTCTATTTAAAGGGAATCTGTGAAGTTGTACTGTTTGCAGATGATACCTCTCTTATTTTTAAAGTAGACCGGAACAGACAAGATTTTGACGATGTAAACAGAGCACTCTCAATGGTTACGGATTGGTTTACGACAAATAACCTTGTTCTCAATGCCAAGAAAACGAGATGTGTAAAGTTCACTCTACCAAATGTTAGAAATCTAGGACCCAACATCGTCTTAGATAAAGAGGTGCTTGAAACTGTGAACTCAGCAGTTTTTCTGGGCATAACAGTAGATGCCAAACTTCAGTGGGGCCCACATATATCGAGCCTAGCGGGAAAGCTCAGTTCAGCCGCCTACGCTGTCAGGAAAGTAAGACAATACACTGACGTTGATACAGCTCGGTTAGTCTATTTTAGTTATTTTCATAGCGTTATGTCCTACGGTATTCTGCTGTGGGGCAAAGCTGCTGATATTCAAAATATATTTGTCCTTCAAAAACGAGCTGTTCGAGCAATTTACCAGCTAGGTGCCAGAGTTTTACTAAGAGATTTTTTCAAAGATATTGGTATCCTTACAGTGGCATCGCAATTCATCTTCGCCAACATTTTATATATTAGGCAAAATATACACTTATACACTAAAAACAGTGATATACACAATGTTAACACTAGAAATAAAGACAAACTACGAGTTCCCTTTCACCAGCTTCATAAGGTTCATAACTCATTTGATGGGCTTGGTATAGACTTTTATAACAAGCTACCCTCTTCTTTGCTAGATTTGCCTTTTAATGCGTTTAAAACTAAAGTAAAATCTAACCTTTGTTCAAAGGCATACTATTGTATCAACGACTACATAAATGATAAGAATAGTTGGTCGCTGTGATTAACTCAAGACAATACTTATGTTCTTTCTCCAGAATTAGTTTACCTACGGACAGTTATATAATTGTTTATTTTACCTATTTGAATTTATAAGTCAATTTTTATTTTTTTATGAGTCAATTTATTTTTATTTTATTTTATTGTTGACTTAATCTACTCATTACAATGTTTTGTTATGAGTTGTATTGCAATTTGTGGTTAGCTAGCGACCGCGACAGTTGATCATAATTTTTTTTTTGTTTTTTGCCTGAGCAACCGGCAGCAAGTTCGTCATGCTCCCTTAGATGTCACTGCTTGCGGTAGCGTCGGGGTCGGGTTGCTCCTTCCCTCAAATATGGCGAGGGGGGTAATGGCTGAACTTTGCGTTATGCTCGTGAACGGGTGCTGCTTGTGGTGACTGGTCGTCTTGCTGATCATGGTTTTGTTATTGTTACTAGTAATTAACTGTTTATTTATTTTTTACCTCGATGGTCCTAGTTTATCATTTATAACCAGAGATCGGAATTGGGTGTGTGAAAAAACCTAAAGTTTGCAGCGAGACATATCATAGAGCTGTTACAACCACTTAAGTTAACCGGTTTTGAATTTTATTGGTTTAGTTTCGGTTTTTTGTTTTACATGTTCTTTACCTTTGAAAAACCGAACTATAAACATTAGCAAGCTGCTAATACAGTTTTAAATTAATTTTTGTTTTGAACTTTTCCGATTCAAATTCGGTTTTTTAGTCCTAATTGTTCTTTGTCGGTCAAACACAGAATTTTACATATCTGCAAAATGCTAATGCGGTTTTAATTTCTTTTTTTGATCTGTATCTTAAGTTAAAAAGTTTTGCTACAGATTGATTCAAGGAAAACGAACATTTTCGCGCATGTAAGCGTGGCGTTCACTTTAATGGCGTCGCTCCGCTTTTTGTCAAACGTTACGGCGTAATCAAATGTTTTTTTTATTAAAAAAAAATACTGAACCAATTTTTATAAAAATATGGGACTACCTCTGAAACTTGACTTACCTAATAAAAACAGAATCAATAAAGTTTATATAGATTGACGGAGTAATCGAGTAACATACACACATATACGTACATAAAAAAACATACAGTCGAATTGAGGACCTCCTCCTTTTTTTTAAATCGGTTAAAAAATAAAGCCCTTCTCGGTAAGCCCTCGAAAACTACACAACAATAACAAAAATATCTAAAACTGTATTACAGCTTGCAGATGTGTAAAATTCGGTGTTTCAGACGTACAGAACAAGTAGAACTAAAAAACCGAATTTGAACCGGAAAAGTTCAAAACAAAAATTAATTTAAAGCTGTATTAGCAGCTTGCTTATGTTTATAGTTCGGTTTTTCAAAGGTAAAGAACGTGTAAAACAAAAAACCGTAAATAAACCGGTACAATTCAAAACCGGTTAACTTAAGTGGTTGTACCAGCTCTATGATATGTCTCGCTGCAAACTTTAGGTATTTTCACACACCCAATTCCGATCTCTGTTTATAACTTCCAATAGCTTTATGTAAGCGGGCACGCCCTTTACGCCTGGAGGCTTTTATTTAGATATTTAGTTCTGTTTACGTTTAGTTTTTATTTCTGCTTGAGTATAGTTCTCGATGTTTTTGGTTGGTATATTGGCGTGTGCTAGCTGACATATGGCCAATAATTTATCATTTAAATTATGTTTTGTGTTGCGTAATGTAAATTATTTTGCATACTATTGTATAGAATTATTTTTTCTAACTTGAACAGACAGCTGTGCTGCTGGGGAGTTTGTTGCGTCACTTCTTCTTCCCAGCGAAAGGCACTAGGAAGTGGTGAAGGGTGGGCGTTTTTGGGGGACTGTCTTATGTAATTTTGACGTTCGAAAAGTGCTGATTCTCAGCCTAATTAGAATAAATGACTTTTGAATTTTGAATTTTTTTTGAGACGCGGTGGGGGATTACGATTTATAATATGTAAGGATTTTGTACTGGGCTTGCGCAGCCCATCATGTTTTGATTAATAAATAAACTATATAAAATGTTTATAATTATTGCTCACATTACCAATAGATGTGAAAACCAGACTTATGTTAATAATTTCAATTAACAAATTAACAATTTTTTTATTATTCATACATTTAGTATTAATTTATAACAATCTGCGACTCCCGCATTCCCCTTAAACTAAAGGGGAAGATGTAAAAAACAAAGGTTAGACCTGCTGGCTTACTTGTATGGATCAGAATGTTGGGCCACAAAAGGGATCAATGAAAGGCAACCGCATGCAGCTGAGATGAGAATGCCAAGAGTGGTGTTGGAATGAATAAGAATGGTCTATCCGTTCCATTCCATAAGAAATGAATACATAGAGGAAGTCTGGAAGTGGCACCGGTGACTGAGAAGTTGTGCGGAAATCGGTTGTCACGGTATGGACATGAGATGCGGAGGAATGAGGAAAATGTCTATAAGAGTAGGAGAAGGCCAAACAAACGATGGATGGACCGCGTGAATGATGATATGGTTAGAGGAGGTGACTGCCGAGGTGACGATTGACAGAGAAGTGTGGGGGAGAGGGGACCACTGATACACTGTGATGAGGGCACGAGAATTAATTTTATTTATAAATTGAAACAAAAACACAGTTATTTCAAAGTTTTAAATTTTCACTTTTGTCGGCAGTTCCAATGAATGCAAACTTTTTTCTTTATGGACAAAAATATGTAGTCAGTTTTTTTTTATGGTTTACGTAATGGTGTTTTATTTAAATAATTGGGAATTAGTTGAATTATATCGAAATGAAACAAAAAAAAAAAAAAACATGTCAGTTGATCCTTGACATGGTCTCATTAATACCCTTGAGTTAAGTGCTATCAAAAGGATCACATTGGTTTTTAATTCTTTGTATTCAATCATACGGTCGCACTCATTCAAAAGTGACATTGAATCTTATGAACAAGTTATCCTTAGTGTATTTTTGTCATATTTACTCCGAAAAAACACACAAGAAATGGTATACGTTTGGGGTTATAAAGAAATGTTGTCAATAATGGATTTCACATAGTATGCAAATATTGATGTACATAGTTAATACTTAAGCAACGTGTTAGTACTCACCGTCGATCTTGGGCTTGGCGACGGCCTGGAAGTCGGCGGGCGTCTGCTTGTCGAGGAAGGCGTCGCGCAGCACGGCGGCCAGGTTGAACACGCCGCCCACCGCGCCCAGCGCCGCCGCGTCGCGCAGCAGGGCGCGCGCGCCCGCCGCCGACGTCGCGTCCGCCGTGCTCACGCGCACCTGCACGCCCTGCGCGCGCCAGCGCCGGATGCACCACGCCTGGTAGCCCGTGCGCACGCCGCTGCGCGAGTTCAGCACGATGCGCGTGGCGCCGCGCTTCACCATCCACTGCGCCAGCTCCAGCCCGAACCCGCCCGTGCCGCCTGCGACCGGGACGAGCGTTACTCGTGAGCGACGTGTGTGGTGTGCGGTGTGTGCGGTGTGTGGGTGCGTACTGACCGACGAGCACGTAGCTCTTGGCGGGGTGCATGTAGGTGCGCGGCATGGCCGACAGCAGCTTGCTGGCCGGACGCGCGCCCGCCGCCTCCTCGTCGCGCACGCGCAGCACCACCTTGCCGATGTGCTTGCCCGTCGCCATGTACCTGTGCAACCAATTCATTTCATTATAAGCATAAATAATACATGAATTTTTAATTTATTATTTTGGTTTTTTGCCACCGAATTCCGAAATTAAAATTATTTTTCACTTTATAGTGTTTTTTGGAAGTCAGTTGTTAAAAAAAAACAGCGGTTCCCTACATTTTGACGAATTATGCGAACATAAGTGTAGGGAATTTGATGCTTATAAACAACACAATCGGACGGTGCAATAATACGGGGTGTTTTTTTTTATCAACAATTTCGATTCCTACCTGGAGAAATAGGTTTTTCAAAAATCTAATGATACAGTTATAGTTTTCATCAAAATCGGCCGATTTTGACTCCTTCAAGTATTTTTTGCTAATACCTATAATTTCAGATTTGGCCGTCCATGCTGATTTGAAATATTCACCACCCAAGTAACACAGACGTGCTGAATAAAGATTGAGTAAGAGCAATCATCAAGAGCATAAGGTGAATACTAAACCAAATAACGTCACCCAACTAAATAACTGTTATTCAAGCAAAAAGGGCCCCAATGAATGCTTAACGCTGAGCAACATCTGAGTAGGAGCTTAAAAACGTTTCAATTAGCTTAATAACTTTTAAATAACAGCTCACATTGTTTTTATTAAGCTCTTCCAACTGAGTTATTCAGCTTAGTCGAATTGGTTATTGTATATAATTTAATAAGCATTTAAATTATTGTTCACTTATTTGCAATAAATATTCATACACATTGTGAAAAGAATTCAATTGGATAAAATATTTTTCGATGTCGAATTTAAATGCTGATTTGACATAGTGGACTTATAAAATCGATAAGTAAATTTTAATTTACAAGTAAGAGGTATGCTATATGTTAATTATTAGTGCGCAAGTAATTTTGTCGTGAATAGCATGTTATTTTTTTTCATTACTTGTGACGCGCCGTGTGAATAATCAAGATAACCGATAGTAAATAGTATTTTCATACATACATACTAGGTTTGATAAAAGAACTTGTGATGAAATAGCTAAAATAACATGAGTCTTGTTGAAAATGTTGTAGTTGTAGGATTAAGCATTTTGGTGATCTCGTAAATTCTTTGTAAGTATAAATTACAAAGATTTTTAATGGCGATGGAGTGTTTTGCTTTATGCTGAATAAAAGTGCACATATGTCTTGTTACTAAGCTATAACTTGAAAAAGAGTAGTCTCATTACACTAACTTCTGAATAACAATTATATAGTTGATCACATTTCTACATTACTCAGATTTTTAGGGTTCTCTAATCGAACGAACAAAAACTTAAATATTCTTTTAACAATTTTCTTTTGATATAACCGGTTCTCTTACGTTTTTTTCACGACTTTCGATCCATAACGCAAAAAATAAATACGTACAATAATATTTTAAACTATGGGCGCTATAACAATACAAATATGGTCTTTAATTTGGATAAGTTAGTTTGAAACTCTCTATTATACTGAAAAAAGCTTAGTAAAACATAAATAACATTGTTTATTCAGCAGCTGGATAATTAGTAAAACATAGAATCTTATCCAGTTTAAAGATAAAATAAAAACAATTATTCAGTATCAAGCTGTATAATAGAATTATGGAACAATATTATTCAGAATGTGTTACTTTATTCAGCAATTAGCTGTTTCAAACGCTACTAGCTTAGTACAGCTTTAATAATAGCAATACAGATTATGGTTATTCAGATAAATGCTACAGACGGGGCTGTTTTTCAGCTTTAAGCCAGCTGGAATGCGTAATGCTAAATAACGTCTGTATATTATACAGACGTTATTTAGCATTACGCATTCCATCTTACGGTAACTGGTTATTAAGCGTAAAGAAGGGAAGGACAAATACAGAATTTATTAAGCGTTAAGAATTTTAAGGGTCTGAACTCAACCTAATTCAGCATTTGGCTATTCACAAAGCTCTTATACAAACTATTCATCTTTGAACTGTAAAATGTTCTAAATGTGTACTTCTAATTGTTACCTGGGCATGTATATACAGACGAATTGATAACTTCGTCCTTTTAGAAGTCGGTTAAAAATAAATTTGTTTCTCATGATCTTTCATTTAATCCAGTTAACTTACAGCTGGCGGCCTAAGCCGAAGTATTGAGGGTTATTTAACAAAACTCATAAAAACCAACTATCACTAAGAATTAATGGCAATATCAGTAACGATATCGGGTGCCTCGGTTCGTAGTTACAATAAGAGATACGTACGTAGGCGTGATACCAGGTGTCTGCCATTTGCAGACGACCTCAAGTTGCTGGTGGCCATAGAAAACGAGGACGACTGTCACCGCCTTCAGCAAGACATTGACCGAGTAGAGTGGAGTCGAAAGAACAAACTGCAATTCAATGTTACGAAATGTTCCGTTCTAACATTCAGTCGGGCAAGAGTTCCACTCCACCACAGCTACAAAGTGGACGACGAGCCTATGAAAAGGGAGGAGGCAGTGCGAGACCACGGTGTTCGCGTGGATACTCAATAGAGATTCCGAGAGCATATGATCAATGTCTGTAGAAAGGATTACAAGCGACTGGAATATGTGCTCCGCAGAGCAGGTTTCACAAATATTAAACCCATTCCGGCATTGTATGACGCTCTAATAAGGAGTCAGTTGGAGGGTAACACGGCAGTATGGGCTCCACATGACACTAAATATAGTCTCATGTTGGAGAGCATGCAGAACAAGTTTACGAGATACATATACCTAAGGCGGTATGGAGTATATCCCTTTTACCTCTTGATGTATCCAAACTTGTTCGCGTTGGGCATGGTTGGATACAACAAGTTGGAAACAAGGAAGGATCTAGCACTGGCGTCGTATTTGCTTGAAGTGTTCCGGGGAAACATAAATAATCCGAGTGTGCTGCAGGAGATAGGCTTGTGTGTGCCAGATGGGTACGTGCAGCGCCGACGACGGCCCAGCTAAATTGTTGGACAATGGTGCCGATTCTCTTGTACACCGAACTAAACTAACTAAACTATCACTAAAATTCCTTACTTTTGACTATGAGAATCTTAAAACTATTCTGCAAAATAAATTCTCTAAGTTTAAAAATAATTTTGACACATCGAAATAATTTTGAAATCGAATTTGACAATCGCGACTCCACACGTGATACCTAACCACGTGAATCTTTTTAGAGCCGGAGGCGCGCAGGGCAGCCTCGTCGTGTTTTATATGGAATTTTTCACTTTTTGTACGGAAAATAAGAAAAAATATTACCTACATGTAGAGTGTTAGGGGTTTAAGGGTTTTATAAAGAGGGTCGAAATTTTCATTATTTTTGCGATTGGACACACCGTTTTCGAGATATAAGTAATAGAAAAAAAAAAGATTGAGTACTGTTTTTGCATCTGAAGTCGAAGTGTTGGTGTGAATTTATAGTTCATGACAACCAATTTTATTCCACGTTTTTAGTCGCGATTAAAAATAGTCAGATTTAGTTAGAAAATCTAAATTTTAAGTGAAAAACGTCAAATTCAGAATAGCAAAATTGCCATTTTCACTAAACTAATATCTCGTTGCCATCTTAGTGCTGTCAAACTAAAATATAGTTTTAAGTTGTGTCACTTTAGTCTATTTCAGAATGGGAAATCGTCGTTTGACAGGAATAAACTAAGTAAATTTTGGTGATTTTTAGTTTAGTTTAGAGGCATTTGTGACAAAAGAATCGGCACCAATGTCCTTCTGACGCGAAGATGCGCACACTAAATTCAGGCTCCTATCTGAAACTTTATAAATATATTTTCAGTGTTCTCTCGTCATGCCGCACCTACTCAGCTATCAACTTTTCGCCCTGCATATGCTTGCTAAAAAACCCTCTGGACTCGGGGTACCATGGCGGAGTAATCGCGTAATAAACATACAAAAAAAAAATTGTCTAATTGAGAACCTCCTCCTTTTTAACTCCCCCGGTTACAAATATTGTAGGTATGTCATGAACATTTTTTCGAGTTCGGGATCAGTTTGCGAAATTGGTAAAAAAATTTGTTAGATGGCGTTTAAACCAGTAACTTAAAACTATACTGTAATAAACTTTATAATGTTATTGTAAAATATAGAAATTAACATTTTATTTTGTAAGCTACATAAATGTACTATACCTTCACGCTTTCCTTTGCAAGATAGGCAGAGAGGATCGAACGGCATATAAGCGTATTGGGTATTGTTGGATCCCATAGTTAAAAAGATTATGTTTCTAAATGACTTTGCTATTTAAATCTGAGTTCTTTGTTTTTGAGATATTTTCAATTATAACCGCAGGAATAACTTCTTTCGACTGTCTTGTTGGTCTAGTGGTCGCAAGCGCTACTGCTGAGTATGAGGTCCTGGGTTCGACTCCCGGGTCGGGCAAAGTGTTATTGGGTTTTTCCATCTGGAATTTCTCAGTAGCAGCCCGGAATCTGGATTTGTGCCCGGTTGATGGCAATAGGCTCGCCCCCTATTACGTGGGACTTAAACATAACTGGCGAAATGTGGGTGTATTATAGGTACACCTCTGCCTAATACTTCGGGGATTACAGGCGTGATGTTATGTTATGAATAACTTTTTTTTTTTTCTAAAATTAGAAACTTATTACTACGGTCGATAAAAACAATACTGTGCATGCGTAAACGTTCATCCCTCCTGTGAGTGGTTCGACACGCACTTTGCCAGGTTTTTGTTCGACTTTTGCTGCCTTACCGGAAGGCCTGCTCCAGCTGGTGGTCCGAGAACACGGTGGCCGGCAGCGGGCGCACGGCGCCGGCCGCGATGCCGGCGGTGACGCAGCGCACCACGGCCGCCTTGTCGCTGTCCTCCGAGTCCGCGTCGAACAGCGCGTCCAGCAGGATGCCGTGGAACGTGGTATTCTTGAGGAACACGGACATGCCCAGCGCCGTGTCGTTGGACAGGTCCAGCTTGCCGATCTCCAGGAACCGGCCGCCCTCGGCCAGGCAGCGCACGGACGCGTGCAGCTTGTCGGCCGCCAGCGAGTTGAGCACCAGGTCCACGCCGCGCCCGCGCGTGCGCCGCTTGACGAGCTGCTCGAAGGACGTGTCGCGCGAGTTGCCGATGTTCTCGGGCGGCAGCGTGGGGAAGCGCTGGCGCAGGAAGGCGCGCTTGTCGGGCGTGCCCACCGTGGTGAACACGGTGCAGCCCGCGTGCAGCGCGATGGCCACGGCCGCCTGCCCCACGCCGCCCGTGCCCGCATGCACCAGCACGGCCTCGCCGCGCCGCATGCGGCCGCGCACGGCCAGCGCGTAGTACGCGGTGGCGTAGGCCACGGGCACCGTGGCCGCCTGCTCCAGCGACCACTGGTCTGGCACCTCCCACAGGAAGCCCTTGTCGGCCAGCACGGTGCTGGCCAGCCCGCACGCCGCCACCATGCCCATCACGCGCTTGCCGTTTGATGATCGTCCACTGAACTCCAAGCCCAGAATACACTCCTGAGGGACAGAGATAATAATATTACTACACCTTTTATTGCCGTACATCTAAGTATTTCATTTTATTTATTTATTCATTCAAAAAATAATTCCCATGTGTTTGAACATTACCTATATATTATTATTCTTATTACGTTGTTCAGACCATGGTCTACTACCATTCTAAAGGATCAAATATGTTATTAAAACAAACTAAACTAGGCGTTCTCAAATAAGTCATGTTACTCAAACGTGTTCAAACATTTACCGTAACATCAAATTACTCATCGCGGTAGTGATATGGCATTCAAAAGAGTTATGAGGAGTCCACGTGGACTACAAGAATGTCCGGTCAATGCGGGCCGAGATGCAAATAAATCATTAGCCAATGACATGCAATCGTGCGAAGTATCGTCCCGCCTATTTCTTTTGTTGACAGCCGCGGTCGCCCCCACCGCCCGGGCGGTAGCCAGTCTACCAAAATCTCTCGAGCGAGCCACGCGTGTGCATCAGATGTACTTACGTCACAGGCACGTATCTCGTGTTTTTTAACCGACTTCCAAAAAGGAGGAGGTTATATGTTCGACGCGTATGTTTGTTTTTTTTTTTTTTTTTTTTTTTTTTTTTTTTTTTTTTTTTTTTTTTATGTATGTCCACCGATTTCTCCGTCGTTTGTGGACCGATTTTGAAAATTCTTTTTTTGTTTGAAAGGGTATGCTCCCAAATTGGTCCCATATAAATTTTATTAACTTTGCTTGGGTAGTTTTTGAGTTAGCTACAAAATACGTATTTTTTTCCCACTTAGTATGTAGATGATATGATAAGTTCCTGTCACTGGTAGCAGGTAGTGGTATTCGAATGTGTGTGGGGTAGGTACCACAACTAAAAAGTGAAAAATAAAAAACTTTTTACAAAAAAAAAACAACCGACTTCCAAAAAAAAACACTACAAAGTGAAAAATAACTTTAATTTCGGAAGTCGGTGGCAAAAAACCAAAAACAAAAAACCCAAGACACCGACTTCCGAAATTAAAGTTATTTTTCACTTTGTAGTGTTTTTTTTTGGAAGTCGGTTGTTTTTTTTTTGTAAAAAGTTTTTTTGTGAAAATGAGTTCTAAGTGTTCTAACTATTTTGATGTGGAGTGGTGTTGGATATGGTGCATTTTACGTGCAATTTTGTACCTACATTCTGAACTGTGATGTAAGAAAGTAACTAAGTAGGTAGGTACAGTACCGACCAAAAGTCCATAAGCAATCTCACAAAGCAATAGACTGACGCTTCGGTTTGACTTACGACCTTCTTCTATAAGTTGTTACAATACTGTAGACATGCACATTACACACACACACTCACTTTGTCTGCAACCAATGACTAGTTCGATAATCATCATTCGTTTTTAGTTTCATTCGTCTTGTTCACATAAATATTAAAGTTTAGCAGGTAGACCACAAAAAACTAAGTAAATTATTTCGATTTCTGTGGGGTAGATGCAGTTTGTTACAAGTATTCAATTAATAGAACTTTGTTGGTTCGTGCCGTGATAATATTGGTGACGAGCATTTAGCGCAGTGTTGTGGTTATTATTATCAAAAAGCAGGCATAAAATATATTGAAGAGATCAAATCAGATCAGAGAATATTATTGCGCTGCGTAAAAGTGAAGTGAATATCTAATAAAACTGGACTAAGTGTGAGTGTTATCATTTATATATTTCATATTTTACTAAACATAAATCCTAATCAAGGTTATTGTTGATAGAACAGAGGTATTGTTGAGACAGAAGATGCCTTTAAAGTTTTAAATTCATTGTGAGGTTTAATTCGATTAGTGAATAATAAATAATTAGGTATTATGTGTAATAAAACAATGTTTTTCTTTGTTCTAGAGAAATACTGTGACGGTTAAGAGATATGAGGAAGGGGCTTATTATCGAGTAGCAGCGACGTCAAATGGTGAATGAAACAAATGGTTTCATACCAACGAGATATTTTGCTGAATTATTAAAAACACGTCATTATGAACCGTTCGCCGTGCACTCTGAAGGCTTGCATCACTGAAGACCAGCTAGAAAACCGTTTTTGACCTTAAAATATTGACCGTACCAACTTAATAAACAACAGATTCGTTATTGCATGAATTTATGGTAACGAATTTTTTAAGCACGTTTCAATAGGGTGTTTGTCGTATTTCTTGCAGATGAAATTGTTTAATATTATTTTAGTAAGTAATAGTATTATTTTAGGATTAAAATTTGAGGTTTAGTTTCAATCTTCTTTTCGTAAAGAAAATGAATACTTAAGCTATAACCTCAATACCAACCAATATTTACTAAAGCCAAATAAAGTTTAAAATAATTAATATGAACAACTGCCTTTAACCTTAAAATCAACAATTTTGTCAGTAGATTTTTTTACATTTTAAGTAGTCTAATATTCTTATTTATTGCTTAATTACTTAGACCATGATCAAAGCTTTATATTTATGGTGCAAAAAAATCCATTTAAAATTTAAAACATTTCAAAATTTAAAAATATGTCAAAATAATACAAATTGCTTCTAAGTTTCTAGACATCTATTTCACATATTATTCAGGTGAAGTAATGATAAATAATTGTAGCAGTTTGATAACTAGGTATACTTAAGTAAAATAAACATAACGAATAAATATTATTTATTTTTTATTATAACATATCACGCATTTTTTATTCTAAACCCTTTATTGCAATAACAACATTAATAAATAGGCAGGATATTTAAAAATATTATTATTGCAAACAAAAATAATAATATTTGCAAAAACAGCGCTGTGATTTACGAGATTAGAACCTTAGCCATCTTGAATCTAAGACCAACGCTTAACGCCTTCTGCTATCTGCACATATAATTTACTTTCGAATTTTAGCAATGCGATACACTGGCCAAGGTCACGCGTACGAGTATGCGTGCTAACAAAAGTTATGGAAATATAAGTGCGGCGCCCGCGAACCGTGACGATACGATAGTGTGTAGTTCAAAACTGCGTTCTCTGTGGTGTGTGTACGGCACTCACACCACAGACGTCTGACTGTTTACACATACAAATGTACGGACTATACCGCGTGTTCACAGCAATACGACTCTTAGCGTGCTCATGCACTTTTGAGCGCTTACTGTACCTACTTTACTTACCAAAACTAATAATTAACTTCGGCTAGCTGGCCCGATAAGATTCTAGCCTGATAAGAATTAAGGGAAATTGGATTCAAAGTTGTCTTGGTGCACAGCTAACTGTTATTATGTTGTGATCTCAGGTAGATTCTCATTAGGTTCGTGTTAAAATACTTACTTTTGTAGCGGTTACACCGCCACATACGAACTACGCATCATAGACATGACACAAATCCTGCATCGCGCAATTAGAGTTTACCGAGCGATCGACATATATACAAGATTTCAACTTCAAACTAATGAGCAGTTGCCTGCCAGACACAACACCCGTCTGGTCGGAGGATCCTCCCTTTTCTATGGTGGATGAGTGAACTTTACACCCTGTTCCTCATACCCCTAAACTTTGATCCATTAACAGTGTTAAAAGTTAATTTAGAAGGAAATTTTAGCAAATTGAAATTGTCATAATTACGTAACTTGAAAACTCACTTTTTTGTTTGTAAAGATATTTCTTTAGTTATTAATAGCGTCCTGAGGATGATTGGCGAGAGAACCGATACTGTTCTGCTCAGTAGGTTCACTGAACACCATGTTTTGCGAGACCGATGAGCCTACTGTGCAGGGGTAGTCGGTGTGTCTGGTTTCTTCTTTTTATTTTAGTTACTAACATTAGTCTTAAGCGAAATTATTGTTACTAACAACCTCAAATTGCCTTGCCTATGGACTTTTTTGTCTGAAATAAATGATTTTTATTTTATTACTTAAAACCATTTGTCACGTTTAGTTCATGAAAATCGGCCCACGGAACAAAAAGATACGGTAATTTTTATGTGTAGAAATTTTGTTTAGTTAGTAATTTGCAAATATTTGTTCTAATAACGCCTCACTTTTAGTTAACTCTTAATTATTCATAAATTTTACTCATAAAATGTTCATACCGCGGGCTTAATATGAAAATACCTTGATACGCGAGCGCCGTAGTGTCTGTGTTGTAGGGAGTAACGATAATCTCGACATTTTAAACTTTGTCTTATTTGTATTTTTTCAAAAACCAATTATTATTATTATTTTTAAATGTCTTGTAACAAATCTCGGGACCCTGGGGTCTCGGACCTTTGGAAGGCGTACGAGAGGCCGAAGCCAACTCGCAGAGGCTCCTTAGACATTTTTAAGTGTTGAGGCACCAACCGACGATTATCCCTGTATGCACTAAGCAAGTGCACTCAAGGACAACCCCCGGTTGGTGCAGGACTATTGCAGAACATGGAAACAAAACATGGGCTATGGATTTGGGTGGCTATAATGGATTGGTTACGTGGAACTATGGAAAGACCAATATTTTATATAAAATACACAGGAAAATAGGTGACTTGCACACTTAATAATGGGCCCCCGAAAACGGTCACTAGCACAGTGTCGTAGCGACAAGGGGGCAACATGTCCTGAGGTGCTTATGAGGAGTGGAGAGGTATTCCACGGCTATCAGGACAATCCCGGAAGTACGGTCAAGATCCCTACCAGCATCTTACTGGAATACTTCCTTCCTCCGAGCACGTTTGCTTTTGCGAATTTCCACTCAAGCCAGCCAATAAAGGCAAGAATGAGGTGGGAGCTCTCAGAGCTCCCACCTCATTCTTGCCTTTATTGGCTGGCTTCAGGGGCGCCGCGTCCATATAAGCCGATTCCTACCGGCTTCCCTTCGGAAATTCGAAACACAACCACTCTAATCGTCATTGAATAATCAAACTATAAGTATTTGATACACCGTAAAATTAAAACCATTACAAAACGCCTACATACATGAAAAAAATTGTCTTAATATCCCAACAACAAAACACTTTGCGCTAAAATAACTAGTAGGCGCGTTCGGCTTATCGTGAATTCAATTTCCTTACAAAATAAAGTCTATCATGACATCACTTCGGTCACGTGACACCGCGGTTTCTATGAGCCGGGTAAGCCGATATGTAACGAGTTACGGTAGGCACAGAGTAGCAGAAACGTGCGCGCGGGAGCGATTATTGCTATTGCGCCACCTCTTTCTGGCACACGCATTTGATTCGGTAGTTTTCGTTGAATTTCGTAATACGTTCGGCTAGGAGTTCGTTCGTAAACATTGGCCGCATTCCGAGTTACGCTAAAAGTGATAATAAATCGCGAATCATGATATTATGGTTACTATGACACTGGCTGTTTTAATGTTGGCAATAAGCTAACTGTTTCTGAAACTTTTATAGAAGTTTTTTAGCATGGGTGTAGATAAAAGAATTAATAAATCTTCATTCGCTCTCTACAAACTATCCAAAATTATCAACAAAGAAGCCGTCTTAACGGCATATCACGGACTTGTTGCACCTATATTAAGATATGGTATAATATTCTGAGGCAACTCGGTAGACAAGGAATTTGTATTCATTCAAAGCCCAAAAGAAATGCATCAGAACAATGTGCCATCTGGATAGTACTACAAATTGTCAACATTACTTTACAAATGAAAAAATTCTAGCATTTCCTTCCTTGTACAGTACCGACCAAAAGTCCATAAGCAATCTCACAAAGCAATAGATTGACGCTTCGGTTTGACTTACGACCAAGAAGGTCGTAAGTCAAACCTAAAAAAACTATAAGTTGTTACAATACTATAGACATGCACAGTACACACACACACACACACTTTGTCTGCAACCAATGACTAGTTCGATAATCATTAGTTTTTTGTTTCATTCGTCTTGTTCACATAAATATTAAAGTTTAGCAGGTAGACCACAGAAAACTAAGTAAATTATTTCGATTTCTGTGGGGTAGACAGCGAGTATTCACTTAATAGAACTTTGTTGGTTCGTAGATAATGTTGGTGACGAGTATTTAGCTATTAGCGGTGTTGTGGTTATTATTTTCAAAATGCAGTCAAAAAATATTGAAGGGAGATAAATATTACTGCGCTGCGTAAAAGTGAATGTTATTTACACAAGATATGAAACCGGACTAAGTGTGAGTGTTATTATTTAAATATTTCATATTTTACTAAACATAAATCTTAATTGAGCAGTGGTAGCCCAGTGGTAAAGGCCGCGACTTACAAGTTGTAGGTCGTAGGTTCGAACCCAGACAGGCGCTTTACTTTGTGTAAATTATTTCATCACCACTGCTCTCAAAACGGTGAAGGAAAACATCGTGAGAAAACCGGCATGTCCTAGAACCGAAAATTCGAAGACATGTGACATCTACCAACCCGCACTGGGCCCGCGTGGTGGATTAAGGCCCACTCCTTCTCAAAGAGAGGAGCCCTGTGTCCCAGCAGTGGGAACATTATAGGCTGATGATGATGAAATCTTAATCAAAGGTATTGTTGATAGAACAGAGGTATTGTTGAAACAGAAGATGCCTTTAAAGTTTTAAAAAAATATTATTATTTTAAACAAAAATAATAATATTTGCAAAAACAGCGTTATGATTTACGAGATTAGAACCTTAGCCATCTTGAATCTAAGTCCAACGCTTAACGCCTTCTGCTATCTGCACATATAATATACGTTCGAATTTTAGCAATGCCATACACTGGTCAAGGTCACGCGTATAATGCGTGTCTAACAAATATTTTTGTTTAAAAAGTGCGGCGCCCGCGAACCGTGACGATACGACAGTGTGTAGTGCAAAACTGCGTTCTCTGTGGTGTGTGTACGGCACTCACACCACCGACGTCTGACTGTTTAGACATACAAATGTACGGACTACACCGCGTGTTAACAGAAATACGACTCTTAGCGTGCTTGTGCACTTTTGAACGCTTACTGTACATATACGAATTAAATAACATAACATAACATCACGCCTTGTTTCCCCGAAGGGTAGGGCAGAGGTGTCCCTGTAGCAGGTACACCCACATTTCGCCAGTTATGTTTTAAGTCCCATGTAATAGGGGGCGAGCCTATTGCCATCAACCGGGCACAAATCCAGCTACTGAGAAATTTCAGATAGAAAAACCCAATAACAATTTGTCCGACCCGGGAGTCGAACCCAAGACCTCATGCTCAGCAGTAGCGCTTGTGACCACTAGACCAACGAAGCAGAGTACGAATTAAATATTTTTGTAAAATCAAATCCAAGCTATTATAAGACTGCTTCTAAAAGCTATTATAGACAATTACGTGACAAAAAAAGGAAAGACGTAGAAATACCGTTTAGGAAAACGGCATTACTCAATAAAAGTATTATTTGTATGGCATCATACCCGATGACATTAAGAAGTTACCTACTCATCTATTTAACAAGAAGTTATACACATTCCTAATTAAAGTGTTATTATAATGTAAAAGACTACTTTTAAGATAAAGATATTGGTGCCGATTCTCTTGTTCACAAACTAAACTAAATTTATGTTCAGTGCATCTTTTTCTTTCTATTTCATTAAGAAAAGGACAGAAGATAAATTTTAGTTTAGTCCTGTCAAATTAATCAGCGCTTGACGTAAATTGACGTAATTTTAGTAGGCAAGTTTTTAATCACGTCTAAACTTGTATGGAGTAGTGACAGGCGCTGATTAATTTGACAGGACTAAACTAAAAATTATCTTCTGTCCTTTTCTTAATGAAATAGAAAGAAAAAGATGCACTGAACTTAAATTTAGTTTAGTTTGTGAACAAGGGAATCTAATGTAGAGTGTTAGGGGTTTAAGGGTTTTATGAAGGGGGTCGAAATTTTCATTATTTTTGCGATTGGACACACCGTTTTCGAGATATAAGCAAATAAAAAAAAAATATTCAGTACCTACTGTTTTTGCATTTGAAGTCGAGGTGTTGGTGTGAATTTAAAGTTCATGACAACCAATTTTATTCCACACGTTTTTAGTCGCGATTAAAAATAGTCAGATTTAGTTAGAAAATCTAAATTTTAGGTGAAAAACGTCAAATTCAAATAGCAAAATTGCCATTTTCACTAAACTAATATCTCAGTACCATTTTAGTGCTGCCAAACTAAAATATAGTTAAATTGTGTCATTTTAGTCTATTTCAGAATGGGAAATCGTCGTTTGACAGGATTAAACAAAATTTTGGTGATTTTTAGTCTAGTTTGTGACAAGAGAATCGACACCATTACTGTTATAATTTAGTAGTTCAGATTTAATCTAATGTGTAATGAAATTGACTATCTATGTATATTTTCAATGACAATGTAATTTAATAAGAAAACTGATTAAGAATAGTTTTGCAAATAAATGAATTGATTTGATTAGATCTCATGTTTTGCGATAGAGGAACTGCGTTGCGAGACTTGCATTTTTTTACATGTTATGTTTTTAATGGGTTAGATAGTTTTCAATAATAATCAGAGATCGGAATAGGTAGGTAGAGTATACATATTTAAATTTACCTAAACTTCGAGGGAGTTTTTTTTTTAATATAGGGCATTTCGTAGTTGACCTCTGAGATCACTTTCCTGTGGGTGCCTTAAGCTACTACACTTAAAACCTCTAGCCAGGGGTAACTTCGAGGCAGTAATAACATAGAGTGTATAATACCTCCACTAAAATCTCGGAATGATATAATTTAATGATTGATGAAATCGTGATTTTAAATGACGGATTAAAAAATCATGAATTATTTATCGGACATTATATAATTAGTTACAAATGATAAATTTGAAGAATCATAATATTATATTATTACATTTTTAAAGGTTCCGTACAAAAATGTAGTCAAATTCAAATGTAAAAAAATATATATATTGGTACCTATCTATTTCAATTCTCTACCTACAGTAAAAAATTGCAAACACCGAGGATTATGATGATGTTTTTGATTGATTTTAATTTGTATCAATTAAAATGAAAAAATAAAAAAGACCACATGTTCATTTTTATGTTAAATGAAGGGTATTTATCTACTTTGAGTAATGTTAACAATAAAGTTTTGTAATTGTACGTAAATAAATATATTTTTGATAACTATGATTACATATTTTATTTCTTATTTTTAAAATGACACTTTTTATCGAATGTTTTCAAAGTTTTTTCGTTGTTAATGTTAAATATTGTAATCGAGTAATGAATATATTGACTTACGGCACAAAAAAAAACTTACTTTCAAAGTGTAATCAATCATTTGCGTTTTCTTAAATCCCGGGACTTAACCTCATGTTTATGATTCCGGGATTTTAGAGGAGGCATTATTCGCTCTATGTTACTTACTTCCTCGGAGTTTTGGAAAATATACTCGACCTATTCCGATCTCTGATAATAATTCGTTTTAATAAGATAATAAGTGTTTTCTTTCATACTTCTCTAACAGTCGTCACCTCGATGTTCACCTGTCTAGCCATATCATCTTTCACACAGTCCATCCATAATTACAATTGACTAGCACGTCACCCGCGACTTCGTCCGCATGGATTTCGTATTTTTGACATTTCCCAATAAAACTGAATACCTCTCCTCCACCCCTTATTCAGGCCCGAACTTGGAGACCCAGGGCCCCCAGGCACTTGACATTTGAGATCCACACCCCATCCCGAAGCCGTATAGGTAATTTAACAAATAAAATGCACTAGCAGAAATAATGCAGTCTATATTATGTTATGTACGTCACCATAGTTACGTCAATAGTCGTCAGAAATCGACGTTTATAAACAAAGACGTTCTTTTTCTCGTATTCCATCACACTCAAGTTACCTACTTGAACCAACATACTTTTTCTAAACAAGGTAGGGTATTACAGTACTTTTGTAAAGCCTACATGATTGATTTTTCGCATAACTTGTGCGGAAGTGATTGAACGGTGATCTTTCTAAGCGAACTTTGAATACAAGAGCGCGTGAAGCGAGCTCGATAATTTGAAGCACCTCGGATAAGTTAGGTTTCTTTTGAATATTCATACAGTTATTGGAGTTAGTTTGTCGACTTATGCCAGAAAGCTTAAGAATTAAGAGTAACTAAGGTGCAGCTTAAGAATTAAGAGTAACTAAGGTGCAACTAAGGTGCAAAATTTTTAACATCCCGTCTCGGAAAGGTTAGATTTCTTTTGACAATTTAAAACAGAAATAAGAGTTTCTTTGTAAAGCAGAAGAAATAAGAGAAACTATAATGCAGGAGTGAGCGCAGCGAGTTCGGTCCCCCGCCAGCCAGACAAGCTATACCTGGTCGGGATAGCTTGACGGGTGCCTAGGTCGGGGCTTTGCAGGCCTAGGTGGAAATCCGGGGCTGCCCCCATTAACAACAGTTTTCGAAAATTATTGATTAAGATTTTTATTATTTATTTAGATAAGTATTCGAGTAAATTTTCAAGTTAATAAATTGATAAAAGGAATAATAATTTTCATTTAAACATTTAAAATTCTTACTTCGCGCTCTCCTTAATCTAAGTTCCTCTCGTGAGTTCCTCTCGTGACTTATACTGACGATTATATTTAGCAAAGTGATCTAAGATTACTAGTATGTTTAACTTGGTACCTACTGTCAATACGCCTAACTAGTACTCTCTCCATATCGAAAATGTAATGTGGTGCGACTGACCTGTCCGGCGAGGTTGCCGGGCAGCGCGTCGGGCGGCAGCTTGCCGGTGGCCAGCATGATGTCGCGGAAGTTGAGCGGCGCGCAGTACACGCGGCACAGCTCCGAGCGCGCCGGCTGCGCCAGCTCGCGCGCGTAGCGCAGCGGCGACTCGATCCAGCGCAGCGACGACAGGTCGCCGCGCGTCAGCGTGTTCACGTAGGCGTGCTCCACCTGCAGCTGCGCCTCGGCCGCGTCGCCCAGTGGCAGGTGTCGGTAGCTGCCCCACACGCCGGCGCGCAGCACGTTCACGGCCAGGTCGCGCCGCGCCTGCGCCGCGTACGGCGCCGCGTCGGGCCGGAAGGGCTCGCGCGCGCCCGGCAGGTAGTAGCAGCGCAGCGCGTGCCCGCCCGCCTCGCCGCGCAGGCACGCGCACAGCCCCAGCACGCCGGCCGGCGCCGCGCGCGCCACCGCGTACACGCGCACGTCCGAGCCCTCGGCGCGCGCCAGCGCCGCGCGCAGCGTCTCTACCCAGCCGAACGCGGCGTCCTCGCCCACGTCCACCACCTCGTGGCGCTCGGGCACGGCCGGGCGGCGCCGCAGCAGCACGTACTCGCAGCTGGCGGCCACCTGGCGCGACACGCACAGCAGGCCGGCGCGCTCCAGCAGCTCGGCGGCGGCGCGCGCGTCCAGCGCCCCGTGCGGCTCCTCCAGCAGCAGCATGCCGGCCGCGCCCAGCGCCGCCGCCAGCTGCTCCAGCGTGGCGGCGCCGTGGCGGCTCAGCACGTCGGCCGCCAGCACCAGGTGGCAGTCGGTCTCTATGGGCGCGCTCTTGCCGTCCTTGGGCAGCACTTTGACGCCCAGGTCCTTGAGGGCGGCGGCGTAGGCGGCGGGCGCGGGCCCGGCCGCCAGCGACGCGTCCACGCGCACCTGCGGCTCGGCCTCCAGCACCTCCATGGCCAGCGGCGTGAGCAGCGCCTCGGCCGGTCGCTCCAGCGCCGCCTCGGCCAGTTTGAGCTTGAGCGCGCCCGCATTCTCCAGCACCAGCTGCAGGCTGACGGTGAGCGCTTCGCGCTTGGAGCGCGAGGTGTCCTCGGTGGCCACGGTGGCATTGTCGTACGGCAGGAACACGTACTTCTCCAGCTTAGGCGCGGCCTGCGGGTTGGCGCGGCGCGGCGCTAGGCTGGTCTTGACGCCGCGGAACTCGATACCGCCGGCGCTGATGACGTCGATGTCGCGGTGCATGCGCACGGGCAGCGTGCCACCCTCGCCCAGCTTGGCCACGGCCGCCAGCTGCGCCGCCGGATCGATGAGCGCACGCTGCAGCCGCGTGGGCAGGTACAGCTCGCGCGTGTCCACGCCGATGATGCCGAACTGCAGCATGGTGTCCATGAACGAGATCCAGTTGTCGTCCCAAGCGAGCTCGCCGCAAGTGCCGCGCGGGTCGGACGAGCGGATGCCGCGGAAGATGCCACTGTAGTTGTAGCCGCGCAGGCGCAACTCTTTGTAGATGTCGTCGGTGACGAGCGGCAGCAGGCCCTCCTCGGCGCGCGGCGCGGCGTCGTCCAGGTCGCGCAGGCGCTCGGCGCCGGGCTCGTCCGCCAGGCGCACCGTGCCCGTCACTACCACGGCGCCGCCCTCGCACACGTCGAACTCGCCCGTGCCGTCCAGCACGTTGATGAGGAAGCGCACGGGCGTGTCGCGCGACACGATGGTGGCACGTCGGAACTGGATGTTCTCCATCACGATCGGGGTTTCCTCGGGCTTTCTGTTGTTGAGCTTCGCCATAGTTCTCCAAACGAGAGTCTGGAACCGTTAAAATCAGATTAGACACGGCGCGCTCCGAGACGCGCCATCCCGGTTCAGTCGCAGCACTCACCAGGTACCCGGTGGCAGGGAAGAGCACGCGGCCGTCGATGTTATGTCCGGTGATGAAGCCGTCGTCGGTGCGCGACACGTCGTACTCGATGACGTTCTCGCCCGAGCGCGACGCGTTGCCGAAGTGCGCCACCTGCCACTCCAGGCGGTGGTCCCAGCGCACGTGCGAGGCCAGGCCCGGCGTGCCGCGCGGCACGGGGAAGGGCACGGCCGGGTACAGGCGGCCCACGGCGGGCTGCAGGCCGGCCGCGAACAGGCGCCCGGCCGCGGCCAGCAGCTGCGCGCAGGCGTCGGGCGCGTCGCGCCGCACCAGCGCCACGTGCGCGGCCGCGGGCGCAGGCCGCACACGCTTGAGCACGGCCTGCAGCAGCGCGTGCGGCGCCACCTCCACCAGCACGGCGCGCTCGGGCACCTCGCGCACGGCGTCCGCGAACCGCACCGGCGACAGCAGGTTGTTCACGTGGTAGTTGGCGTCGCTCAACTTGGCTGGGGACAGAACACACTCGTGAGCGGCGAAGCTCATTGCGGACTAAATAGTCATGGAACAACTATAATTCGAATGAATTAAAAAGTATATTACTGCTACATAAATACCCTTGATTATAAAACTATTTATTACAATAAGAATTAATACTACTCCTCCGAAACGGCTTGATCGATTTTTATTAAATTTTATATGTATATTCAGTAGGTCTGAGAATCGGTCGTAATCTATTTTTGTACCCCTAAGTGATAAGGGTGGTCCACCCAAACATTTATATGGCAAAACAACGTTTGCCGGATCAGCTGCAGATCAGCGGCGCAAAATGTGGCCCAAACATAAACAACCCACTAACAGCTGAATTTTACTAACGCGAATGGCAACTTGCAGTTTGTGGCAGCTCGCAAGTGGCAGTTTGTGGGGTGGGGGTATACTTCTGCCCGAGCCGAACTCTTGCAGAGTTCCACAACTCCCTTGCGGAATTGAGAGTCGTCGTCGTCGGGTTCTGTTCCCTCCCCGTGCTCGTCCTCGGGGACTTGAATGCCAAAAATCTGGCTTGGGTTTCCCGATATACGAACACACGGGGCAGGATAGTAGAGGACTGGGCTCTAGAGACAGGCCTGGTCGTCCTAAGCCGAGGTTCTGTCCCCACGTGTGTGCGGATGCGGGGTGAATCGGTGGTGGACATTTCGTTCGCCAGCCCCGCTCTGTCGCCGCGTGTGACTGACTGGCGCGTCATGGAGGGGGTGGAAACCTATTCCGATCACCGTTGCCCCCGATAGAAAAAAAAAAGACGCATCAAATTTTTTTTTCCAGATTTATGTTATAAATATACATTGCCGGAATCAGAAAAAAAAGACACATCTGCCTGATATATAACTGAAATCTGGAAAAAAAAATTAAAGCGTCTTTTTTTCTATCGGGGGCAGACCGGTACATCAGGTTTAACGTCTACGCCCAGACACCGAGCGCGCCGGTCCGAAAGGCCTCGAGTGGTCCGCGGTGGGCGCTGAAGCAGCTGGACCGGGAACTCCTCCTGGAAGGCTCGATCGTGCAGACCTGGGTGTCATCACCGGACAAATTCAAAAGTCATTTATTCAAACTTGGCTGAGAATCAGCACTTTTCGAACGTCAAAATTACATAAGACAGACCCCCAAAAACGCCCACCCTTCACCACTTCCTAGTGCCTTAAGCTGGGAAGAAGTGGCGCAACAAACTCTCCAGCAGCACAGCTGTCTGTTCAAGTTAGAAAAAAAAAAAGATTCTATACAATAGTATGCAAAATAACTTACATTATGCAACACAAAACATAATTTAAATAATTAATTATTGGCCATATGTCAGCTGGCACACGCCAATATACCAACCAAAAACATCGAGAACTATACTCAAGCTCAACAGACCTAAATATCTAAATAAAAGCCTACAGACATAAAGGGCGTGCCCGCTTACATAAAGCTGTAATTGGAAGTTATAAATGATAAACTAGGACCATCGAGGTAAGATAAATGAACAGTTAATTACTAGTAACAATAACAAAACCATGATCAGCAAGACGACCAGTCACCACAAGCAGCACCTGTTCACGAGCATAACGCAAAGATCAGCCATTACCCCTCTCGCCATATTTGAGGGAAGGAGGCAACCCGACCCCCGACGCTACCGCAAGCAGTGACATCTAAGGGAGCATGACGAACTTGCTGCCGGTTGCTCAGGCAAAAAATAATAATTATGATCAATTGTCGAGGTCTCTAGTTAACCACAAATTGCAATACAACTCATAACAAAAACATTATAATGAGTAGATTATGTCAACAATAAAATAAAATAAAAATAAATGGACTCGTAAAAAAAAAATTACTTATAATTGAAATAAAATAAACAATTACATAAACTCATATAAATTAGCTTACCTACTGACAGTAGGTAAGATAATTCTGGAGAAAGAACATAAACATTGTCTTGAGTTAATCACAGCGACCAACTATTCTTATCATATAAGTAGTCGTTGATACAATAGTATGCCTTTGAACAAAGGTTGAATTTTACTTTATTTTTAAACGCATTAAAAGGCAAATCTAGCAAAGAAGAGGGTAGCTTGTTATAAAAGGTTATACCAAGCCCAACAAATGAGTTACGAACCTTATGAAGCCGGTGAAAGGGAGCTCGTAGTTTGTCCTTATTTCTAGTGTTAACATTGTGAATATCACTGTTTTTAGTGTATAAGTGTATATTTTGCCTAATATATAAGATGTTGGCGAAAATGAATTGTGATGCCACCGTAAGAAGACCAATATCTTTAAAAAAATCTCTTGGAAAAACTCTGGCACCTAGCTGGTAAATTGCTCGAACAGCTCATTTTTGAAGCACAAATATATTTTGAATTTCAGCGGCTTTGCCCCACAGCAGAATACCATAGGACATAACGCTATGGAAATAAGTAACAGACAGGCCTGCAGACATCAACGGCGTGTGTTCCTGCGCGATGCCGGTACGCCAGGCACCGCAGGCTCCGTATACGGAAGCCATTCAGGCGGAGCTGTACGAAGGGTACAGAGTGGCGAAGACCGCCCTCCAAGCGGAGATCCGGCGGGCCAGGGCACTGGTGCGGGAGAAACTCCGCCCATGGGCTCCCCGCTGACGCAGAGTCTCCGGCCCCAGCTTGTGGGGGACGTGGTGAGCGCTCTGTTTCCCTCAAGAGGAACATACCCCCCCCCCCCCCACGCCCAGGGCTCTGCCTACTGCAGTGCCTGATGCGGACCACACCGCCGACGACGATGCTCCGGAGGTGCCCGAGGTAGAGATGAGAGTGGCGGTACACAAGCTGAATGCGAAAAATACCGCCCCAGGACCCAACAGCATACCTGGAAAAGCCTGTGTCCTGGCCTTGGGGGCTCTCGGGCCTCGACTAAGGGGGCTCCTAAGTGCATGTATGGAGAGGGGCCAGTTCCCACTTCCTTGAAAGACGGGGAAACTGGCGCTCGTCAGGAAGCCGGGGCGCCCAGGGGATTCTCCGTCCGCCTATCGGCCCATTGTGCTGCTCGACGAGGTGGGCAAGCTCTTTGAAAGAGTCATTGCAAACCGCCTCGTCAGGCAGCTGGTGCGGGTGGGGCCGGATCTGGCGGAGAGCCAGTTCGGTTTCCGCAGGGGGCGCTCTACGGTGGACGCCATCATGCGCGTGCGGGCCCTCACGACGGGGGATGCTGTGACCCGGGGTGGGGTCATCTTGGCGGTGTCTCTAGACATCGCCAATGTCTTCAACACCCTGCACTGGAGTTGCATCAGGGAGGCACTCCGGAATCACCGGATACCGACCAACCTCTGTCTTGTGGTCGAGGCCTATCTGACGGACAGGGCCGTCATCTACCCCTGTCACCAGGGAGAGTGGAACCGGCAAGAGATGTGGAGCATTTCCGACGTTTGGCTCCCAGACTGGAGCGGGCCGGGGATGCCTTGAAGCGACTCCTGCCCAATCTAGGGGATCCAAACGCCTCCTGCCAGAGGCTCTACGCGGGGGTCGTGCGGTCCATGGCCCTTTACGGGGCACCGGCGTGGGCGCGTTATTTGAGGCTGCGGCCAGCCCGCCGGTTGAACGCGTCCCAGAGGGTCATGGCTATCCGGCTGGCCCAAAGATACCACACGGTCTCCTGCGAGGCGGCGAGCCTCCTTGCCGGATTATCGCCGTGGGATCTGGTCCTCGCGCATATTTGGGAATGGCGCGAGGAGGCGAAACGCCGGGGCTAAACTCCGCTGCCGCGAGAAATCACGGCACAGCGGACAGAGCTCCGGCGGGATCTCATGGCGTCATGGAGAGTGCGATTGTCCAGCGCTGGGCACGCCATAAATTGCGGCGATAAGAACCCCTCTTAGAGGCGCCACGGCGTCCTCACCTTCTGCTTGACGCAGGTCCTCACCGGACACCGATTTCGCAATTATAATTTTTTGTGTTTGTTATTCTCAGGACAAGATTTTGGGTAGGTGTAGGTCGGTAGATAGGGTAGGTAGGTGTAGGTAAGTAGATAGGGTAGGTAAGGTAGGGTAGGCATTAGGGCTTCTAATACCGGGAAGCCGGACAAATTTTGTATTTTTTCAATATCGATATTGTATATCCAATACCGGGACTCCGGTATTGGTGATTTTATTTTATTATCAGTACAGTGAAACAATTTCTTTTCATTGCACATTATATTTCCAACCAATTTATTATCTGGGTAGGTTTAAAAACTGCGTATTTTAATTATCTCGTGGTTTATTTAGACAATTTGGTAGTTCCTCGGTTACATATTTGTGCAACCGTTTAAGAAGCTCGGTCTCAGCTAAAAGTTTAGATGCTTCTTTCTTCCCACGAATTCATTTTCAAGTAGAAAGAGCCGAAACAATTATGAATTTGTGACTGATTTATTTGATTTAAGTATAAAAATATATTATATTATTGTTTAATTGTTGATTTTAAAGAGATTGTTTGCATGATATTACTTTATATCTCAAGATACTATGTTCCACTCAGTAGAACTTTAGTAAATCAGGAAAAAAGAGCCTTAAAAGCACCATGAACAATTTTGACTGATTTTTATGTGATTCTGACTTATTTTTATGTGATTTTAGTAAAAAATATTATTAATTGAACAAAGATAAATAAGACAATAGCGTTAAATCGTTATCACTTAGATACCTACTGATTACTCAAATTTAATCGTTTTATTTTATCTAGGTACTTTTCTCGTACTATGTGTCAGGTTATTTTGTTATTTTTGTTAAGAGATTCTGTTTGCAACTTTAAGTTATATTAAAAAAGTGATCTCATAAAAAAAAAGTTTTTTTTTGTGAAACTTACTAGTTGTTGAATAAAAAAAACTATTAAGTAAAAAAATAGAGTCTGAATTCTACATTCTAAAATCTAAATTTCCAATACCGGGATCCCGGGATCCCGGGTATTGTAAAAATCCGGTATTCGAAACCCCTAGTAGGCATGTAGGTAGGGATATGTAGGGAAGGTACGTAGGTAGGTAGGGTAGAT
The DNA here is from genome assembly GCA_949152395.1 of Agrochola litura. Lineage (NCBI taxonomy): Eukaryota > Metazoa > Arthropoda > Insecta > Lepidoptera > Noctuidae > Agrochola > Agrochola litura. Next base: position 24,004,016 of record OX424508.1, read on the forward strand.
GTAGGTAGGGAAGGTAGGTAGGTGTAGGTAGGTAGGTAGGGTAGGCAGATAGGTAGGTACGCCATAGATAAGTACTTAGTGCTACCCGTGCGAAGCCGGGGCGGGCAGCTAGTCAAGTATATAATAAAAGGAGAAACTGACTGACATATCAACGCAGAGCCGAAACTACTAGGACTAGGAACGTGAAATTTTGCTCACAGCTTCCTCTTATAATGTAGGGGAGCATAAGGGGCTTTTGTAAATTCCACCTTTAAGGGAGCGAAAAGGGCCAGCCGGGGTTGCGAATAAGGCCGAAAGGGAAATCGTGCCCCCGGCAACATGGCAACTGAAGGAACACGGGTGGGTTTTAGTCAGTAAGAGTCTGACACGCCCTCCCGCTCCACCCAGAGCGGGCGAAGCTATTTGATAATTTCCCAGCCATAAAAAAAAAGGGAGCGAAAAGGGGGGATTTCGTTTGTATGAAAAATCTTATTCTTTGAGTAATAAACTTGAAACTTAGCACAAAAAGTACTAGGCTTGCATGAATTCAAGATTCATTAGAGTATTTCATTCATTAGACGTCATGCTACTAATAGGATTTAGATGAGTGTTTATAACCTGGATTAACACATATCTGTCCCGGTACTACGCTTCCATGGGATAATTTCCGACTTCCACGCGAGCTAAGCCGCGGGAAAAAGCCAGTCATCAAATAAAAGGTCTTGAAATCGCGACTTTAGCACATTAGAGTTAACAAGTCGTAGCCACATGTCCGACGGAGTTTCCCATCGCCGGCGACGTTTCTCAGGAGCATTAGAGGATGAGTTTCCAAAAATCAATGATACCACAAATTTTTACTTTTAAACAGAAATCTAAGTAGCACGTTTCAAACAACCTCCACGTTTCCAACTTAAAAAATTAGGAATTTCCAGACAACATGTGTGAAATAGACAGACAAAACTAATAAAAAGTAATCGTAAAGAATCCGGCAATAATCGAGGATTCCGATTAATCGCAAAATCGCCGATTACAATGAATCGTCAACGTTGCGATTAGATACGAGTGATCAAGTGTGGCTCACCGAGATCCGAGTCCCACTGGTCGCGCGGCAGCGACGAGGACACCCAGCGCTTGGAGCGCGGCTTGGGGTCCGGGATGACCTTCTCCAGCGAGCGGCGCAGCAGCGGCGCGGCGTCCGCGATGTACTTGCTGTGGAACGCCACGCCCGAGCTGTTGACGCGCCGCGCGAACGTGCCCTCCGCCGACAGCGTCGCCACGAACTTCTCCAGCGACTCCACTGGCCCTGAAATCTGTACGACACGTCACATTAAGAACGCTGACGTCACGCCGCACTGTGGCCGCGCAGTCGCGCCGGTGTCGGGCTTACTGTGACGCTGTCGTTGGCGTTATGGCAGGCGGGCACGACGTCGGGCGGGCAGCGCGCCTCGCACTGCTCCCACGAGAGCCCCACGGCCGCCATGGCGCCCGGCGCCAGCTTAGCGTCTACAATGCTGCGCCCGCGCCAATACGCCGCCAGCACCGCCTGCTCCGCCGTCAGCGTCTCGTCCGCGTATGCGCAGCCTGCGGGTGAACACATCAGTCAGTCACGCTCACTACGCCATGCTGCAGCTGCGCGGTAGGCGCTCACTACTCACCGATCTCGCCGACCGAGTGGCCAACGATGCCGTCTGGGCGGATCTCGAGCACACGCAGCACGTCTACAAGCGCCACTTGCACGGCCGCGATGGACACGAACGAGTTGATGACGTCATCGAAGGCCGTCGCCGGCGCGTCCGTGATTATATTGATGAGGTCGATTTTGTGCGGCCGCAGCGCCGCTGCCGAGCGGTTGATACTGGCCGCGAACGCCGGCAGCTGCATCAGGGTCTTAGCCATGCCGGGCCATTGAGAGCCCATACCCGAGAACACGAACCACACGGGTCGCGGATCCCCGCTCTCCATTTCCTGTGTACAGAAGAGTCGTCAGACATGACCGATCACGAACTAATTAGGAAGCGGCAGTCAGGCCTTGGCGTCGCGTATACTCACGATGCACTCCTGCATAGGCGGGTCGGTGAGCACGGCGAACCCGCGGTGCGAGTGGCCGGGGATGTTGTGCTTGTGCACGGCGTCCAGCAGCGCGTGCAGGCCGGCGTCGTCCTTGTGCTGCGCCGCCAGCGCCGTGAGCTCGCGCACGGCCTCCTCCGTGCGGCCCGACGCCAGCACGACGCGCGGCGCCGCGTACCGCGCCGGCGCGCGTGCGGCGCCGCCGCCCGGCTCCGACTCGAAGATGACGTGCGCATTGGCGCCGCCGAAGCCGAACGAGTTGATGGCCACCAGCCCGCCCTCCCACGGCATGTTGCGGTCCACCACCTGCCACCACATACACACTCTACTTATAAACTGATCTCATTTTTTTATTACTAACACGCACGCATTGCCTTTTACGTGCCTAATTGAAATAAATAATATGACTTGACTTGTTTCGTGAATCGGATGCTCAAGGAAGCTCTTCAAAGTATGTCCTATGAAGATACAGAGAAACTATTAGTTGTACTTAAATAAATAAAAAATTGTACTAATTAAGTTTAGCTAAGTAAGGAAACACAGGATGACCTAGTTCAGGCACATAACATAATTGAATTTTTCGTAGATTTAAGCAAATTTGTATTTAGTGTTTTACCTTTTTATATGAATAAAGTTTTATTATTTATTCTTACTCAGACCTGCAAAAACTAACAGGCCAAGGTTCGTGTCGGTACGGTTCTGGTTGAATCAACAACTTACCTGGATCCTGCCATCGCTGAGCGCCGGGATGTCCGGGTTGGCATTCTTGTAGTGCAGGTTGGAGGGGATGACGCCGCGCTCCATGGCCACCACCACCTTGGCGACGGAGCACAGGCCGGACGCAGGCTCCGAGTGGCCCATGTTCGACTTCACCGACCCCAGCAGCAGCGGCCCCTTGCGCCCCTTGCAGAACAGCTCCGCGATGGCGTTCACCTCCTGTGGGTCTCCCACCTAGAGAACACACGCTACGTCAGCACATCGCTTATACTCACTGCACATATACACGTGCACAATTTTTTTTCGTAACTGAATGTCACAAAGTTGATGCCGATGTTGAACAGCTACAAACATGTTACGTAGGTTTGCTTGATCTACAGTTGCAATGAAAAATCCAGCACATACCAGTACTCAAGCGCCCTGTAGCACCCAACGTGACGCTAGTGCGTTGCGTGTTAATATAACAACGCTTTCTGGGCTAATTTAAAAACAATATTAAATATTGTAGTGGTGGCCAGTAGTTGGCGTACCTTAGTTCCGGTGCCGTGGGCCTCGACGTAGGCGACGTCGCTGGGCCGCAGCTTGGCCTCGGCGAAGGTCTCTTCAGCCAGGCGGCGTTGCATGTCGCCGGACGGGAAGGTGATACCCTGGTCCTTGGCACCGTCAGTGTTGACGCGCAGGCCGCGCAGCGTGGCGTACACCCGCCGCGCCGCGCCGCGCCGCTGCAGCAGCACGGCCACGGCCGCCTCTGAGCGCACGTAGCCGCGCCCGCTGGCGTCGAACGCGGCGCAGCGGCCTTCGGGCGACAGCATGCTGAGCCGGTGGAAGTTCAGCGAGTTGGCGGGCTTCAGGCACAGGTTGCAGCCGGCCACGATGGCGGCGTCGCAGTGGCCGGAACGAATGGCTGTGGCCGCCTGCGCCAGCGCGAACATGGAGCTGGAGCAGGCCGTGTCTACCGCGAAGGACGGCCCTTTGAGGTCGAAAGTGTAGGAGATGCGGTTGGGAAACATGGCGCGGCAACAGCCCGTGAGCGCGTAGCCGTTGATCTTGTCGGGGTCCACGGTCCACATCTCCTCAGTCTCGGAGTTGGACACGCCCACGTACACGCCGGTGCGCGAGCCGCGCAGCTCGCTGGGGTTAATGCCGGCGTCGATGATGGTCTCGTGCGTGAGCTCCAGCAGCAGGCGCAGCTGCGGGTCCATGAGGTGCGCCTGCTTGGCGTGTACACCGAAGAACGTCGCGTCGAAGTGCACCAGGTCTTTAAGCTTGCCATTGCGTTCCGGGAGACCGTGCAATCCTGTCATAAAAAAAATCTTAATTTTACTTGTTTTGTCGTTGCCCCGTGTAAAGGTGGCTCCTACGCCTACAATAAGACAGCGCAGTATATTAATTGTTTAATATGATTGAATAAGCCCTTGCACTCAAATCCTAACCTGACGAATAATACACAGGTCACTCAGAAAGTTTTGCAACTAACAGTTTTTGTCTATGGGGACACTGGCTGGTTTTGATGTCAATTAAAACTATGACTATTTATTACAAAAAAAACAACATTCCAAATTCCCTCCACATTTTTTTACGAGTAAAATCTAAATACTCGTCTCACTGAAAAATAGATTTACAACGAGAACATTTTCGCGCGATGATTTTGTAAGATTTCAAATGTCGACTAAAACCAGAAGAATCGTTTGTAAAAGCCCTTCTAAAGCGACTGTTTTCCGCTGGTTCAACGAATTTATTCCGAAGAAATCTATTTCCGAAGAAAGAAGTGGCCGCCCTATGACGGCTGTTACATAAGAAAACGTGCTGGCTTAGATGAATGATTGGTTTAGCTGCGCAACGAGACCAATCATTCATCTAAGCGTGCTGGCTATGAAAAATTGTATTCAAGAGAATAGGCGAATTACATATGAAGAGATTCAGCATATACTGCAGATAGGATCAAGGGCGGATCCAGGGGGGGGGGGGGAGTCATGGGGGTCATGACCCCCCCCCCTGGGCTGCCTTTAGGTCGACCACTGGTATTTTTTCTAATCTCATTGATAAATTCAAATAAATACTGTGTATGATGTTGCCACGTAGGATATTTGCCATTGCCACACATGCGAACGACATGCAAAATAAGACTATGTGCGATTATTATAATTATGATGATTGACCGTGGAGTTTTCTGCCGGCTCTTTTCCATAGAAAACGACCAAGTAAAACGATACCTAGCTTCTGACGTTTCATAAGTGTCCATGTAGGTTTATCTGAAGCTAGCAACTAGACGTAGAAATTAAATACCCCAGAATAGTGTCAAGACAAACCGCCCCGGCCCCGGTCCTGGCGGCCCCCTAAATGTTAAGAAGTACTTTTTAATGATATCCCAAACACGGTCAACATAAATATTCAGCAAGAAGCAGTTTAGAGTTGGAAGCTGAGGATGAAAATTTTCGAGCTCGCTCCGCTCGCTACAGTCTACATTCTCAAACTTTCTACATAAGTCGACAAAGGAACTCCTATTTAAGTATGACTTAAAAAAAACCTTATCTCCTACACACGGCGGTGTGCTAAAATTTTCGAGCTCGCTCCGCTCGCTCTTCAATTCTATATTTTTCGAACTCTCAAACTTTTCTGCATAAGTCAACAAAGCAACTCCTACATCCGTAAGGATGTTTCGCACATTGATAAGAAGACCGTCACTATACGAAAAATGGTGTTTATATGAAAGCAGTGCCATCTCTTAGAGTGCGGAGTATACTACATTTTTGCAAAAACACCTGTTATTGTAACTCTAATAATTTTCGGTAGATGGCGCAGTGTCGAACTGCTTCTATCAACATTTCGATACGATCTGTTATGATTATGACAGACCGCCATATTTTCATTTGTGACTGTGAAGCTAACAGAAACGGTTTCAGCTGGTGTATTTCATAGTGACATTATCTGTTTAGGAGATTTGGATTCAGAATATTTCGTAAGTACGAATTAACTTTAATACGCATAACGTTACATTTTGTTATGCGTCGTGTATTTGTTGAGCTTTAATATTTTGTAAAAATTGCTATGTTGGAACGACATAATGACATTTTTTATTTAGTGTCACTATTTGTGTTACAGAAATTGAAATTATTGAGTTGATGATTGATTCAGAATGTCATAATTTTTTTAGTGTCATTCTTCCTTTAAGCCTTCTCATTTCCTCTCGCTCCGTACCATGGCCCGAACCAGTGCCGGACGCGAGAGATCACCGCCGCAGATCGCCTCCACGAGGACACGGCGATGCTCCGCCCAAGCCGGGCAGACCTCCACCGTATGCTCCACCGTGTCCTCCGGGCGATCCACACAATGGCGACACACCCGGGCGTTTCCTCCCGCTTTATCCTGAACAGGAACCTCCCGAAACAGCCGTATCCGGTGAGGACCTGCGTCAGGCGGAAGGTGAGGACGCCGTGGCGCCTCTCTAGCCACTCCTCAAAGAGGGGTCTTATCGCCGCAATTGTGGCGTGCCCAGCGCTAGGTTGCGACAATCGCAACCTCCATGCCGCCATGAGATCCCGCCGGAGCTCTGTCCGCTGTGCCGCGATTTCTTGCGGCATCGGAGTTAAGCCCCGGCGTTTCACCTCCTCGCGCCACTCCCAAATGTGCGCGAGGATCTTTGCCTCCAGATCCCATGGCGGTAATCCGGCTCGCCGCCGCGCAGGAGACCGTGCGGTATCCTCGGGCCAGCCGGATGGCCATGACCCTCTGGGACGCGTTCAACCGGCGGGCTGGCTGCCACCTCAATGAAAGCGTCCACACTGGCGCCCCGTAAAGGGCCATGGACCGCACGTAGAGCCTCCGGCAGGAGGCGTTTTGACCTCCCAGATTGGGCAGGAGCCGCTTCAAGGCAACCCCGGCCCGGTCCAGTCTGGGAGCCAGATGTTGGAAATGCTCCACGAAGTTCCACCGGCTGTCGAGGACGAGTCCCAGATACTTCATCGTCGACTCGACGCAGATGTGAACCCCTCCCGCCATTACCTGGGAACCCGACGATCTTGGATTTGATGTCTCTCCCCAAGAATCCATACCCAAACATCGCCAGTCGAATACAGTACAATAACGCCTTTAGGATTCTGGTGAGGCTCCCTCGATTCTGCAGCGCTTCGGGCATGTTTGCTGACGCAAGAGTCGATGACTTTTACGCCATTATGCGTAAGAAAACAGCTTCTCTGATGCGCCGGATTCGGGGGAGCGCCAACAGAATCCTAAGGATGATCTCTGAGAGGCCAGAGTCTGCATTGCTGGGTAGGTATGTATTTTGAATTTAATTATCTTTATTATATAATGATCGATCACTAACATAGTTTTCAGACCTTTGTAACTAACAATTTATGGACATATCAATTAATCTGAATTAAATGAAAAAAAAAAGAAAAGAAAAAAAAATTATGACATTATACATTCTGACATTACTTGCTTATTGATTTGAATTTTTGCCATTGTGTATGGTACTATTTTGAAAGTGTATAACTTATTAATGTGAATTTATGGAATGGTATAATTTTAATGGTACTTATAATTTTAATAATTATTTTGTATGCCTGAATTGGTGCAACACAGTGGACTGCGCATTTACTTGACATCTAGAAATGTATGATTATGTACTGCGTTGAGCAATCAAAATTTGAATTTGATCGAGACTTATGCGGGAGAAACTGCGGGGCGCATCTAGTATATAGGGTGACTGGTAATTAGTGACCGATACTTAAACACGTGACTTTACTTATCACCCAACTAGCACACAAGCTGCTTAAATCACTTCTTTACCACTTGAATGTGCTATAATAGCTGTTCAAGGGGTTTACTATAATACTTAGGTGGTTTAGTAGCGTATTTAATCATTCTTTAACAGGCATGTGGTACAATAGCCGTACAACAGTAAATATAATCCCAATGAAGATACAAAGGCGTGTTATAAAGTTATTGTACGAGCATTTGATATAAAGTAGAGTTATAAATACCTTTTAAAACACCGCTAAGTCTTAAAGAGGGCTTTAATAGTTAAAAGTGTTTAAATGGAGTTATAAGCTTCCTTTAAAGCGCTTTAGGTTGCATATTTCTAAATGTCCAAGCTGTTAAATAGTGCTTATTACTGCCTTTGAAACTCTGTATCTACAGCAGATAATTATAATTCTATGGTAGCACGTAGGTTGTTATAGTTGTGAATTTTACAGCAACTGTATCGTAAATAGCTGTATAAGGCAAGAAAACCACGCCTTATAATGCTAAAAGCTCAAAAATATCGATTCTAGCGTCAATATAGCGGCTTAAGTAACACAAAAGTGTCCGCTTCCTCAGCCACCGATTCCTCGGAGGTCGCGCGCGGACTGCCCGCGCCTCTGCATCCACTCCGATAACAATAAGCAAAAAAATTAAGGATAATAGTCTGCTCACAAACTCTTTCGTATTTAGGTTCAATTAATGTTTTCATATTTAAAGGTTCAAATAATTAGACTAGATGTTATTTGTAAATATTGAATTGATTGTATACATTTAACAAGAAATATTGCAGTAAGTCTTATTTAATTAGTAGAGTATAAATAGAAACACACAAACGAATAATGAGAAAGTGTAAGAAGGATTAACAGGGGTTTTAAGATTCAGACAATGAACCCCTAAATAAATAATATAATAGAATATCAGTAGTCCGTTGTACAACCCGTTACACCCATTGCGTTGTAACATTGTACTCTTAAAAGAATATATTAATTAGCGATGTACACCTAAAATAGTACAATAGCGCGTCAATACCACAATCATAGAACCGAAAGGTCTTCAAGCGGTTTAAAAGCGATAGAATGGTTCTAGTAAACTCTGAAAGCGGTTGTAACCAAGACACCATTATAGTTTTTAATACAAGAAATTCTCATGATTTTTTATAATTTATTTATATCATAAATATGTATAAAACCGAATAAAAAAAAGTCACTCTTTCGCACCCAGGATTCTAAAGAAACTACCTAAAAAGCTAAACTATCTTAAATAAACTAAATTCAAAATTTACACCCTCTAATAAAATGTACTTTTTATCCAAAAAATATGCAAAAAACTACATAAATGGCAGGCGCGTGAAAATTTTAGATAAAATATATATATTTATTTACAATACACTGGTACTCGCACTGGTACTTTGTATGCATAAAAGGAAAAATCAACACTTACTCACCCGTTGCTTTCACGAGGTTCTCGTCATGCGGGACCGCTATATCAATAATCATTGTGCGACGCTCTAATCGATCTATCACCACTATGTCTGGCTTATTGGCAACAATAGTCCTGTCAGTGATGATAGATCGATCCCAATACAACGTGATATTGCCATTTTCGAGGACTGGGTCGGGCACATATCTATAGTACGGTACTTCCGATTCCACAAGACTGTATTTCAGAGCAAGTTGCTGGTGGATGATCCTGGCTACAAGGTTGTGCCTATGCAAGTAGTCTCCGTTAGCCAGACGAGAACAGCCAGAAATAATGTGTCGGATTGATTCTCCGGGGCGGTGGCATGCCCGACAGATGTCAACCGTGCCGTCCTTCACAATATATTTCCGGTAGTTGTTCGTCATCATAACTTCGTCCATAATCGCAAAGACAAAACCTTCGGTTTCCCCAAAGAGGTCACCGAATCGCAACCAGGATACGGACGCTAACAGGTCTACATCGGGCCCATGTAAGGCCCGGTAAAAGGGCCCGTGAAGCTCTTTGCTCTGCCATACCTCCCTGCGGTCATTAGTATCTAATACTATAGGTTTGCGCCAGTTCTCGTTAGCCAAGGATAGCGGGGTGAGGCCCTTGTCCACTGAGACTACATCTCGGTGCATCCCCACGTCGGCTTCTAGGAAGTATTCCCTGAGACTGTATACCTCACGGTTGTGCAGGGTCTTAGCATTTAAAAAGCCTCGACCTCCGCACTTCCGCGGGATATACAGTCTCATCACCGATGAAAGTGGGTGATGCATCCGATTTGCGGTCAGCAGTATGCGGACCCTCCTATCCAGGGCGTCAAGTTCCGTCTGAGTCCATTTGAGTATGCCGAAAGAGTACATCAAAACCGGCATGACCCAACCGTTGAAGGCGCGCACCTTGTTTCCGCCTGATAAAAGACTATTAATACTTTATTCAGGCGGCTAAAGAAGCGCTCCTTCAGCGATTGCTTCATGTCAGCAGCGTTGATACCTAAAGCTTCCGACATACCCAAATACTTGTAGGTTTCGATTGAGGAGAGGGATCTTAGGTGTATGAAACCCGAGAGGTGGATTCCCACGGATTCCACAATCTCCCCTCGTTTTACATGCATGACCGCACATTTGTCCACACCAAATTCCATCCTGATGGCACTACTGAAAGTTTCGGTTACCTTCAGTAGCTCCAGCAGTTGCAAATTGTTGGGGGCAAAGAGTTTCAAGTCATCCATGTAAAGGAGGTGAGATATAACCTGACCACCTTTTCTCAATCGATAACCCAGCCCTGAATCCTCCAGCAGTGTGCTTAGAGGATTCAAGGCTAGGCAGAACCAAAGTGGACTCAAACTGTCACCCTGGAATATACCTCGCTCGATCCTTATCGGTTCACTATTCCTCAGGATATGTCGACATCCTGGATAGCGAAGCACCGTCCTCCATTGCCCCATACATGACATCAGGAAGGTGCGTAGAGTTGCATCTACTTTATACAACTCCAGCACCCTCATGAGCCATGTATGTGGCACCGAGTCATAGGCCTTCTTATAATCTATCCAACATGTCGACAGATCCCTTCGGGAACGACGAACCTGCTGGCTAATGGAGCAGGTGGGTTATTCCTGTCGTTAGGAACTGGGGCAGCGACCCTGACTCTAAAGCTGACTGGAACTGGGATGCCAAACGGGCGTGCGACCTTTGGAACCATTTTATCCAAAAGTTGTGCAGCCCGTCCAGCCCTGGTGGCCCTAAATTATTATTATTATTATTATTTCCAGTTGTTCCATCAATCACTTTCTTAGACGTCATTGTTAAAATTTCAATATGTTTTGTTCATTTCCCCAAAATATCGCTACTGTATATCTAATACAGATTTGTAAACTCTAATTCAGAGATACATAGAGATGCGAGCACTACAGTCGCGCTACAAGAACTTTTTTAGATAATGAGGCGTACACTACCGCTCGCATAGCACCTTTGTATCTCCGTACTAAAACATATTTACGACATTGTAGAACCGTAGGCCGGATAAATCGGTGCCTCTTTCGGGGGTACAGCGGCGCTGTAGCGGCTTGTACATATACTGTAGAGCTTACTTATGGAGGCTATGCTGTTATTAAGAACCTCTAACAGGCCGGTGTACGGCTTGTTATAGAGCTTGTATGCTACTTGGGCATTATGAACAAGTTTTACTATGTGTCCAAACCTGAAATGGCGAAAAAAAATCAGCTGTTCCATAAATATTGACGAGTTTTGCGAACATAAATGGACGGATTTTTTTTTCGCGGAGTCTTAAATTGCCTACAAAGCTACTAAATACATACAAACTTCTAACTCTTATATCTCATTTCGGACTGAGTTTAGGGACAAAAAGACGCCAATTTCAGGCATTGACGGTCGGTTCAACACCGAAAGTTGAAAATCCAGTGCGCGATAAAATTCTGCCGCTATATTTTTACGTCCGTGCGAACGTGGGCTTTTTATCTATGATCGAGACTTATGCCGGTGAAATTGCGGGGCACAGCTAGTGATCAATAATTTTTTTCACGCAAGAACTCTGACGGCTTCAATGCAATTTTATCCAATGAAAATGTTACGTAATAAAATTGAAACATGTTCAAACTTTTATTCAATCATTGCGCCTTCAATGCCAACCCTAGCCGTAGCCACAGATCCCTCGCTGCTAGGGATCTGTGGCTAGCATTCAAAAACATTGTGCAATTCGTAACATTGATAATATTATAGATGTAGGGGCCACCTTAAAACAATGACCTAACATTATCAGAAAGACATAAGGAATCAGGCAAATATATTACGTAAATAATGATAAATTGATTTGCCAAAAATGTGAACTCTACTTCTAGATCTCTCGTTTCAGCTAGTTTGTAATTTGCATTGCTCGAGATATCTTAGGGAGTTTTCAAGTGGCGGCACGGCATGGCAAGGGATTTTTATGCGAAGAATAGAAATATAATTTAATAGCATGACAATAAAATTTAAATTCCAACGGCAACGATGCCGCGGTATCCTTAAGCATGCCGCGACGTCCTTGGGCATCATCATTGAAATTTCAATTTTACTGTGATAAATATAAGTTTTATTTCTATTCGTTGCATAAAAATCCCTTGCCATGCCGTGCCGCCACTTGAAAACTCACTTTTTTGTTTGTAAAGATATTTCTTTAGTTTTGGTCTTAAATGAAAGGTCTAAACTTAAAACCATTTGTCACGTTTAGTTCATGAAAATCGGCCCACGGAACAAAAAGATACGGTCATTTTTATGTATGGAAATTTTGTTTAGTTAATAATTTGCAAATATGTGTTCTAATAACGCCTCAGTTTTAGTTAACACAATTATACGCATAGATTTTACTCATAAAATTTTCATACCGCGGGCTAAATATGAAAATCGTTTCATAAAGAGTAAACTCCAATAATGCTTACTAAATTTCGTTTATGGAGGTAAATTTCTCTGTAGACAATGCTGTGTCCCGTGCCGTAACTACCTACCTTGAGTAGTGTCTGTGTTGTAGGGAGTAACGATAATCTCGACATTTTAAACTTGTTGTCTTTTTATTTTTCAAAAACCAATTATGTTTTTTTATTTTATTGAATGCTGTATAATGGTAGTAGACCATGGTCTGAACGACGTTTGTTCTAGCAAAACTGTGATTAAAATTTCACGGTGTATAATTTTTTTCGTCAATGTTGCCACTAACCCAGAAACTACCACGAATTGTCAAAACTGAAAATGACTTAAAAAAAATCGATGACAACCGATTCAAAATCAAGGCAAAAACCAAGGATACTGTACCAAGTCTAAGGTGTGCGACGTGTGCGGGAAGTAAGGATAAGTACACTCTAGATAAACATGAATCTAAAGTAATAGAAACGATAAAAAAACTTTATGGAGAAGAAACAAATTAATGAGAAATAGATTTTTTTAAATAAATACGGCAATTTAGTATTGTTTCCCTCAAAATACAGCAAACCAGACTGTGACATACCTACGGCAGCTCAGTTTTTACGATAACAACACTGGCACTATACGTGCCAGTCTATTGACAGTGACACGCGCTCGGATCGGCTCTAGTCTGCCGACCTCCGTTAGGAGTATATATGTTCTGTGCTGCCGACCGGCGCGGCGGCGCACTATGGGACCAAACGGTATTTTCCATCTCAAAAATGGTTTGGACAAAAGTCGTAATACTGAAACCGTTTTGATTGTTTTGTATTCTAAGATGACAGAGCTATCCGACATAACAGCAATAAAAAAATAAAAAAGTTTTATGTGTATAAAATTACACCCAAACTTTATACTTTGATAATTTTATATTTACTAGATTACTCATTATGGAAGTTCAACTTAAGATATTTTCTATGTTCTTAAAGGGAATATATAAGTATTATACATTTTTAGATTGCTCAAGATCTTTAGTTTACAACTGCGTTATGTTTTTATGAGAAATATTTTTATTAATATTTTTATTTAATTTTTAAATGTCATAAGGATATTTTCCGTCTTTTAATTTTTCAAGTTGAGGTTTCCTTGTTACCGATGGCTGCCGATGTCGAGTTAATGACATTTTTAGATTCCTTAACTATTCAGTAATACAAGAAAATAAAAAAAACCTGCGTCGTTACTGCGCCATTTCGAGCTAGAAGCAAAAATGTCAACCGAAAAATATTTGCAAATAAGATTTTTTTTTGCGGTGATCATTTTAACCACACATTTGATAAAAGTGATATTGCTTAGTTCTTATATGTTGTGGTAATTATAATCAGTATTGGTTACAGCTTTCCTGGGAGAACTGTTTTTATAAAATTTTCTCATTGGTTTTGCACAAGTTACTGAAACTAGGGTCCTACAAATACTCGGGTTTTCAGCGTGATCGTCAAAGTGTCCGTATACGATTTGTACCCAAAAATGGGTGAAAGCTCAAAGAAAACAAGATCGTTTCGAGAACCAAAACACAAATTGGTTAAATGGCGAGTTTAAAGTACTTACCATTGAATTCGTGCAGTACCTCAACATCTGCATCCTCAATTCTGACTTGATTCTTGAGATCGTGGTAGACCAACAAAACCATATGACACGTGTTCGAAGAGTACAAAATAAAGTAAAAACTTGGAATTACTCCAGGAGTATGGAATGGGGCATGTACATTACGCTTATGTACAAGGTTTACGATCCATGGGTGAAAATGATGAAGCTTCGATTGTGTGTATTGTTAGAAATACAGAAAAGGAGGAGAAAAAAGTAATTCTTCGAAACATTTACGAAGTCCAGATGGTGTACCTTCCTATACCAAAGAAGAAGCATTATGTCGCACCCCTAGATGAAGACTCCGGTAACTCAAAAAACCTCATTTTTCAGAAATGACGAAAAACTGTTTTAAGTATTTTTGATATCTTTCCTAAAAAAGATATCAAAAATCTATTGAGACATTCATAGAGGTAACGTTGAATTAGCTTGTTTGTATTTTGTCTGTTAAAACCCTGTAAAATATCGAGATTTTTTAGTTACTCTAGTTTTGCAGCTGTAATCAAATTAAGTAAAGCTGCGTTTTATTAATTAAGTAAAGCTAGCTTTTAACAGCAGTTGACGGTATTGTCACGCGGGTTATATCTATGTGTAGGTATTCGAGTCAGGAATTCGAAACCGCCACTTACTTGAAATGCGTACTTTTTGAGTTACCGGAGTCTTCATCTAGGGGTGCGATGTATTTATATTGAAACCGATCTATCCAAAGCTCAATATTCCTACCTGAGGTTGAGAATTGTTGAGAAGAACTTAGTTTCATACCAAACTTTGGCTTAAGTAAAGAAATATTACTATCCTCTTGCGTCAAGCATAACCGTAACGAATATAAGTGCCAAAGTGAACCTTCAAGATCTCTAAGACCACACTGCCTGTCGTATTATAAACACAAAACTCGTTTCCGGGAATTGCTTGGTTTACACATTGATAAACCTCGTCAATGTTCCGGAGACAATAATGATGGAAATACTGCAAGGAGATTCTTTCAAAACTATCAATGTTCTGCAGAAATCACGGGTATTGATGAAGAGTTGATCAAGAGATTATACATAATTCTGCAAACCATGTCATCGGGATTTTCTGTAAACGCAGTAAAGATTGGTGAATATACGTATGCACAGTTTATGTGAGTAAATATAACTGGTACTATATCCATCTTCAGTCCACAAAATTCTTATACATGGTGCCAAAATAATCGAGCATTTTGCAGTTTTGCCAATAGGCCAATTATCTGAAGATACCTACTTACTGGCAACACTGGTAGCCGGTCGTCAAAAAAAACGGTCTCTAGGTTAATTATTTTAGTAAATTAATAAAAGTGTTTTATTTATGTTAAATTAGTGTATTATAGTCGAACCTAGATATTAAGTATTCTACCCAGTAAATATACAGTGTTTTTTGTCGCGAAAACTTCGTACAAAAAGGATTTAAAACCGGCTGTCAACTCAACACTTCAACTGTGACGGATTTCAAACTATCACCGATCCCGGGGAGTATTTTGTTTTAATTAAGTGATTTTGTATTAATATTTACAGACCACAGAACATCATAAAATACTGCTCAGGTCTCTGAGCTACGTCCATCACACACTGGCACGGTTTATGTCTCATTTTGCTTGACAACTAGTGGAAGCAAAATCGAAGACGAAAACATTCGCCCAGACAATAAACACTACATAATTTACTATACCAATTATGCTCATTATGAGTTTATACTATAAAATATAATCATGTAATGTGTCACGAATTTTTCACATAAAATCAAGTTTAATGATTGTACCTATATATCTAGTTTTTAAGATAATAACAAGAAAAGCAGTGTTTTTCTAAAGTATTTCTCTTCTGTTTAACTTTCTCATCTCACTCTAATTAACTTAATCTAAATTTAACAGCTATTTCTCAATAAATTACTTAACTTACTTTTTCCCCCAACTACCTCCAACTTATCCACATATATCAGAACATCTTTTCTTGCACTGTTATTTAGCTGCATAACTTCACACATTCCAGGTGACTCACAATTATTCAAAATGATGACTCGCAGAGCTACAATCAAGGAGATGGAAGCAAAACTGAGAGCTACCTTGAAGGATCTCGAAGCTTCTCAAGCTGAATGCAAACAACTGCTCCAGGAAAGGGAAGACAGTGAAGTGGAAGTGGAGAACATTATCGCCAAAAACACCTTCCTCAAAAATGAGCTGGCTGAGCTACACACAGAACACATGAACTTAGCCGACCAGTACAGTGAACTACAACACCAAGTGTCAACATTTCAAGAGTGCAGTGACACCCACGAACTGGCATTGAACCATATTTCAGAACTAAAACAGAAATTATGTGAAGCCCATAAGGCCCTATCTCTCTCAGAGTCTGTTATGGTCAGTGAACAGGTCGCTGACACAAATAACTTATTTGATGATTTGGTAGGCAGTAAGTCAAAATCAGTGTGTGAGCCAGCTATAACAATAGATTTGACTGGTGATGATACCATACCATTGTGTCCTATTATTATGAGTCATAATAAATTAAAGAAATATATTAAATTTAAGAAAATAATGAAACGGTCACAGAGAGCAATTAAAAAACAAAAACTTTTAAAATTAAATCTTTCCCTTAGAAAGGAACGTGTTATCCTTTCAAAAAGTTTAAATAGTTGTATTGTTGAGTTAGATGAATGTAGGCAAAAATATGATATTGATACTAAGCTCCTTTATAATGATATTCAACACAAGGAGCACTTGCTGAAGGATATTTTTGAGAAATATGAGACTTCACAACAACAACTAAGTGAGCGCTTGTTTGAGGCTGGAGAACTACTGGATTTGGTGAAGTGGAATGCTGAGAAGTATGAGTCCCTGACTAATAATCTCTCATGCAGTTGTGTCAACCAACCATCACCTCCTCAGCCTCAGCTTGACTTGCCTCCACCGGTGTTGTCTCTTCCTGCAGAGACCTGTGTTAATACACAGAATAATAATAAGAAATCTATATTTTTCTGTGACGAATTAGGTTCTGGCTTTGGAAAAATGTTATTTAATTACCTTAGCCATAGTTTTACCAATCATAGTTATCATAACATAAGTTTCAAACAAATGATTAAAAGAATTGAAAGCACAAACCTAGATAATTATTCTACAATGGTTTTGCTATTGGGTAATAGTACTGGTATTACTAGAAAGGACATAGTGGATGGTGTGGACACCTTATTAAAGTTAAATATAGGAAAGCTAATGTTGTGTGCTTTACCTTACTCTGATACTTTATCAGATTACGAAAATAATTATATTTATAAGTTGAATAGTACTATTCACAGGCTGACATGTTGTCATAGTGACAAATTATTGTATTTTGACACTAACAAGTTTGTTAGTGGTTTTAAGTTAACTCAGAGAACTTTATCTCTGTCTTGGGAATGTAGACATATGATTGCTATGTTGATAGCACATAATATAAATGAGGTTATAGCAAATATAACAAATTGTAGTATTAGTGACGAGTCTGTGTTGTCTAGTTATTCTAACAACATAGTAATTAATTCTGAAGCATCATGTTGTACGAAGGAGGATCCACCTACAATACCAACATCTTTGGAGGCCACTACCAGTCAGATAGGGTATTCTCTTCCTGCTGGAACTCATACGGGCATTCTAGAGTCTTCAGTTGTAGTTGTGGAGTTCACGCCGGATAACTTTTTAAACTAGTTAGTAAGACAACAGAAGTTACCCCTTCAAATAACCAATTATTATTAGAGAATAATAAAAAGGTATCTTCTGGCAATATTTTACATTATAATAATAATAAAAAACCAAAGGGGGGGCAACATACTTTAAAATTATTCAATCAAAATATCCAAGGTTGCTCTTCCAAATTATTGGAAATAGAATTGTTTTTAGAAAATACCAAGTTTGATGTCATTTGTTTAACAGAGCATTGGTTAAAAGATCATCAAGTAATGTCAATTAATTATGAAAATTATTGTGTAGTTAGCCATTTCAGCCGAAAACGTATGATACATGGCGGGTCATTAATATTGATAAAAAATTCTATTAAATCGAAAGAAAGAAAAGACATTATCGGACTGTCTGTTGAACACAACATTGAATTGTCCTGTGTTGAGCTTGATAAGCATGTTATAGTATGCGTATACAGACCTCCAAGTTACCAGAATCTACCTATGTTTGATTCTGTAATGGAAGATGTACTAAAGAAACTTAGTGCTAGTAGTAAGTCAATAATCATATGTGGTGATTTTAATATTAATTTATTAGAAAATAACTCGAACACTATCAGATTATTAAGTCTTTTTAGGTCATTTGATTTGTCAAATGTTTTTATTGAACCAACCCGAGTGACAGCTTCTTCTGCCACTTGTATAGATAATATATTTTGTAATTGTGATTACTTACATAAACAAATTGTAAATAAGTTGCCATCTGATCACAGTGGACAAACAATAACATTTTGCACCTACATGCCTTTACAAAAAATTCAAATAAGGTTTAGGCCAATTACATGTAAAAACTTAGAGAAATTAGATAACTCTTTGGCAAGTAAATTATGTGTTCAGAGTTTTAATAATATTTTTGACCCTAATGAGTTTTACGCCGAGTTCTTTTCACTATTAAACAAGCAATTTATTGACACTTTTCCACTAAAGACTAAAACTATTTACACAAAGTTCTTATTTAGTGATTGGGCCACTCCAGGTATTCGTAAAAGCAGGGAAAAACTTTTTGAACTTTATGGCCTTAAGCAACATATGAATAATACAAGCTTTCATCAGTATGTCGCAAAATATTCTAAAACTTTTAAAAGTGTGTGCAAAATAGCTAAAGCTCTTTACATTAGCAATAAAATAAAATCAGCTGATGATAAAATAAAAACTACCTGGCAAATAATAAATAATGAAACAGGTAGGAAAAAACAGCGTAATACTGAATTAAATTTAGAGACTGCACATGGCCCCATCAACTCAGATGTAGAAATAGCTCAGGAATTTGAAAACTTTTTTGCTAATGTTCCCCTTAAAACTACCGAAAATTTAAATTCATCACCCGCGCTTTCTGCCGCCTTACTTAGAAATAATGTAAATGCATGCCCTTTAGAGTTTAGATTTCAGCATACAAACCCCCAGGCTGTTATAAAAGCTTTTAAAGATCTTAAAATTAAATCAACAGAAGATCTATGGGGAATGTCTGTAAAAGTCTGTAAATCTATCATCGAAACCATTGCGCCCTATTTAGCTTTCATATTTAACACCAGTGTAGACCAAGGAGTCTTTCCGGATCTCATGAAACTCAGTAAAGTAGTTCCATTGTTCAAGTCCGGTGATAGTAAGGAACCCAACAATTATAGGCCCGTGTCAATTCTGCCAGTTCTCAGTAAAGTGTTTGAAAAGTTGATGCTTAATCAAATGTTACGTCACTTTAATAAAAATTCCATCTTTCATGAACAACAGTACGGTTTCACCAAAGGGCGTTGTACCACTGACGCCGGTGTCACCCTAATAAAGAACATTTTTAATGCCTGGGAAGAAGCACAAGATGCCATTGGAATCTTTTGCGACCTCTCGAAGGCGTTCGATTGCGTAAACCATGAAACACTTCTGCTGAAACTAGAACACTATGGGATTAGGAATACAGCTCTTGATTTACTAAGATCATACCTGAAAGATAGAAAGATTAAAGTTCAAGTAAACGGCGTAAACTCGTTGGGGTCTGAAATGGCAATGGGTGTTCCTCAAGGTTCGATATTGGGTCCATTCCTCTTTTTAGTTTACATAAACGATTTACCCCAATTACTTCAAAATCAACCGAAGATGGTGTTATTTGCAGATGACACATCATTGATCTTTAAAATAGACCGACGGTCACAAAATCTTGACGACGTGAATAACTCTATTCTTCAGGTCCAAGATTGGTTTACGGTAAATAATTTGGTACTTAATGAGAAAAAAACCAAATGCATTAGATTTAAATTACCGAATGTTAGAAGTAGCGAATGTGACATCATATTGAATGGAGAAAAACTGGAATTTATTCATCAAACAGTTTTCCTGGGAATCACGCTAGACGAGAAATTACAATGGGGACCTCATATAACATCTCTTGCGGGGCGGCTAAGCTCGGCCGCTTATGCTGTTAGAAAGATAAGACAGTTAACAGATGTAGAAACCGCGCGTTTGGTCTATTTTAGCTACTTTCACAGTATTATGTCATATGGCATTTTACTGTGGGGTCGGGCTGCTGACATTGAATCCATCTTTATTTTACAAAAGAGGGCTGTCAGAGCCATTTATAATCTATGTCGTCGCGAATCTCTCAGGGAACTATTTAAAAAGATTAATATTATGACGGTACCTTGCCAATTCATCTATGAAAATATTATGTATGTAAGGAAAAATCTGAATCTTTTTAAGAAAATAAGTGATAGACATAATTTTAATACTAGAAATAAAGATAAAATAGATCAACCATTTTTCAGATTATCCAAAGTACAAACATCTTTTATGGGGTACTGTGTTAAATGTTATAACAAAATACCTTGTGATATATTACAATTAACTGAAAGAAAATTTAAAACGCATATTAAAAGTACTCTTTGTAAACAAGCATATTACAAATTAGAGGATTATATCCTAGATAAGAATGCTTGGGAACATGCTGGTCTAGCTCCATAGGACAATTTTGAGTCTAGACAAAATCAAACTGGTTGCTAATTTAATTGTGTAATTAAATATTACAACATTTTTTTTTACATTATGTGATTACTTGAACTCACACACTGACGAATTAGTATCACTTGTAATTTTTTTAGGAATATCGTATAGGTTTTACAATGCTTGTAAATATGTGAACACCATGTATCCATTACATAATTATTTTTTCTATCATTGCTTCATTTTTATTTTTACCTATTGTGGTATATAAATCTTATTCCAGGTGCATCGTTTTCACATATAATTATATAATTAATGTATACAAAATATTGTAAAACATTTTAAAAGAGTAACGGTGGAGTTTCTTGCCCATTCTTCTCCATACGAAAACTACCCTTTGGAAGGGGCGACTAGAATCAATTCTATTTTTTGTTTTTGACGTTCAAAAGTGCCTTTTTGTGCCTAATTGAAATAAATTATTTGACTTTGACTTTGACTTTGACTTTACTCAAGAAGCTCGTAATAAGAAATGTAGGTTAAATCACGCTCGAAAGTGTTTCAGGTCAGCCACAATGGAAGACGTTCTGCACATCCTGTTGTATATTTCTGATCCCTATATATCTAGCTTAACAATAGTATTAAAAAGTTGACAAGTGATGAATAAAATAATGTGTTTCTTTTTCATGAATGGTATGTTTTTTTTAGTTTAAAATTATGTAATTACGTAGTTATTAACTTATTAATAATTTTAGTTTAACTTAATGTAAGCAAATAATTAATTTTAATAATTTAATTTAATTTTTGTATGAACATTTTCAACATTTTATTTTTGTAATTTTTTAATTAAATAAACGTAATTTTTAAAGTAGCAGTGTTTTAATAATCCAATAGTATACGTATTCAGGAATACGTATACAAAATTTCAACTCAAAATGTCAAGTAACAAAAAAGTTATAGATTTTTGAGATGAAACGCACCGTTTGGTCCCATAGTGCGGCGGCGCGGGCGGCGGCCGCTAACTTAGCTCATCACTCATCAGTAGTCATCAGGCAGGCTTAACTAACAGTTTCTTAAGGAAAAATATTTTATAAAAGTACCTTATCATGCCATTCAGTTATTATTAATTATTACATATACTAATGAATACCTACATTGCAATTACGTGGAAACAATTCAGTTATCACTCCAGACTCCAAAGCGAACGGATGAGTAGTCATTCAATTTTGGCGAATGTGTTTGACTGTTTGTTTATCAGCGAGCTATCTAAACACGACCGGCACGTCACAGTCGCACGCGGAAACCTAACAAAAGTCAATATTTACTATATTTCCTGCTAACACGATGACATAATTTATGACTGGTTTGACGAGTAAGATCTTTGTTAGCTTAGCAGAGATAGGTATCGCGAGTTGTACGAGTGTGAGTGCGCGGTGACGCACGGCACATCACGCCACCGGCCGGCGCTGGTTGCGCTCGGCGGCGGCGCGGGCACGGGCGCGCACACGAGGCGGGCGCGCCGCGCGCTACGGTCGCCGCCGCGCGCCGCGCCGCCCTCGCTGCATTCGCTGCTCGCTCATCTAACGGTGAAAGCCTCACAATGGAATGGACGCGCAGCTGATGCCGTTGACACTAGTCATTCATTCGCGCACAATTGGTTAAACGTGCCAATATGTGGGCGATCGTCCACTTTGAACGTACCTACTGGACACTATTAAATTATAACATTACCTACCTACCCATATAGCCCAGATGTCTACTATTCGAAATTCGTATAATAACCGTCGTCGCCACAAACTCTTTCACCTTTCGTTAGCCATCGGTTATCGTGTAGGAGGAAGATTGGTGGTCCCTACCTACCCAGCTGGTAGGTAGGTTGCGGTCATGTTTGTCTCCTTGGCAGTTAAAACACCTACCTAGTACTTGACAATATAAAACGCCACGCTAAAAATAAGTTCGCTTCGCAAGCCAAAATACCTAAGATCATTATTATTAGTTAGGTAAACATAAGTACCTAACCTCTTTTAGAGTTAGAAGTTCAAAGATGCCATTTACGAACTTACTCGAGGTATCTTATACCAATTTCGAAAGTTTGTGTCTTTGGTTTTGAATTTTCGTTTTTTGCCACCGAATTCCGAAATTATAAGTTATTTTTATTTTTTTGGGTACATAAAGGTGTTTCCGGTTTAATTATTCTCAGTTTTATTTTTCACTTTTTAGTTGTGGAGCCTACCTATCCCACACAAATTCGAATACCACTACCTGATATGTAAATAACAGTGACAGGAACTTATTAAACACACAACAAAGTGCTAAGGGAAATTGTAATTGCACCTTGGTACAGTACCGACCAAAAGTCCATAAGCAATCTCACAAAGCAATAGACTGACGCTTCGGTTTGACTTACGACCTTCTTCTATAAGTTGTTACAATACTATAAACACGCACAGTACACACACACACACACTCACTTTGTCTGCAACCAATGACTAGTTCGATAATCATTCGTTTTTTGTTTCATTCATCTTGTTCACATAAAAATTAAAGTTTAGCAGGTAGACCACAGAAAACTAACTAAATTATTTAGATTTTTGTGGGGTAGACAGATTCAGTTCGTTACGAGTATTCATTTAATAGAACTTTGTTGGTTCGTAGATAATGTTGGTGACGAGTATTTAGCGCAGTGTTGTGGTTGTTATTTTCAAAAAGCAAATATTGAACGGAAATCAAAATTATTATTGCGCTGCGTAAAAGCGAATGCTATTTGTGTAAATAGCATTTATAGTGCTATATCTAATGAAACCGGACTAAGTGTGAGTGTTATCATTTAAATATTTCATATTTTACTAAACATAAATCTTAATCAAGGGTATTGTTGAGACAGAAGATGCCTTTAAAGTTTTAAACTCATTATGAGGTTTAATTCGATTAGTGAATAATAAATAATTAGGTATTTTGTGTAATAAATACAATGTTATTCTTTGTTCTAGAGAAATACTGTGAGGGTTAAGAGATATGAGGAAGGGGCTTATTATCGAGTAGCAGCGACGTCAAATGGTGAATGAACATGAAACAAATGGTTTCATACCAACGAGATATTTTGCTGAATTATTAAAAACACGTCATTATGAACCGTTCGCCGTGCACTCTGAAGGCTTGCATCACTGAAGACCAGCTAGAAAACCGTTTTTGACCTTAAAATATTGACCGTACCAACTTAATAAACAACAGATTCGTTATTGCATGAATTTATGGTAATTTTTAAGCACGTTTCAATAGGGTGTTTGTCGTATTTCTTGGTATGTTTAATATTAGTTTAGTAATATTATTATTTTAGGATTAAAATTTGAGGTTTACTTTCAATCTTCTTTTCGTAAAGAAAATGAATACTTAAGCTATAACCTCAATACCAACCAATATTTACTAAAGCCAAATAAAATTTAAAATAATTAATGTAAACGAAACTGCCTATACTTAACCTTAAAATCAACTATTTTGTCAGTAGTTTTTTTTTACATTTTAAGTAGTCTAATATTCTTATTTATAGCTTAATTACTTCGACCATGATCAAAGCTTTATATTTATGGTGAAAAAAATCCTTTTCAAATTTAAAACATTTCAAAATTTTAATAAGTATGTCAAAATAATACAAATTGCTTCTAAGTTTGTAGACATCTATTTCACATCTTATTCAGCTGAAGTAATGATAAATAATTGGAGCAGTTTGTTAACTACACTTAATTAAAATAAAATATAACGAATAAAGATTTTTTAATTTTATTATCACATATCACGCATTTTTTATTCTAAACCCTTTATTGCAATAACAACAGTTAATAAAAAGGCAGCAATATTTAAAAAAATATTATTATTGCAAACAAAAATAATGATATTTGCAAAAACAGCGCTGTGATTTACGAGATTAGAACCATAGCCATCTTGAATCTAAGACCAACGCTTAACGCCTTCTGCTATCTGCACATATAATTTACTTTCGAATTTTAGCAATGCCATACACTGGCCAAGGTCACGCGTATGATGCGTGTCTAACAATAAAGTGCGGCGCTCGCGAACCGCGACGATACGACAGTGTGTAGTGCAAAACTGCGTTTTCTGTGGTGTGTGTACGGCACTCACACCACAGACGTCTGACTGTTTACACATACAAATGTACGGACTATACCGCGTGTTCACAACAAAACGACTCTTAGCGTGCTTATGCACTTTTGAACGCTTACTGTACATACGAAATGATGACCTCCACAGGGACCTAAAAGTTGAGTTCATCGAAAGAGTGATCCAGAAATCTGTAGAAGCTCACGAAAAGAGACTTCATCAGCATGTGAACGTCGAGGCAATCCAGCTTCTCGACCACACAAACATAGTTAGAAGACTAAAAAACTTTTTACAAAAAAAAATCAACCGTTTTTATTTTTCAGTTTTTAGTTGTGGTACCTATCCCACACAAATTCGAATACCACTACCTGCTATGTAAATAACAGTGACAGGAACTTAAGATTTCATCCACATACTAAGTGGGAAAATAATACGTATTATTGAACCCAACTCAAAAACCATTCAAGCTATTTATTAGCCACATATGGGACCACACGGGAAGCACCAGCTTTGAAATAAACAAGAATCATCAAAATCGGTTCCCCCAGTCGAAAGTTCTGAGGTAACAAACATTTAAAAAAAACAGTCGAATTGAGAACCTCCTCCTTTTTTTGAAGTCGGTTAAAAAGAACAAAACCGTTCGAGCTAGTGTTTAGTGTTAGTGAATAGTGTAAAGTACAAAAGTGCCAAACAAACACAAGAACGAAGTGTATTCGCCTTAATAGAGACAATTAGAAAAGTGCTATTGGACACTTAGTTTAGGTTTATATGGCTAGATTGTAATAAGATTAGGGTCCATCCTATTGTTGAACCCTAGGACAAGGGAAAATAAATCCATATAGACTAAGTGGGAAAAATACGTATTAATGAAGCTAACTCAAAAACTACCCATATTTATACGGAACCACCGCGTAAGCTTCCTTTACCAAATGAAAAAAAAAAACAAATCGGTCCACAATAAATTGTCGAAAATATCGTCGGACATACATACACACATCAACACTGTCTAGGGATATTTCAGATTTAGTATCATATATTCATAACTTTAAAAGTACCTACTGGCCCTAAATATGAGATTTACGTCAATTTGTTCCTGTAAAGTAAAGTAAAAGTAAAGCAAGGTTTATTTATTTGCTTAGATTGTTGGAACATAACATAAAGTATTAAAAAAAAATGTGATCCATGTACAATCTACCTTATATTAGGCATGCAAACATTAATGAATGAAGTAACGAGAAGGTAATAAAAAAATTAAATTGTTTCAAAAGTGTCAAAAAAAATTACTAATTACAGTTCAAAACGGGTACAATTAAATAAGTTGGAATGTCTTTAAATTGCATAAGAATATTATAATTATTTTAGATTAGAAATTTTAGGATCCACGGATTTTTTTTCCTGGCACATTTCTCTTCTGTATTCTAAATTCAAATTAAAAAAAGACAGGCGGTAAAATTAAATTAACTTTATCATGAAAATTTTTCGTCTCTGTGTGTTTAAAGTTTAAATTGTTTTTTTTATCACATCTATTCAAAAAGAACTACACTCGGCGTCACAAAAATCGTACCTCTCCGAAAATAAGTTTCAAGCATGTCCCGCCATCAACAAATACATTAAACCTAATTAATATTAGTATCAATTGAAAGTATGTTTAACGACCTTTAAATTAGCATTAGTTAGAATTCCTAAACACAACAGACCTCACAAGCAAGTAACGTTAAAAAAAAAATATTGTCAAAATACGCATTATAACGACCACTAATTGCACCTCCCTACAAGGGTATAAAAAGGGCGACCCGGGTTAAATGTGGGTCTGTAAATTCACGCACTACCCCAGCGACTTGCGCTACCGTAGCTTCCCCCTCCACCGCCCTTCCGACCGCGTCGTTATCCGCGAAGGATACCCCCGCGCCCCCCGCCTCTCCGGCCACGTCATCCTCCGTGAAGGATACCCCCGCGCCCCCTGCCCCTCCGACCGCGTCATCCTCTGCGAAGGATTCCCCCGCGCCCCCCGTTAAAAAGATCCCCCCTCCACCTCCCATGTTCATACAGCACAAAGGGAAGTGGACGGACATATCTAAATGGTGTGCCGATCAAAAGATTGGTTTCACCAGTGCCCGCATCACCCAACAGGGTATTAAAGTCTCCGTCCCTACGTCCCGCGACTATAGAGACCTAACCCGACTTCTGAGAGCGAGAGGTGTGTCATATCACACCTACTCCCTCCCAGAGGAAAAACAGCACCGCGTCGTGATAAAACGTATCCCTCGCGAAATCCTCCCGTCCGAAATACTTGCCGACCTTCAGTCGCAAAATGTCCCCGTCGATGAGGTTCATCGTATGCACCGCTCTAGAGGCGGCGAGCTATACGATATGATCCTGGTCATTTGCCCGCCCGTTGAGGGCCACCACCCGATCTACCAAATTCGCTCCCTCTGCAATCTCACAGGGTTCGAAATTGAGAAACCCCTAAAGAGTGGCATTGTCGGACAATGGCATCATCCCCAATGAACAGTTCGGCTTTCGAACTGAGCACTCTAGCGTGCATCAGGCCCATCGGATAGTAGAACATATTAGCGCTGGTTTCCAACGCGGTTATAAGACAGGCGCCGTATTCTTCGATATCGCAAAAGCGTTCGACAAAGTCTGGCACAACGGCTTATTATATAAGCTTTACAAACTCGGAGTGCCGGATCGTCTCGTGCTCATATTACGGGACTATTTGTCGAATCGCATTTTTCGATATCGCATAGAAGGTGCACTATCCTCCCCCCGTCCTATTCGTGCAGGAGTCCCTCAGGGCTCCGTGCTAGCTCCCCTATTATTCACGCTGTTTACCAGCGACATCCCTAAGAGTGTGAAGGCGCAGTTGGCTCTGTTCGCAGACTATACGACCATCTACCTTAGGGGTACGTGTCCCGATAACATAGCCCGCAGTCTCCAACGAATCGTCAATAAACTTGGCAATTGGTTTCGAAAGTGGCGGATTGAAGTTAATCCCGATAAAAGTCAAGCGGTTCTCTTTACGAAACCGCGTATGACTCTTAAAAATCCCCTCCCACGACCACTCACCATGTTCGGCAAGCCGATCCCTTGGGAGAAGCGAGCCAAATATCTAGGTGTCGTTCTAGACCATCATCTCTCTTTCGCAGAGCACATAAAGCAGGCCCATACGCGAGCCGCTTTCGCTCTCGGTAGGCTCCATTCCGTCCTAAATGCAAGTAGCAAATTGTCACTAAAATGCAAATTGCGGATCTATACAGCTTGCATTCGCCCAATCATGACCTATGCGGGTTCCGTCTTTGCTCATGCAAAACCCCATCACATCCATAGGATGCAAACCCTCCAAAATCGATTCCTCCGTAGAGCTACCGGCTTGGTTCGTGAGGAACGAGAGCCTCCATATCGATCTTAAAATCCCTACCATCCATTAGTTCCTCAAACGCGCTTCGAAACGTTTCTTTGAGTCCGCGGCCAAACATCGCAAGTTCGCAACCCTCTGGTTGTCGATGCCGCCAATTATGTCCCAAGTAGAATCAGTCATATTCGCCGACCAAGGCATATTCTTACCGACCCAGACGACCCGACTACCATCCATCAGGAGTCTATTAATAATCATGATCAAAACTTTGATCCAGCCCGTTCCATCTTTGATGTCCTCCCTCCGGTAAACGCCCTAAGCCGAGGCTCGTACACAGGGGTGCCCTTAGCGAGCGTTCACCTAGTTTATAAGTCCCTGGCTGGAGGCTTTGAGTGTAGTAGCTTAAGGCACCCACAGGTTTGCTCGGTTAAATAGTCATGGCCTCAGAGGCCAGCTATGACATGCAATAAAGAAAGAAAGAAAGAAAAGAAAGAAAGAAAAAAAAAAACAAAAAAAAAAACAAAAAAAAAATTGGGTCATCCAACCTTTGAAGTAAACACACGTGAACAGCTACAGCAAGAAAATACCCCAGAAAATGGATACCACTGCAGATGAAGCCGCTCAAGTCCTTGCACTACTGCAATCAGGGATGCGGCAATGTGATGTTGCTCGGCTACTGAACTTAAGTCGTTTTTCCGTTCGACAAGTGTTCCAACGCTTCCAAGAGACTGGTGGCTATATCCGAAGACGTGGATCTGGAAGACAACGGTGCACATCCGAAAGAGACGATCGCTTCATTGTTTCGACGTCTTTACATAATCGGTTCTCCAATGCTGTTGAGCTGCAACAACAACTGCGGTCAGCTCGCAGAACTTCTGTAAGCGTCTCCACGATTAGAAGAAGAATGCGGGAGAAGAAAATTGCAGCTCACAGGGCTGCTACAGGGCCAAAATTGACTGCACAGCATAGGAGAGACCGGTTGCAATTTGCCCGTGACCATGTGGATTGGACAATAGACCAACGGAGAGCTGTGCTCTTCTCTGATGAGACGAGGGTGTGTCTTTTCTGCAACGACAGGCGTAGAAGAGTGTACAGGAGGCAAGGGGAACGATTCGCACAAGCCTGTATTCAAGAGACAGTGGAATACGGTGGTGGCTCGTGCATGTTCTGGGGCGGCATGTCAATCGACGGCAAAACGAACCTTGTGTGTGTTTCTCGGACTGGAAGTGCTCGCGGGCAAGGGTCGCTGACTACTCATCGGTATATGTACCGATGAGTAGTCAGTCTAAGATCTCTGTTATGACAGAGATCTTAGAGGAGCAGGTTGTCCCTTATGCGGGTTTTGTTGGCAGAGGGTTCACGTTAATGCACGATAACGCCCGCTGTCACACCGCATTAATTGTAAGTGACTACCTACAAGAAGTTGGGATCCCTGTTATGCGCTGGCCGGTGCGTAGTCCATACCTGAACCCTATTGAGCACCTTTGGGATGAACTGAAACGGCGAGTACGGGCACGTGATCCTGCCCCTACCACTCTTCAAGACCTCCAAGATGCCGTCGTTGCAGAATGGGACAACATTCCTCAAGAGACTGTTGTCACATTAATTAGGTCCATGAGAGAACGCATGGAAGCAGTCATCAGGGCTAGGGGGGTAACGCTAGGTTTTAAGTTGTTTTTATGGAATTTGTTGCAATTTTTGCTGATAAAATTAAATTTAACTTTTAATCATTTGCATTAGCTTGCTTTTTTTATTCCCTGGTAAACAAAAAACCAAATCTATTGATTTTTCTGAAATTTAAATAAATTGCCATTCCAATGATACCTTATAGTCATATGTCTACCATTGATTAATAGGGTTATAATGACTTTGAAGGGAATTCTTAAAGAGGTGCGATTTTTGTGACGCCGAGTGTAGTTTATTCTTCGTAAACAGGGACTAAAATAGCTTTTTAATCCCTAGGGATTAAGTGATTTGGAATGTGGATATTGTTAGTAAAAGTTCCAATCACCAAAGAGATCAAACACAAACATTGTATGAACAGGCTGGCAAGAGAGAGAAAGTGTGAATTTGGACAAAATTAAAATCCAAGATAGCGGCTGCGAAAATTTTCAAATTTTTCGTCTTTGGTGTCGTTTCCATAGTTTTCGAGGGTAGGTACTTAAGCCGATAGTGAGGTCAAAATGTAAATTCATGATGGCGGCTGCGAAAATTTTGTTTTTTAAATCATACATGGGAAGTAACTTCGTTTCTGAGGGAGGTCGGATCACACACGTTTTTTTTTTCTCATAGAGGGTGATAAAAAGTAGAGTGTCCACCTCGGGAGAAACACTATTTTAAGCTCGAGTGACGTACTTTGAATCCCTCGCTGTGCTCTGAATTCAAATAAACACTCTTGCCTTAAAAATTGTTGTTTGCTCCCTTGGCAAACAATCTACTATTAACCGAAATTTTAATTTTCTCACAAGTTTGATAATAAAATTCATACTGTTGGTTTTTCCTTTACCGTGGAACGCCGACATTTAACCAGAGAAGAGATGTTGAGAGCAATAGGCATGCTGGAAGCAGGCGCGATCCAGTGCAATGTTGCTGATACCATTGGCACCAGTCAAAGCGTCATATCAAGATTATGGTCTCGCTACCGGGACGCGTGAAGCCAATATCTGTGTATGAACCAGCGCTCTAGGCGTTGAGTCGCAACATTATGCGTCCCAGTTTTTAAGGATGTTATGAATTTTCTAATGGACAAAAGCTGTTACGAATTAACTGTATGAACCAGCGCTCTAGGCGTTGAGTCGCAATATTATGCGTCCTCCTTATTAAAGATGATATGAATTTTCTAATGGACAAAGATGTTACGAATTAACTCTTGGTTACTGATGATACGAGTATTATTTAAATAGTTTCGGCGTGTGTATAGTTACATTTCCTTTCTAATATATATTTAAAACAGACACAATAAGAAACTAGAATCATGAACGTTAAAAACATTATTATTAGAATGCCCATAATTTTTTTTAGCGTTCGCAGGTCGTCCACTCTGGATACGATTATTACCCTTGGATATACCTCTGTTCTTTCGCCTTGAAATGGCAGTCGGCTGAACTTTTATTTTTTTGGACTGTGTTGCTCGTATTTTTGCTGCAGCAAATGCGATAGCTTGGTCCTCCGTTTCTATGACTGACAATTTTTTTAAGAATTTACGCAAGAGTGTCATTTTATTGGGAGTGTAGTTTTGTTTTAAAAAACCAGTAACACGAGTAAATTGGACGTTTATTTCATGAATGGTCTCCTCGTATTTTTGTTTTCCTTCGAAATTGTCATTACATGCCAGAGGAATAGCGCCCACTTTATGCGCAGCGAATACAAATGTGATTCTTATATTGGTCTGATCACAAGACCCACTGGAGTCCACGAAAATCATTTCATTGCCATGGTTACCCAGAAAAAACCTTTTCATTATCGGAGTGATAATAACGGCCACAAAAGGATTTTGTTTAATAATCAGCTGTACACCCCTTTCGTTCAAAGAAGGAACATGACTTTTGAGAACATTCAACATATCAAATTGAGAGCGGTTACCGTAGTTTTCACGCCTCCAAATATCGTACATATATTTAATGTGTCGAAGGTTTGGGTTAACTTGGGAATTCGCCGAGGTTTTAATAGATTATCTTCTAAATCAAGTTATATTTAACTCATGGAACCGTTTGGCCATCGCGGGAGTCATTCCCTGATTAAAATAATCAAAAAAATTCAATTTTGTGTCTTCTTTACATCTCAGTAAATTGTAGGCTTTGGCTACTTCAGTTTTGTGGCAATGAAAAAAAGATATTTTTACGATTACATTAAGTCCATGTTTTAAATTCTCGTCGTTTCGAATTGTATCTTTATTTACTTTTTTATACGTGAAATCTACGTAAGCCTTGCACCCTAAATTTCGAGGTATCTTTTTTTTTCCTTGAGTACAGCTGACATACGTACGTTTTCCTAAATTCAAATCTTTTAGTCAGCGGTCTACTCTTTACAATCCAATTAGTATAAGTAACAGAAGACATATATTCAATGAAGTACTTGTAATCACGCAGCGGCGGCGATCCTTTGCTTTCTTTCCATTTGCACTGAATTTCGGCGCCAAAACTATCGATATCCCTTGATTCGTAGTTTATAATACGATATTCATTACACATCACACTTAAAAAGTTTTTAAAGTCATTTTCTTCTGTCAATTTCATATTTTTTCTAGTAATAACCGAAACAATCACTGATATTACGATAGTTTATCACGAAGTGTCAAAAAGGACTTGAACGTAGTTTTATGAACGTAAAACTAAGAGACAGAGTGAAAACTACTTTGATTAGGAAAGTAACAAAATCGAAGGATGTGATTAAGCGGGTATTTAAACTAAAATGGAGATGGGCAGGCCACATTCAGACGCTGGAACCACAAAGATGGGCCCAGGTCGTGACAAACTGGCTCCCCAGAAACAAGAAAAGAAAGAGAGGCAGACCTTTCAAAAGGTGGGTGGACAGTATTGAAAGAATATCTGGCAAATTTTGGGCAAGAACAGCCAGACTACGGGACGAATGGAAACATTTGGAGAAGGCTTTTACCGCCTCAGGCGGTCCTTACATAGAGGAAATAAACATTGGAGATACTAACACACAATACTAACAAATATGCATATAAAGATTTTTATTCACTACTAACACACTAACATACTTACAATAGTGTCTTATACTCTAAGTGTAAAAACCTCATTGATGTAGTTGTAAGGAATTAATAAAAGCTTTTTATATTTATATTTATCACGAAGTAATTGAATCAATATGCGCCGAGGTCAATGTCATAGTTCAACTGGCCAAAATAATGCCAAACGAATGTAAACTATAATGCAATACACCTGTCTCGCTCTAACTCACTCCATATTCGGCACAGATTTATTCCTAGACGCCTTACTTTCTTTTGGGACAATCATGTTGCGGCATTACGCGTAGCTTTAGAAAAGTGTTGAGAGCGAACATGATTGTCCTTTTTGTCTGTTGCAAATATGAGGGCCAACTCTGTGCGGTAAAAACCAATCGACTAAGGTGCTGGCTCAAAACAGATTTGTATAATTGTTTAAAAAATTGTGCAGGACAATGTCTGTGTACTATTCAGCACCATTCAGTGTTGGCTCATATACAGATATTGGCTTCACGCTACCGGGACACTGGCGAGGTGGCTGAGAGGCATACTGGGAATATTCGAATTACTAGGGCTTCCATTACGTAATTATGCAATTACGTAATTACGGACTAATTTTAAATTATTCTCAAATCCGTAACTAAAGATGTCAATTCCGTAATTATTGTCATCATCAAACAATCAAAATAGTCAACCACGAATAATGCATTTTACATATTTTAAAATGTGGCAACACTGTACGATATAACTATCATCAAAACTTTAAAAACTGTATTTACTCCCCGCGGTTTATTTTATCCTTTGATATATCTTTCAAAAAGTAATTCTAGTAAAAATATTGACCTAAATTGGACAGTAAAACGCGATGGAACAGCTTGTCAGATATGGTAGGCCGATTTCTTAAATTAAAATCATGCGTTTTTAAGGCGTTATTAGATTTGAAATCAAATGCAAAATTTACAGACGAAGAGATCCAAGACCTTCATGACATTAATGACAGCTTGGATGTAATAAAAACTAACAGTGATGTCATTATGTCGCCGTGATTCAAACCTATTGACAGCCGAAAGCTGCGCTTCGATTTTTGTTAAAGAAACTTGATCTTCAGTCAAACGATATCAGTGGAAAACTAGCCACATCTCTTAGAAAGAGAATAAAGGAAAGACGAACAAATGTATTCGGTGTTTTGCAATATTTGTATAACAATGAGTATTTTTTTTAAACTGCAGGCACAGAATATTTCATGAAACTATCGTCAGATGATATACGAATATAAATAGTGGAACTGTAGTAACGGTTGAAATATAATTCCACACAAAAAAGTTCAAATTCACAACAACAGAGTACATCGGACGCAGTTACCACCAGGGACGATGATGACGAGGAGTTGACAATCGCACAACAGTTAGACAAACAAATAAACAAATTGACGGTAAATAAACCAATTTCAAGAGTAAACACAGATCTCGAATCCATTATTAGAGTTGAAATGTGCATTTACGACAGCGCTGGCGGCGGTCGCGAAGTTTTTCTAACAGCAGTTTATGTTATACATAAGTTCTTGATTACTTTTATTTTTTTAAATTTTGTATTTATTTTGATAATTTTCTTAAAGTATCTACAATTTTAACAACTAATTATACCTAATTGATTAAAAAAAAATGTAATTACGGAATTGGAGAAAGAAATTGCGTAACTAGTTACGTAACTGACATTTCCGTAATCCGTATCCGTATTCGTGGATCTAGACCCTTATGATCCGTATCCGTATCCGCGGATCACATTTTTAAACGATCCGTGACATCACTAGTTAATACTAACTAATAAATTATCTAATCTGTGAACATACTTTTCTTTTTTTTATAATCAATCTAAGTAGGCAGATGTACCTTACCTAAAAGTATATTTAAATATGGGGAAGTCCCCAAAATTATTGTGGGGTATTACCTCTTTTTCTTTTCTTTTCTTTTCATTTTATTGTACCTATGTTAACAAATGATTAAATGATTATGATTATAGATATACAGATAGGATAGACTATATTCAAATAAGGGGAATCCCCAAAATAGTTGCGGGAAATTACTTCATTTCGACCGGCGCGCGGCGACGAAGTGTATAAAACTATCTAACCTTTTTAATATTACATAGTTTTTCTTTTTGATCTTTTTCGTGCTATTTCAAGTCCTAAAAATTTATAACTTTTCATTTATTTCCATTCTTTCGCGATTTAAAACCATGTTTTTTTTTCTTTTCTTAATGTTTAAAACATTATTTTAAACTTGTTTTATACTGTGATTTTAAACACTTAATAAAAAAACATTGTTTTATTTCAAACTGTTTTAAACACTGTTTAAAATACGTGTTTTAAAACAACTTGTTTGTTTTATGCCAACACTGCCACCCACATACAGCTCGAGTAGTAACTCAGCGGCTGCAGCAACATTGTGGCAATCCTGGACTGGCCGATGGCCCGCGCAGTCCCTGGGTTTAAATCCAATTGAGCACGCGTGGGATATGCTCCAACGAAGGGCTTTACAAAATTTTCCCTATAATCTGGTTCACAAAATTCACTGCTGTCAGTGAATTTTTCATGCATCTTCGTCGAACCTGGGACCTATCTCACAAGGACTCAAGGAGATATCGATAAGTAACTTCATTTTGAGTACCTATGAGGCTATGAATAATCGTTGCAGATGCGTTATTAACATCTGAGGTACTTTTACAGATTATTAACGTTTATTTTGTAATCAATTTAATGTTTCATTTAATTTCGTTTTTTTGTATATTGTTAACTTTTTTTTATTTCTACTATAAATGCCTTTTTTAAGTAAGTAACTTTTTTAAGTAATTTTTATTTAACTTCCTATTAGTAGAGTATAAAATACTGCGCATTTTGATATAAGTATGATATAAGATTTTCTAAGCAGTTTCTTTTCAATTCATAAATAACTAAAATATCCCTAGATTGTGTTGTGTTCAATTTTTTTTTAAAAGCGTCATACTCTACGAACATATACTATTTATAACCTCCTCCTTTTGGGAAGTCGGTAAAAAATGAACAATGACAAAGAACTCAGTGAACAGAAATAATTAGTAGATTGTAGGAGATCGATCTGTCGAGTGTCGGGTGTCCATGATGAGCTGATGCCAGATACGAGACGTTATCGTTTGTTCAACAAGGCGGTAATAGCGGGTGAGTGATGCGATCGGACAGATAACCTCGCTGATTGGCGGCGCGCGGCGTCACACAGTCACACGCAACTTGCCAATTTTGTGACACTACCTACTTACTTGTTGTAAACAAAGGAATCACTTGTCTTGATGCAAGTGAGCACTGTTTCTCTGTGAGCAGGGCCCGCTTTCGCGAATCTTGTCGTCCTTTTCTGATGTTCTATCCTGTGTTTATCAGAATCATGGTCACCCAACTATAAACGGCCTTGAATGAACTACGAGCCGAGCGACGCGGCGACACGTTTTTAACGGTTGGCGATTCGATTTCAATACTTAATTAGCTATCATTATTCAATTACGAGTAAAGTGACTGACTGAGAGCTGATAATCTCAGTGATACTACAGTAGGTAAGTGCTTACTTATTTATTTATTCAAAATTTGTATGCGTATTACGTAGATGTATTCGAAATAAGAGATACATCCTGCTCGAAATAATTTTATTTTGTTATCGACAACACGTAGATGTATTCCTAATATATATGTATACAGGGCGTCCCAAAATTATGGGACATGAAGGGAAAGTACCTTAAATATCGTAGATAGGGTATTTTGCTGAAAGAAGACTTTATGTTATTTTTAAAAGTTAGTAATTCTGCATTCAAAGATTTTCTAAAAATTACTTGCCTCGTCTGGGAATCGAACCGACTTAAATGTAAAAAAAAACACCCCTACTTTTATGATGCCAATCGAAAGAATGACCAAAAACTAATAACTCTTCTTAAGTAACATAGTATTTTAAAAGAAACGAACAACGTAAAATGTTTGAGTCAAATTTCAAGAAGGTTATTGATTGCCGACGACGACGTTCGAAAAGTAGTGAATGTTTTCCTACTTGGATTGGTGCGAATGGACCGATTAGATGGCCGGCCAGATCCCCGGACCTTACACCATTAGATTTCTTCTTTTGGGGATACGTGAAAGATATGCTATACAAAAAGCGATACGAGAACGTGGGCAAGTTACAAACAGAATTGTGCCATATCATATCGAGTATTCACCATAAAATGATAAGAAAATCAACAGGCAACGGACTCATTAAAAGATTGGCGATTTGCGTAAGACAAGAGCGATCACATTTTGAGCATTTAATTAATTAATTTACAAAAAAATACCCACTTAATTGACTACGGCAGTTTCATGTACAGTAAGCGCTCAAAAGTGCATGAGCACGCTAAGAGTCGTATTGCTGTGAACACGCGGTATAGCTCGTACATTTGTATGTGTAAGCAACACGATACACACACCACAGATAACGCAGTTACACGAAACAACAATATATTTCCGTCGCTTTAAACATGCTAGCACACACGCACTATGCGCGTGAACTTGACCAGTTAATGGCATTGCTAAAATTCGATAGTAACTTAACAAGCGCAGATAGCAGAAAGCGTTAAGCGTTGGTATGGAATTCAAACTGCCTCAGGTTCTAATCTCGTGAAACACAGTGCGGTTTTTTGCAAATATTATTATTTTTGTTTTCGATAATAATATTTTTTAAATATTGCTGCTTTTTTATGTTGTTATTGCAATAAAGGTTTTAGAATAAAAAATGCGTGATATATGATAACAAAATTAAAAAATATATGTTTATTCGTTATATTTATTTTACATACGTTAATAAACTGCTACAATTATTTATCATTACTTCAGCTGAATAAGATGTGAAATAGATGTCAAGAAACTTAGAAGCAGTTTGTATTATTTAGACATATTTAAATTATGAAATATTTTAAATTTTTAATGGATTTTTTCACCATAAATATTAAGCTTTGATCATGGTCGAAGTAATTAAGTAATAAATAAGAATATTAGACTACTTAAAATGTAAAAAACTACTTACAGAATAGGTAATTTTAAGGTTAAATATGGGCAGTTTGTTTATATTTTATTTGTATTAATTATTTTACATTTTATTTGACTTTAGTAAATATTGGTTGTTATTGAGGTTAAAGCTTAAGTATTCATTTTCTTTACGAAAAGAAGATTGAAACTAAACCTCAAATTTTTATCCTAAAATAATACTATTACTAAAATAATATTAAACAATTTCGGTATATCTGCAAGAAATACGACAAACACCCTATTGAAACGTGCTTAAAAAATTCGTTACCATAAATTCATGCAATAACGAATCTGTTGTTTATTAAGTTGGTACGGTCAATATTTTAAGGTCAAAAACGGTTTTCTAGCTGGTCTTCAGTGATGCAAGCCTTCAGAGTGCACGGCGAACGGTTCATAATGACGTGTTTTTAATAATTCAGCAAAATGTCTCGTTGGTATGAAACCATTTGTTTCATTCACCATTTGACGTCGCTGCTACTCGATAATAAGCCCCTTCCTCATATCTCTTAACCCTCACAGTATTTCTCTAGAACAAAGAAAAACATTGTTTTTATTACACATAATACCTTATTATTTATTATTCACTAATCGAATTAAACCTCACAATGAATTTAAAACTTTAAAGGCATCTTCTGTCTCAACAATACCTCTGTTCTATCAACAATACCCTTGATTAAGATTTATGTTTAGTAAAATATGAAATATATTAATGATAACACTCACACTTAGTCCGGTTTCATTAGATATTCACTTCACTTTTACGCAGCGCAATAATATTCTCTGATCTGATCTGATCTCTTCAATATATTTTATGCCTGCTTTTTGATAATAATAACCACAACACTGCGCTAAATACTCGTCACCAATATTATCCACGAACCAAAAAAGTTCTATTAATTGAATACTCGTAACAAACTGCATCTACCCTACAGAAATCGAAATAATTTACTTAGTTTTTTGTGGTCTACCTGCTAAACTTTAATATTTATGTGAACAAGACGAATGAAACTAAAAACGAATGATGATTATTGAACTAGTCATTGGTTGCAGACAAAGTGAGTGTGTGTGTGTAATGTGCGTGTCTACAGTATTGTAACAACTTATAGAAGAAGGTCGTAAGTCAAACCGAAGCGTCAGTCTATTGCTTTGTGAGATTGCTCATGGACTTTTGGTCGGCACTGTACCTATGTTTTTAATTTGATTAAAATGATTAATTTCACGCTGTTCCTTTCTTTTAAAATACTATGTTACTTAAGAAGAGTTATAATTTTTTGGCCATTCTTTCGATTGGCATCATAAAAGTAGGGGTGTTTTTTTTTTACATTTAAGTCGGTTCGATTCCCAGACGAGGCAAGTAATTTTTAGAAAATCTTTGAATGCAGAATTACTAACTTTTAAAAATAACATAAAGTCTTCTTTCAGCAAAATACCCTATCTACGATATCTAAGGTACTTTCCCTTCATGTCCCATAATTTTGGGACGCCCTGTATAGTAGCTCGTACGTACTTCAAGTGAATTTGATAAAAAAAAATAAGGGTACCTAATTTGTAAGGTTTGGTCTTGACGAGTTCATAACTACCGCATGTTGTTATTACAATGCTGGGGCTACATTGTCGCGATAACGCGAACTATACTTCGTGCGCTCTCTGTTGCTCAGCGAGACGTCGCGCGTCGAGCGGTGTGCGAGAGAGAGCGCGCGAAGTTTAGTTCGCCTTGTCGCGACAATGTGACTACAGCATTACGCACTGAACTGACCGAACACCACAGAACTGTTGTAGTTACAAATAGAGAAAACTTATTTATTTCCTTTTTTTTTTTTACTTTCATATTTTTTGTAATACTTTTATTGGATATAATAATATTAGGTAATAATAGTTGATAGCCACACTATCGAATTAGGTCGAGGATCTGTAATGATAGTGAGGTAAATAAATAAATAATACTTATGCCGAGGCCACATTATCACGATAAGGCGAACTAAACTTCGCGCGCTCTCTCTTGCACATCGCTCGACGTCTCTTTGAGAAACAGAGAGCGCGAAGTATAGTTCGCGTCATCGCGACAATGTAGCCCCAGCATTAAAAACCAAAACGGCACTCATTAGATTATTTTTTGGTTAATTATTTTTCCTACCCGGAAACCGAACACGTAATCTGTTCGATTTATGTCCTAACACGTGTGACTCCAGATTTTTAATTTGTCTTGTTATACCTTTTTAACCGACTTCCAAAAAGGAGGAGGCTATATGTTCGTAGCGTATGTTTTTTTTTTATGTATGTTCACCGATCACTCGGTCTATTGTGGACCGATTTAAAAATATATATTTTTTTTGTTTGAAAGGGTATGCTCTCGAGGTGGTCCCATATAAATTTTATTAACTTTGCTTGGATAGTTTCTGAGTTAGCTCAATAACACGTATCTTTTCCCACTTAGTATGTGGATGATATATGATAAGTTCCTGTCACTGTTATTTACATAACAGGTAGTGGTATTCGAATTTGTGTGGGTAGATACCACAACTAAATAAAAAAACAGTGGCACTCCGGGAGTGCCGACAGAAGTGAAAACTTGAAAAATATCGGCACCGCGGTAATCAACGCGTTGATATCTTCTACTCCACGCACCGCGGTAATTAACGCGTTGATGTCTTTTACTCCACGGTGTCGGTAAAGTATAATAACTTCCTGTCCCTGTTATTTACATAGCAGGTAGTGGTATTTGAATTTGTGTGCGGTAGGTACCACAACAAAAAAATAACCAACTTCCAAATAAACACTATTTATCATTATCATTATTTTGCACTTTATAGTGTTTTTTTTGGAATTTGGTTGTTTTTTTTTATTTGACTTTTTTGTCGTAGTTGGGTTTTAGTTTTTATAAGTAGGTAACTTTTATTTTTCGGTTTATGTTTTCGACTACCGAGATGACAAAGTCAAGTCAGTCATTTATTCCAAATAGGCACATATAATGCACTTTGAACGTCAAATATAGACTAATAGAGAAGTAAGGAAGTGAAAGTGAAAGTGAGTGAGTGTGGAAGTGATTATTCTACAGAAGAATAAAGACTTTTTCACTCCTCTTGCTCAAAAAGGCCGTCATTGTAGAGTACCAGAGCGGGGAAAAAATAGCATTTCTTGCTCTAGGGGAAAAAGTTTTTTTTTTTAATTTTTGTCTGTTCCAACGAGCCTTGTAAAATGAAAAAGTCTTTATTCTTTTGTAGAATAATCATGATTATGGAATCGACTTATTACCGGTTCACAAAAAAAAAGAAGAACATTTTATTTTTGAAAATGGAACTAAATGCGGCTATCTCTTTGGTAGAATGCGTGCATTGCGTTGCGGCTACAGAAGAAATAAAAAGACATTGACGCGAAATCTTGAATTTTTCTCTAATTACGAATTGG
The DNA here is from genome assembly GCA_949152395.1 of Agrochola litura. NCBI lineage: Eukaryota > Metazoa > Arthropoda > Insecta > Lepidoptera > Noctuidae > Agrochola > Agrochola litura. The sequence continues at coordinate 24,045,316 of OX424508.1, forward strand.
TGACCGTAATATAATTTACAACAGTGAAAATGCCATCATCTAGTGAGAACATCTTCATAGAGGACTGAAATTAAGTTGCCGGAAAAAACAGTTCGTTAAATATCCAGAATTGTACAAATTGTACATTTAAATTAAATAAACTATTGACACTAAGTAAGTAACTATTATTTACTATTATTGTATTGGATTATTTTATTTTCTCGCAATCGCAGTGAAAAGTAGAGTGTAACACACGGCGCTAAAACCCATTATAACTCGGTTTCTATTTACTCCCTCGCTAAAGCTCGGGAGTAAAACTACTTCGTTCCAATGGGTTATTTTAGTCCCTCGTATAACAATCTACTATTTCGTTTTTCAAGGCACGTTGGAACAGACAAAATTTAAAAAAAAAATACTTTTTCCTCTAGAGCAAGAAATGCTATTTTTCCCCGCTCTGTTACTCTACAATGACGGCCTTTTTGAGCAAGAGGAGTGAAAAATCAATACTGTGCAATGTGCATGCGTAAATGTTTCATCCCGACCACGGAATCCTTGTGCGTGCTTCTACACGCACTTGCCCGTTTGTTTAAGAGTCCGTACATCAAAAGCAAAAAAAAAACGGAACCCTTATAAGATCACTTCGTTGTCCGTCTTTCAGTCCGTCAAGACCCTTTTTCTCGGTCCGGGAACGCATGGAGGTATCAAGTTGAAATTTATAATAAATACGTAGGTTATTCTCTTGGAGCTTTAAAAAATCAAGCTTCTAACCAACGCAATAAAAAAATACGGCTATTTATGCGACATATTTTTAAAAGGTCTCAAATAAATCGAAACCTACTGGGTACATGGCAATCAGAAAGTTTTGCGATACAAAAAAAAATATACTACAGGTTATAATTATTGTTTTATTATTACTTTTCAAAGAACTCTCTATTGGCGTCTCTTACGTCTAAACCAATTTTCATAACACATTTTCCAGTCCGCATCAGACACCTTTTCAATCCCCTTCTCAAATGCGGCATTGCATCTTCCGGTGATGAAAACTATTTTCCCTTGAGTTGATTTTTTATTGTGGGGAACAAAAATGATAAATCCATCCGTAATGATATCTTAAACGCGTCGAGACGAGCCTGCTTCAAATTTTGCTATCATGTCTCGGCACCATTCTACTCGCCCGAACCTCCTTCTGAGCCTGCGTTAGATTGTGCGGTACCGCCGTGAAACTAACTTCCTTACCCGAAGGTGCCCGTGTAGAATTTCATGCACACTTCCCGATCCAATCTGAATATGCTAAACCTCTTCATATGTAATTCGCCTATTCTCTTGAATTAAATTTTTCATAGCCAGCACGTTTTCTTATGTAACAGCCGTCATAGAGCGGCCACTTCTTGCTACGTCCGCCAAAGTTACTCGACCACGCATAAATTCGTTGAACCAACGAAAAACAATCGCTTTAGAAGGGCTTTTGTCTATTAACACCATTCGAGGTCTTTCAAACGATTCTTCTGGTTTTAGTCGACATTTGAAATCGTACAAAATCATCGCGCGAAAATGTTCTCGTTGTAATTCCATTTTTCAGTGAGACGAGTATTTTGATTTTGCTCGTAAATAAATGTGGAGGGAATTTGGAATTTGAAATTTTGTGTTTTATGTCATAGTATTAATTGACATCAAAACTAGCCAGTGTCCCATAAACAAAAACTGTTAGGTCACAAAACTTTCTGAGTGACCTGTGTACTTCCCGTTGACCTAGAATCATGAAATTTGGCAGGAAGAAAGTTTTCACAGCACATATATTATAGGGGAAAAAATCCGAAATTCGTTAATTTGTAGTTTAAAATTTTTTTTTTTTTTTTGCTATTTTACTTACATTGGCCGTTGGAGAATTAACCTTGCCGTAAACCGATGTATGGGAGAACATATTTTTCAACTACCTACAATGTTAAGTTTGTTTGTGGGATAAATGCATCCTAACTACGGAACCCATAGATATAAATTTCTATCACGGAACGCTTCATTGTGCGTGGTCGGATACGCACTTGGCCGGTTTTTTGTTATTGATAAGCTCGTGTTTTGAATACCTATACAGGGTGGCAGGGACATCGACGCGAAAACTGAAACCATGGATTCAGTACATGATTCTAAACCCCCTTGCGTTGAAATCTTCCGTCGGTTATTTTAAAAAAAATCTGCTGTTCCATACATTTTGACCGCGTAGGTATTGCACTTTTCTATGAAACAGCTGATTTTTTTTTAAATAACCGACGAAAAATTTCATGTACTGAATCCATGGTTTCAGTTTTCGCGTCGATGTCCCTGCCACCCTGTATACCTACTGTAAAGGAAAATTAATTTTTAACCGACGAAAAAAGGGAGGAGGTTCTCAAGTCGACGTGCAGGTAGGTATATTTGTTTTTTTAAAGTACCTATGTAAATGGTCCACCACAGACTACCTGCGACCTGCAGTATTTGTCTCTGTCTCTCTTTCTCCCTTAGTCCATCCAAAGGTATTTCTTTTTATTAGATCGCTTTTAACCCAGTGTGTCACCCCATGTAAAATTTGTACATTTTATATCTGTAATTTTTTTGGTGTAAGTATATTAGAAGAGTACCTACCTATTATATAGATAAATCGTTCATTTAGTGCACACAAAAGATAGCACAACATACAATAGCGCGATAACATAATAACTAATTAGCTATTAGGAAATAGCCGCTATTCTATTCCATTCGCGCACACTTGAAAAAATCATCGTGTATAATATTATAATCATATATGGTCGCTGTATTCCACCGAAAGCCGATATTATGGTCAATCGGTGCGTGGTACTGAAGGTCAAATAGGTGTCGCATACGCAGCTAGCGCGTATCAGTACCGGCAACATGCGCGCGCGGGGTGCGCAGCCACTGTCGCACTGCCGCGCCGCGCGACACTCCTGCCGCGCGTGTCCAGCGCTGCCTGTTGCTACTACCATTGAAGAGGACAACATTTCAAAATGTTTTACGGTACATTGTTGGTGCCATTAATGTCGTACCTACTTATACATATAAAAAATAACGGAATATTTTATTAATAAAACTTAGCATAAAATGAAAACATCGTCATTGAGCTTTAATAACCAAATGATATTTTAAATTAAATAATTATTTACTCACATTACATAATGTTTTCCGCTGTATTGTTGCAGAAATAAGTACATTATATAGCTAGATTTATACCACAATGTCACATTATAACGATATAATTATTATGTCACAATCACAAATGATGTAAGATTCTCGTAAACACAATAATATTTCTCATCACAGCCCACTGATAATATTTGTCGATTCATCAGTTAAGTTGTGACCATTGCTCGTATGCACTAAAGTGATAATTGTCTTATTTGCGGACTCGTATGTACCAACATTACCATACACAACAGCGGAGATCCGACGCAAACTTGATGTCAACCGAGCTACTCTTCTGAATTTACCATGCGGGTTTAAAATTAAAAGTTTGGTAGGTCCCACATCCCACTAAAGGCAGTAAGGTTGTTCGGAATTTAAGTGTGGTGTCGTGATGGCCGCTGGCAAGGGGCTGCTTGCACGCGCTTCTCCAGAGCGAGGATGCTTTCGTGTCGGAGAAGTGGCCAGGCTATTACCAAAGTGACTTTCAAAACTACAAGCTCTTTTACATTTTTTTTTGGGTTCGGATCTACCGAACCCAAAAAAAATGTAAAAGAGCTTGTATTTTTGCAATACTGACAATGACTAGTAAAGAAACTTCGACAACTGGGAAAACTTCGGCTGATTAAATAAAGTCTAAGATCGCCAAAACACAATGAGACAACATGGCGATCAATGAAAAAAGGCCTCAAAAACGATTCCGAGTTCTTTTCGCTACAGTGAGTTTTATAAAACTAAATATAAACTTTAGGAGAAATTCAAAGAAAAATTATATAAGATTGATTAGCAAAAACTATTCACTAATCTTAAAACTATAAACTTTCAGGAGAAAATTCAAAGAAAGAAAGAGAAAAAATGGATGTAAAACCTCAACAGAAAAAGTGATTACCTGGGGTCCATCGTCTATCATCTGCGGTGACCAGGTCCACGCCATCAAACAGCTGTTGCGCGAACTCCTCGATGGTGTCGGACTGGGGCAGGCGGCCTGACAGCCCCGTCAGCACGATGTCGTCCTCCGACCCTCTGGCCCCGTTCGTCACGGCACTCGGCATGTCAACTGCTCAGGTGTGACGCGTATCTGCAACCAGACCACGGCTTCAGTTGGATAATGCACCGCGCAGATTGAAAGTTCAAGTGAGCAGGCAACTCTGTTCGCTCACCTCAACCAATTCTTGTGGATGTTCCGTCTCGGTACGGGTTTGACCGTCGTTTGAATCCGAAATGTTTAGTTTTGGATATTTATAACGCACGGTCGGAACGAAAGGTGCGTGATACGCGCGAGGAGCGTGCGAGTCAAGTGATGCGGCGGCGATGCGACACGCGGTTAAAAGGGCGCGATAGCGGGGTCGCGGCCCGAAGCGTCACGTTTCCACGAGACCCCGAACCCGCGCTATCGCGCCGCAAGGACGGGCAAGGTCGGCGCGTTCTTCCTCTTCAAGAAAGTTACCAATGTGGCCCGCAACGTTCGCGTCCAGCGCTCCTTACGTACTGGGTCCTCCACGAGCCCGCGGGAACGTGTGTGACGGCTGATGCGCCGCAGATCGGGCAGCTGTAGTCGGAGTCCGCTTCGACCTCCGAGTGTTCCCTTTATCTAGAGAGGTCGATCTAGTGACCCCTCGATTAAATACGCAATTAATCATAATCTAAAGTGCAAATCACGCGCCAAATCGTCGCACCGCGTACCTACTCTGCGCACCCGCAGGCCGCAGTGGTATCGTGCCGCAAACTGGATTTAAACCACGGATTTAAACCGAAACGAGTATTTTTTTTTCGTTGAGCAAACTTGACCGCAAACGAAGTCCAGAATTCGACGCACTAGCCAGTCGGAGTCATGGGCCCTACCGTGCGCCTCGGAGCGTCGCTCAGCGGAAGAGTGGCCGGGCCTGGCGTGCGGTTGCGACGCCCCATCCTTCGGCAACAATGGGGCTCTTTGTGCGTCAATTGGCGACGTCGACCGACAGATCGGATCACCTCACAATGTCTCGTTCAGCTAATGAACCGCGCGACTACGGGCCGGAGCCTCGCTGACCCGCTCCCACTACTACTCCTCGCTGCATGCGCACGAGTTCGTTCGTACACTCATAACTTCATGAGCCACAAAACTCAAAACACAAAAAATGGCAAATCACTGTCCATTCCTAGGTTGGAACACAGGTTGGACAAATCATGCTTTATTCCAGCAATCAGGTACTCTATTATGCCTTCGTAAAATTGTGAGAACCGTTAGTTAGTTTATATAGATTTATAAACTATCGAAAAATTATGCGTTAAATTGTAAATTGTTTGTTGCAGTTTACAATTTTTCGACAATTTTGTACCAATAATATTCCGCAGGAGTCCTCCGAACGCCAGATTCCATGAACACCTTACGTTTTTTATGTGCTGGATAACTAAATACTTACTTAAATTTGTTGCGGCATTTTGTAAACAACGGCGGCGTTTGGACAAGGCAATTTACATTTTACACCGAGCGCTCAGTGCTGTACTCAGCGCTCGGTGTGGCAACACGCCGTGTTCGAGTTCGCAACAAGTCCATCGGCATCCTGAGGATGCCTCGTTGAGAGGTGAAACACGTGTCGTTTTCTTTCAGGAGTTTTTTATGGCTCTTTAGAAATAGCTAAGCGGAACAAGTTACTAAATATATCCACGTCTATTGTATTTTATAATGGATTTCCGCAAGGTCACGCCTGAATCAATTAAATAGGCTCTGCAACTTAACGAGTACCTAATAATCGACCAACTTACATTTGCAGTTGCAAAAACATGTTCTCCCATACATGCCGTGTAGAAGAACATGTTTTTCAACTATAATGTTCAGTTTGTTCTTGGAATAAATTCATCCCAAATCCCAACTACGGAACCCTTCATTGTGCGTGGTCCGACACGCACTTGGATAGTTTTTTTGCTAATTGCAGCGTTGTTTCGTTGTACGTTGAGCATAATTCAATTCGCGCCAATTATAATAAAACTAGCTTTTGCCCGCGGCTTCGCCCGCGTGGAGGTCGGAAAATATACCACGGGAACGTACTACCGGGCAGTACCGGGATTACATACCTAATAGTCCAGGAAAAGGTTATTGACTCCTACCGCTGCGCTTCAACCATAATTATTTTGTTACGCGTAATTTTGAATCTGTGATATCTTTTAAACCATTCATTTAAATTATATTATGTTAAGGCACATTTTAATCTCAATTAAATGCCTAATTTAAATAACATATTTTATTGGATAAGGATTAATATGATACCGGTCAATATAGCTTCAGAAATAACAATGTAATTTTTATCAAATTCTGAAAGATAAAAATGGTTACTGTGGGTCATCCTTAGAAGATAGACATATGCCATCGCGGAGTTTTTTGTTGGACTTTTTAAGATCCTACATAAATTTGATGTATCTGTAACGGTTTACGCGGCGCACGCCAGTAAAGCTCCCAGTCGGTATGATTTTTTCCGACATCTTCGACAATAATCGTCATATTTCAGCCAATTCACACAAAACCTTAATGAATTAAACAATAAAACCTTCCGCAAGAATTACTCCGTCCATTGGTGAAAACTGTTTGAAAATCCGTTCCGTAGTTTTTGAGTTTATCGCGTTCAGACAGACAGACAGACGCGGCGGGGGACTTTGTTTTATAATAATGTAAGGATTGTTACTAAATTTCATCTAAATCCGTTCAGCCGTTACGGGCATGAAAAGGTAACAGGCAGATAATGAAATAATAAATCTGTTTTAGGGTTCCGTACCTCAAAACGAAAAATTTAAACCCTTAAAGGATGACTTCGTTGTCTGTCAAGATGCTTTTTCTCAGAAACGCGTGGAGGCATCAAGTTGAAATAGATATCTGAACTTAGATCTACGGTCCCTTGGACCTGTAATGAAAATCAAACTTCCAAGTCAAGGCAATAGTCGGGGTTGCGAGGAAGTCCGAAAGGGAAACCGTGGGCCCCGGCAACATGGCAACTGAAGGAACACGGGTGGGTTTTAGTCAGTGAGAGTCTGACACGCCCTCTATTTTGACACTCGCAAATAAACCAAAGCCTATTTGGTACTTCCCGTTGGCCCAACAGCATTAAATTTGGCGAGAAACAAGTAAAGAGGAAAGTCCGAAAATTGGTAATTAATATAAATATGAACTGCAAAGATAACTTTGTTCTTTAATCTGGGAACAAAAATTCATAGGCCTTGAAGTAACATTTAAATTCGGGCAGCCGAGCAAGCACAGCTCTGAGACGGAACCTACGCGCAAGTCCTACTCACACTTGTCCGGTTTAAAAATATATATAAAACAGTACCCTAATTGCGTAATACAACACAATCACAATCTGTTTCGATTTGAAACAGATTGCTAATCCATTACTTCATAAGTTGGAAAAAAAAATCTGCTCGACAACGTAAATAACGCAATGAATGTTGTTGAACTGTCAAAATGAAACAAATTAGGCAAAATTGTTTACGAAAATAAGTTACGCAATTAGGGTACAGGTTTCTAAGATTCTAAATTCCTTCCTTAAAATAATATTTATTCATTTTACTATTATTATCATCATTAATTTGTTATACCTAATCTAGTGAGTGCCGCCATTGACCACGTAATACCTACACGTTAGAAAAGTTCGTTTATGACTTTAAGGCTCGTGCAGACCAGCGCGACACAAAGGCACCGCTAGTCGCGCGACGAGCGGTGCCTTTGTGTCGCGTCGCGTGTCGCGCCTGTTTAAAAGAGCCTTTAATGTAACAACTTTTGACAGAGTGGGCCGATTTTAATGAAATACAGAGTAAATGTTAATTCAAGATACGAACTATGACTAAATTTCCAATTCTTTAAATCTCTTGAAAAGAAGACAAAAAAATCAATACTTCATGTGAATTTTAAAATTTCATCCCCTATTTTACCCCTTTGGAGGATGATTTTACAAAAACGCTGAAACGCGTATTCTTTATTTTTTTACACATAGTATAGTTTTAAATAAAAAATAAAATTGTCATTGAAGTCGGGGGACTGTTGTGTCGTTGTGTGGAACACTTTTTAATCTAAGAGGACCCCCCCCCGACTGCAATGATAATTTTATTAATCGGTTTAGTCAGCGAGTAAATGCGTGACCTTCCGCTTTGTATATACAGATTAACTATAATACAGCTTGTTTATTACTTTTTGAAATTTTTTTGTTTATTACTCTGTGAAAATGTCTACCTATTACGGTTCATGAGATACAGCCTGTTGGCAGACAGACGAAGGGACAGCAGAGGCATATTAATAGGGTTCCGTTTGGTACCCTTCTGGTACGGAACCCTAAAAAGTAGATCGCCAATCCACCTATTGGCCGGGATTTTTCGGTAGATTCTTTGCAGTGTTATTAAGTGAATCAAAACGCTATTCGGTCGCTATTAAGGCTTGTGCAGACCAGCGCGACACGCGACGCGACCCAAAGACACCGCTCGTCGCGCGACGAGCGGTGTGTCACGCCTGTTTGTAAGAGCCTTTAACCCATTTTTCATCCAGCACTGGAATGGATTGCCGAACTAGAATGTTGCTGCGGTAATGTCGGCCATAAAATCTGTCTCTTCCCTTCGATCTCGCGAAAAAATCATGGCGTGGCGTGGTCCAATCAAATGCAAGCGGAGTTTACAATCTTAGCTAGGTTCTTAACATTCTAAAGGCGTACGTACTCGTATACACAGCCATTGTGCAGTCGCCGTACCCCTGGCTGGAGGTTTTAGTGTAGTAGCTTAAAGCACCCACAGGAAAGCCCAGTTATGTAGTCATGATCTCAGAGGTCAACAAAGATGCCATATAGAAAAAAAAAAAAAAAAAAAAACAGTCGCCTTCGTGTCGCGGCGTCGTCGTGCGTCGGTCGGTACAGACGCCAGCACATCAAGCTACTACAATCTGTCAAATTTATTTAATAGATTTTCAACTTTATCTGAAGTATAAGGTTCAAAGTTGATTGGGAAAATTTGACAGTTTCGGGTAGCTTGATGTGCTGGCGTCTGTACAGTCATCTTCGAATTTATTAAAGTATTTAAATAGTTTATAAAGTAATTATTGACATGAAAATCGGCGACTGGCTGGGCATTCTACTAGACGTTAACTGAGAATTGATTGAGCAACACCAACTGCAGAACAACAACATTTGCGACATTATACAGAAGTATTTTATTAGTGTACAAGCCGTGAGCCCGGTGGGATATCCCATAGGGGCATCGGCAAAAATTACGAAGTTCCATACAATATTCATTCGAGCTACTTATTTAACTATTTTTTTAAATCCTTCCTTATTGCTTACCTTCGTTATAGGTACCTACAAGGAATTCTTGTGCTGCATTCATGCATTTAAACCCTTTTATCGGTCAGTGAGTAAATTAATTTAAATATTTTATTAATAAACTAGCTTCTGCCCGCGACTTCGTCCGCGTGGAATAGTTACTTTGGGCGTATTTACTTGGATAAGGATTAATATCATGTTTATAAAAACACCTTCGCAAATAATGCATTATTTTAGAACAAATTTGGTTAGCATAATAAAGGTTTATAGTGAGCCAACCTTACAAACAGGCGCGAAACGCGACGCGACACAAAGGCTCTTCAGCTTTATATAATACTAGCTTTTGCCCGCGGATTTGCCCGCGTGGATGTCGAAAAATATCCCACGGGAACGTAATACCAAGATTTCATACCTAATAACATAGGAAAAGGTCATTGACTCCCACCGCTGCGCCCGCGTTGCTACGCATAATTTTGAAACTGTGATATCTTTTAAACTATTCATTTAAATGATATGATATACCGAAAAAGATACATCAAATTTATGTTCTACGGTATTGTTTATCTTAAAAAGTTCAACAAAAAAGTCCGCGATGGCATATGTCTATCTTCAAAGGATGACCCACAATAACCATTTTTATCTTTCAGAATTTGATAAAAATTTAATTATTATTTCCGAAGCTTTTTTGACCGGTATAGTATTATGCTGGTCCTGCTCCACAACTAATTGATTAACATTTGCAAATACTGTTGGAGCTGCTGAAGATTGTAAGACTATCTTTGCATTGTATAAACTCAATCTCCATTGTATTATATAATTGCATAGCACAGGTGTGAGTACTATGTACTAAAGAGTTACCATTTACCGGGTAATATGTCTTGCATTGACTTGAATCTGCCCTGGCGGCTGTGAGTATGTCATGCTCACTCAAATGTTTCGCTGATGGTGGCGCGTGTGTTGGATCATTTAGCTCCCTTCAAAATGGTTGAGCTGAATGGTGCTAATCCATGCGTCATGTTCGTGAACGGGCGCCGTCAGTTGGGACTGGTCATCTCTTAGCTGCCAGGGCTTATTCTTATTTTTATTTTTATTTTTTGAATTGTTCTTTGTTTTATCTTTTTATTACGGACGCTTCTAACATGCACGTCTTTCTACATTGTTCTCACATGTATAATTTCAACATGAATGATGTAACCAATATTTTGTAACAATTTTTTATTTAAAAGAGTGTCCGTGGAGTTTCTTGCCCGTTCTTCTCCATAGGTACCTACTACGCTTTGGAATGGGCAACTAGCTTCATACCTATTTCTGACTGACCGATTCCTTGACAATTCAAAAGTGCCTGTAAATGGTTTAATTGAAATAAATGCTTTGAGTTTGAGTTTTTGAGTTTGAATCCTTATCCAAAAATATGTTATTTAAATTGGGCATTTAATTTAGATTAAAATATGCCTGTTTATCATATCATTTAAATGAATAGTTTAAAAGATATCACAGTTTCAAAATTACGCGGAGCAACGCGGGCGCAGCGGTAGGAGTCAATGACCTTTTCCTCTGTTATTAGGTATGAAATCTCGGTAGTACGTTTCCGTGGAATATTTTCCGACATCCATGCGGGCGAAGCCGCGAGCAAAAGCTAGTTTTATAATATGTAAGGATAAGGATTACAGTATAAGTATAATTATATACATAGATACAAGGAGCTTAATTACTAATTCCTTACGTAGATAAATCGATTTCATAATAACAAATGAGACTTACTCAAAAAGTTGACAGCTGCAATGCTGCAATTTAGAGAAGGTCGGAATTATGAAAAATAAAAGAAACCTAAAATATTCATGAATCCATAAGTCCATCAGAATAATGGAAAAAATAAATTGTGCTCGTTCCGTTGACATTGAGACTTTACGACGAGAAAACTATCGCGCAAAACCTGGCATCAGAAAGAATTGAGCTCCACACTGGCAGGCCGGTTCCGCAGAGCTGGCCCCAGGAAGAGAGCCACAGAGCTTAATCCGTTGTCCGAGAGCTCAGACAATATCGTTTCATGCTGCCGTCTTGCAGCGCACTTAATACCCACAACTAAACAAGTGGAAACCTGCACCTTTTGAGGCTAAGTGATAGGACAACTGCGAAAATAAATTAGGTATAATTATAGTCCCACTACCACTGCCATTGCCCCAGCACATCTCACTGGTAACGAGGCAAACACCGTGTGCAATAGGTTAGTTCGTGTCTTACCCCTTCGTTAGGGCGGAGAAGGCCGAGGGTTCTGTTCTGTACCTTGCATCATCCATCATTAGCATTGGAAGAAATGCTAACATGATCATGCAAGTGAGCAAACTTCGTCTAAACACTTGCTAGGAAAATATAAATCACTAGCTGCGCCCCGCGGTATCACCCGCGTAAGGGTCAACTCACACCGAAAGAGCGGCGAAGGGCAGCGAAGCGGAGCGCAGTTTCAGTGTCATATAAATTTTAACTTTATTTTCATTACAATAATACTTATTATCGCTTGAGAAACTCGAACGAGTCGCGCGGATGCCCGCGGCGCCGCGGGAATTCCGGCGAATTCCATAAACTCCATATTCTTTACCGAGCGGGTCGCTGCGCTTCGCTGCCCTTCGCCGCTCTTTCGGTGTGAGTTTCGATTCCGTGGGAATATCGGCGTACCTACTATCGAAGGAACGCATACTCGTATCTGAGCACTGCAAGTCTGCAAGGACTCTTCTGTTTGCAGCGCTCGGCCGCTATAGTAACGCTTACCTACGAACTTTCATCGAATCGGTTCATTCGTTTCTGCGTGAAAACGAAACACACGTCACAATTAGAGTAGGATTTGATTGATGGAGACGCAGTAATAAAATCTTTCGTCTACGTGTCGGACTACGCACAATGAAGAGTTCCGTAGTTGGGATGAGTTTATCCCAAATACAAATTTAACATTGTAGTTGAAATACATGTACTCCCATACATTCCAACTACAAATGTAAGTTTGTACGCACAATATTGAGAGATTTACCATGTTATTTTAAGACCATAGAATTCTTATAGGTTTTCCTGTAATTTATGAGTGAAGAACCATTTGTATTTCTGTATCTGTATTTCTGTATTTTTTTTTCAAAATTTTAGGCTCAGTAGTTTCGGAGATAAGGGGACAATGCTCAATTTTCATCTTCTTTCTTAAATATCTTTAAATGTATTTATTTTGAAATTATAAAAAAATTTAGTTCCTTGCAACAAGCCCTTTCATTTGATATGTCACACGATACAGTTTGAAAAACTTTTTTTTTAATTTTCTTATTTGCCCCTCAAAAGTGACCCCCATATTCAAAATTCTTTTATTTACGTTACACGTCCGTGTTTAGGTCACAGAAATACATATGTGTACCAAAGGAGATGGAAAATGTTGGGCCCAAATGTAATAAGTTGAGATATGATCTAAAAATTAGTCATATTTTTTATCCTTGAATATCAAAAATCAGCTCAATTCTCAGCCTGGAAGCGGAGAAATATGATAAAGATAGTTTTCGTGAGATTATAGAGTAATCGATTACACAACTACAAAAAAAAAAAAACATACCGACGAATTGAGAACCTCCTCCTTTTGGAAGTCGGTTAAAAAGAAAACCTACCCACTAGGTAGCACTAGGTAACATAATTAACTCAAAGTAATTAAATGCACTATACGTTATATACTTTTATACAATATAGTGCATTTAATTGAAATAAAACATCATTAGGTAATTACTGAAAAACCAAAATAATGATTATCAATTTCATATCAATTAAAATCAGTTTTATTTTTTTGTCTATGTCACTGGCAGTGCATATTCTGCACTGGCATGAGTTGACTGACATTGATAATTTGACACGACATTAGTGGTGGGTCGTTCTCGAATTTTTGACGGCCGAAACAGTTTTCTCGATGAAGAAAACGGTTGCAGAAAACGGTTAAAGGACGAAACTTATCCAACATGGAATAGAATTTCGTTTTCATCGAGCGCAGTTTCTTAAAACTATCAACGATTTGAAATGTATAAAATGGTATTTTCGCATCACGAACGACAGCATTAACAACTGGTAATACATTACTGACTGTATTTCATTTCAAAGAATTTACTTTTTTACTGGAAGGACTGTTTTACGAGTGTGATAGATATTTGAATCATTGTACCCGACTGTATATTCTCAGATGTAAAATAAAAAATCGCACAAAGTAATTCGAACACTGGTTTGTGCAATGAAGACTGTTTGAAGTTCAACACAGGACGTACAACGGTTTCATCATCACAAAACGGTCTTTGTAAACGGTTCGTTGTCGCAACGCCCACCCCTACTAGACAGCTGTCACTTATTTCGTGTTTTCCGATGTGTTTTGAGTGCTTTCCCATTTATTTTTCATTTTCAACGACCACTGCTTTGATTTTTACGGATTCTGACCCTGCCTACCTTGTATGACCCTTGCTTTCACACTGGACACCGAAGATCGCTCACATGATTGACTTGGAATTGTTATTTTGGATTTTACCGCCACTTTATGGATTGAATATTGTTGAATGAAACTATGGATCGCTGTGTGAATTGTGGAATTTCAACTAGTCACTGCAATACACTAATATATGTCTGAATCTATAAATTCACACCATTTACATCTCGTTACATTCAGGCCCAAGAGTGTATGTAATCGTTTCCGTCTCCTTTCAATCAGTCCGTTGGATTAGGAGAAAATTGGCTGTGACAGACGGACGGATAGACAGACAGACACACGAGTGATCCTTTAAAGGCTTGTGCAGACCAGCGCGACACGCGATGCGACACAAAGGCACCGATCTGCACAATAGGGTGAGCGTTTTTTATTTTTTTATATTTTAGCAATGGCGGATAGCGGGAAAGTTGCATCTTGGTATCAGGTTTAAAACTTATTATGGGGACAATTAAATTAAATTAGTGGAAGTACTGCCCCAAGTACTTTGAATTTAAAAAAAAAAGGAAAAAACTAGGTCCACAGAAAAATAAAATCCACGGAATATGTTTCAATTAAAATAGTAAAGTATACTGTTTGACAAGATGTGAAGAAACTAAAACAAACATTAAAAAAATAAAAATTGAATTATTTCGTTCGATATGCAAGTGAAAAAAAACAAAATTTCTTTAGTTTTGTTACCTTTTTTAGTATTGAACGAGGGCATAATACGACACGACTCCAACTTATTCCTAATCCAGCATTCCTTTCTTACCGGTCCACAGACTGCTAAGCAAGATTCTATACCTTACTAATTTTATGCATCTTTCGGTTGCTTGAGTGTGACGTTCCACGAAAATCTGATAAAATTTCGGAATCCCCTTTGTGGTAATCTGTCAAGGCTTCTAAAATCACTTCGGTAGGAATCATTTTGGTAAGAGGTGGTTCTGTAGGCTTTTCCCAATGTATAAGATCCGTAAAATCTTGAGCACCAAAATTGAATTGTGGTAATTTAAACACACGCAAAGGAGTAAAGCCAGTAGAACGATCACGTATCTTTAAAATTCGTCGAAGGGCAATTTCTTTCATGTGTTTTCGATTGTCCGTTAACATGGCAATTAATAAATTTTCATTGTGGCCAAAATACCCATTTCACGGGATCTATCACCTGTTTGAGAATATCTGGCAGGTATCGTGATAGTTTAATTGTATCAAACAAATGTTGGGCTCCAAACTCAAACTCAAACTCAAAGCATTTATTTCAAATAAACCAATTACAGGTACTTTTGAATTGTCAAGGGGTCGGTCAGTCAGAAAGATGAAGCTAGTTGCCCATTCCAAAGCGTAGTAGGTACCTATGGAGAAGAACGGGCAAGAAACTCCACGGACACTCTTTTAAATAAAAAAATTGTTACAAAATATTGGTTACATTATTCATGTTGAAATTATACATGTGAGAACAATGTAGAAAGACGTGCACGTTAAAAGCGTCCGTAACAAAAAACAAAAATAAAAACAATTCAAAAATTAAAATAAACCGTGGCAGTTAAGAGATGACCAGTCCCTACTGACGGCGCCCGTTCACGAACATGACGCATGGATCAGCACCATTTAGCTCAACCATTTTGAAGGGAACTTAATGATCCAACACACACGCCACCATCAGCGAGACATTTGAGTGAGCATGACACTCTCAGCCGCCAGGGCACATTCAAGTCAATGAAAGACGTACCCAGGTAATGGTAGCTTTATGGAATGTACGTGGTCACAATGCCCACACATGTGATATGCAATTATACAATACAAAGAGATTGAATTTATACAAAGAAAGATAGTTTTTACAATCTTCATCAGCCGCAACAACACTTTCGAATGCTCATCAATTAATTTATGTGCCCTTGTGGAGCTGGACCAGCGCTAAGCCAAGCATTTTTATCAGCGATGTAATCCCCCAACTTATAATATGCTTGGCAGCATAGTGTGCGTTTTATACAAGATTTAAATTTCGTTTCGTTCAGTTGGAGTATGTGGGGAGGTATTTTATTATAACATTTTAAACAGTACCCCATGAAGGATGAGTCTACTTTAGCCAGTCTGAAACCCGGTTGAACTAATTGGTCCCTATTTCTAGTCCTATAATTGTGTCTATCACCTCTTTTACTGAAAAGACTTAGATGTTTCCTTACATACATGATGTTTTCATAGATATATTGACAAGGTACCTACCGTCATGATGTTAATATCTTTAAACAGTTCCCTTAGAGAATCGCGTCTGCGGAGGCCATATATTGCTCTGATGGCTCTCTTCTGCAGAATAAAAATAGACTCGATATCTGCATAAATGCAATGCGTCTGAGTTTTAATACGGAACCACATAGAAGCGTAGACTTTTACCACGAACTCAGACAATATTTTCAGATTATCACATGGGTATCGTATCGGTCGAAACGTAGAGTCGCAGAATACTGTTTGCCGTAGTAAGCCACCTTGAATGACATATTTTGCCAGGTTTACGTTTGGCCAAACTTTCGTGACACTGGCTTTTATTGATTGCTTGAAACATTTCTAAAAGATATAATTGGTCTGTGCTCAGATCGTTACGGGTCTTCGTTATGTCTAGCAAACAACATGTTAAGGTACTGAATGTTTTGACTGGTAGGCACTCACAATTGTTTAGTGTCTTTCCTATTGGACCATTAAAACTTTTTGGGCCAGTGGTACCGTCTAAATGTTCAAAAAGATGTCTTAAAGTCAATTCATTTACATGCAATTGACATACCAGCCATTGTAGTGGACGTTGCAGCTTGCTTTCAAGCAGTTTAATAATTCCAGCTTTAGCACCAGTGTTCACGGCGGTTCCGTCACAACCAATAACCACTATTTTTGTCAAACTAATTGAGTCTTCAACTATGACTCTCCTTCTATTATCTTCTTGAACTAATGTCTTATCCTTTCTGCCATCAAACGAAATCCCAATATTATCTTGAAAGTCAGTTAAATTTTTCTCTTTCAAAGATTTTCTTGTCTTCGATCGTAATCTGTGAATTTTGGACCGATCAACAATATTATCCGTGTTTTCATTTGTCATTAAACCAATATCTTGGAGCGTGGCAGAGGCTATGGCAGCACCAGCTCCATCAGAAACTCCAAAACGATCCAATGTTCTAGCAACTGCCACATACGACGTTCCTAGTAGCACGGTACTTGGCGTGGATACAATAGAAGATGTCGACTGCATGTCGTTTATAGTTTCACAGCTTTTATCAATAATTATCTCCGTAAAAGAGGTTGATCGTTCAATAGTAGGTGTTTCTTTGTTGATTGTCGCAGCCTGAAATGTTGGTTTTCGCAAGGTTTGTGTTTTATTTGTATTTTAATTATTTTTTTCTCAATTTTCTTGGTAGTTACTAAATCTATTGACCCAATAATCATTTTTCTTTCAGTTCTTTGATCAGTCAGGAAATGTCTTTTTTTAACCGACTTCCAAAAAGGAGGAGGTTATATGTTCGACGCGTATGTTTGTTTTTTTTATGTATGTCCACCGATTTCTCAGTCATTTGTGGACCGATTTAAAAAAATCTTTTTTTGTTTGAAAGGGTATGCTCCCAAATTGGTCCCATATAAATTTTATTAACTTTGCTGGGGTAGTTTTTGAGTTAGCTACAAAATACGTATTTTTTTTTCCCACTTAGTATGTAGATGATATGATAAATTCCTGACACTGGTAGTAGGTAGTGGTATTCGAATGTATGTGGGGTAGGCACCACAACTAAAACGTGAAAAATAAAAACCCAGCATTTCTTAAGGTAGGGATATGAAAATTGAAAATTATAATTTAGGGTAAAAATAAAGAATCACTCGTTTCAGTGTTTTTGTAAAATCATCCCCAAAGGGGTAAAATAGGGGATGAAATTTTAAAATTCACTAGTACCTAGTATTGTTTGTTTTTTGTGTCTTCTTTAAAAGAGATTTTAGGAATTGGAAATATAGTCATACTTAGTCCATATCTTGAATTAACATTTACTCTGTATTTCATTAAAATCGGCCCACTCTGTCAAAAGTTGTTACATTAAAGTCATAAACGAACTTTTCTAATATGTAAATATTACGTGGTCAATGGCAACCACGGGAGTATAGATGGCGACACTAGGGTAGGTATTACAAATTAATGGTGATAATTATAGTAAAATGAATAATTATTATTATAAGTAAGGTATTTAGAATCTTAGAAACCTGTTTTATATATTTTTTTTAAACCGGGCAAGTGTGAGTAGGACTTGCGCCCTGAGGGTTCCGTCTCAAAGCTGTGCTTGCTTGGCTGCCCGAATTTAAATGTTACTTTAAGGACTATGAATTTTTGTTCCCAGATTGAAGAACAAAGTTATCGTTGCAGTTTAAATATATAAATTACCAATTTTAGGATTTTCCTCTTTACTTGACCTTGAAACAAGGTCAGGAACGACGGGAAGTACGAAAGGGGTCGTTCATTAATTACGTGAGGCGATTTTGGCGATGTTTCGAGGCCCCTCCCGCCTTGGTGAGATGTCGTGAGATTTGGCTCGACCCTCCCCCCCAACCCTAATCTCACGTGAGATTTAATGCGTATTTTTGTGCAAATACGTTAATTGATTGCGTTTGACTTATTAAAAAAAACATTATTTAATTAATTCTTTTTATTTAAAACTAGCTGCTGCCCGCGGCTTCGCCTGCGCGGACCCTAAATATTTTTCTAAAATAAAAGTACCCTACGTTAATCCTTATAACATCAGCTATCCGCCAGTGAAAGTCCCGTCAAAATCGGTTCAGCCGTTTCGGAGATTATCCGGAACAAACAGACAGGCACAAAAGGACTGACAATTTTTTTTTAAACTTGTTATTTTGTTAATATGTACAGTAAGTAAGTACCATTTACTTTTTATGCATTTAGTAAAAAGCTGTTATTTTGACATTACTGAAAAAAAATTACGTAATTTTTGCCGAGACCCTCTCCCCCACATGAGATTGCGTGAGATTCGGCTCGACCCCCTCCTCCCCCTAAACGTCTCACGTAATAAATGAACGACCCCAAATAGACTGGTTTGAGTGTCAAAATATGCGGCATAAATGGCCGTTTTTTTTTTTGCGTTGACTTGAAAGTTTGATTTTAAAAGGTGATGTTTAGGTGATTAAAATTAATTAGGTGGTTTATTTTGATTTTGACAGACAACGAAGTCATCCTGTAAGGGTTCTATTTTTCATTTTGAGGTACGGAACCCTAAAACATATTTATTATCTGCCTGTTACCGTTTCATGCCGTAACGACCGAATGGACTTAAATGAAAGGTATAGGCAGGATAGGCCATGGGTTAGGACAGAATACTCAGAATCTCGGGAACACGTTCCTGTGGGATATTTTTCGACATCCACGCGGGCGAACCCGCGGGCATAAGCTAGTATAAAAATATAAAATCTTTATTGCTTAAAAACTAACCACACGAAAAAGAAGAAGTATTTATAAAAAGCTGCGGTCTGCCTAACCAAGGAATCGAACCCGATCTCATTTGTTAAGGCGACTTTTAATAATTTTATACTGAAGATCACGTCTTAACGAGTAGTGTTAGTGATTTGGAAAAAAATATATGTTAAATCAGAGCATTTTCTTATTAACTTAATATAGGAATATTTCACACTATGTTTATATTACATAGTGAAATTACATTATAAAGACAAGTCTAACGCGGATAACAAACTGAGAATCACGCAAAAATTATGAAGCGTATTTTTCTAAAATCTTCACCATTTTAAAGAAAATTTAATTATTAATCTTTTAGCATGCGTGTTTTATTAAAATACCTTTTGTTTTATATATAACTAGCTTTTGCCCGCGGCTTCGCCCGCCTGGATGTCGGAAAATATCCCACAGAAACATGCTACCAGAATTCGGAGTATCCTATGTCCTAACCCCTTATGGCCTATCTGTATGAATGCCTTTTATATTTAATACATTCAGCCGTTACAGCATGAAAGGTATAGTCCGCGCAATCCACGAAGACGCGCCCCACTCCGCTCCCCGCCGTACTAGAGTTCAGCTTACAGTACAGTAATCGCGGAGTGGGGCGCGTCGTCGTGGATTGCACGGACTATAACGGGCAGATAATAAATCTGTGTTAGGGTCCCCCGACCCTTGCTCGAAAACGAGGCCAGCAGTTGTTGCAGCTGCTTTAAATACCCCGCATAATAATCGTGATGAAAATATAAATTTGATCCAGCCTGTCCCTTCTTGCTGTCCTCCCATCAGCGATGCCCTAAGCCGAGGTTCGTACCCCACAGGGGGTGCCCTTAGCGAGCATTCGCTTAATTTTAATTTAGCATAAGTTCAAAAAGCTCCTGGCTGGAGGCTCTAAGTGTAGAAGCTTATGGCACCCACAGGAAAATCCGGTTAAGCAGCCAAGACCTTAGTGGTCAGTACGGCGAGATGCCCTTTAAAAAAAAAAAAAACGGTGTTAGGGATCCGTATTCAAAGTGAAAAATTGAAACCGTTAAAGGATGACTTCGTTGTCTGTCAAGACCCTTTTTCTCAGAAACGCGTTTAGGCATCAAGTTGAAATAGATATCATGTGAATGTAGATTTAAAATGTTTCAAAAAGTTAAGGACAGTCTCCTAAGACTGTTTTCTTGTAGCGACAACGGTTAAGGTACCTACCCTTATTGCCCCATCTCAAAATCCACCCTGTATATGCTATGATTGATTGCTTAGATCCATAAAGCTATAGCGTGATGATAATCTTTTAAAAGGTTAAGTCCGTAACTATCTGCAATATTCAAACCTTTTTCAAAACTGCTACTGGACAAGGTTACTACGATATTAAAGATTTTTGTAATGAAAAAAAAAACTTTCTATTATTGGTGTTTGTGATTTAATTTACTGACATTTCTATCTTTAGCTTTATTGCAATACATTTTTTTTGC
The DNA here is from genome assembly GCA_949152395.1 of Agrochola litura. Taxonomy (NCBI): domain Eukaryota; kingdom Metazoa; phylum Arthropoda; class Insecta; order Lepidoptera; family Noctuidae; genus Agrochola; species Agrochola litura. Next base: position 24,066,145 of record OX424508.1, read on the forward strand.
CATTTTTTTTTTCTTTTATTTAGTTGACAATTGTGATAAAATTTATTTTCATTTTAAATTTAATTTGTTGACATTTGTAATCGAATTTTCTGACATTTTTTAAGTTTAATTTGTTAACATTTGTGCCTAATTCTGAATGTTTTTTTTGAATAATATAAGTATTTTTAACAAAGAATACTAACTAATGTTATTTAGTGAATGGAATCCTTTTTGTTTTCTTTGTATTTTTTTATTCTTTTTATGATTATGTTTTTAGGGTTCCGTTGCCAAATGGCAAAAAAACGGAACCCTTATAGATTCGTCATGTCTGTCTGTCTGTCTGTCTGTCCGTCCGTATGTCACAGCCACTTTTTTCCGAAACTATGAGAGCTATGCTGTTGAAACTTGGTAAGTAGATGTATTCTGTGAACCGCATTAAGATTTTCACACAAAAATAGAAAAAAAACAAATAATTTTGGGGTTTCCCATACTTAGAACTGAAACTCAAAAAAAAATTTTTCATCAAACCCATACTTGTGGGGTATCTATGGATAGGTCTTTAAAAATGATATTGAAGTTTCTAATATATTTTTTTTCTAAACTGAATAATTTGCGCGAGAGAGTGGTAAAATGGGGGGGGGACACACATTTTACCACTCTCTCGCGCAAATTATTCTAAAATAAGAGAATGATAAAACTAAAAAAAATATATGATGTACATTACCATGTAAACTTCCACCGAAAATTGGTTTGAACGAGATCTAGCAAGTAGTTCTTTTTTAATACGTCATAAATCGTAAACCGCAATTTACCTTTCATTCAATGTTACTTGCTGCTACGGAACCCTTCATGGGCGATTCCGACTCGCACTTGGCCGCTTTTTTTGTCTAGTAATTGTATTACATTAAACAATGTTGCATGTCGTAAGGCAAAATGTATCGGGACTCTCATCGAAATAACCATCATATAGTATGTATACCTACATTATTGGCAATTAAATGATTTCTATTTCTATTTTTTCGGCTCGCCTTTTTACAATTTGCGGTACACCATAGAAGAATACGAACTTATTACAAATTGCGTGATGATAATGTAAAAAAAAACAACCAACCAAAAACCGAAAAAAAAAACCTAGTACACCTATTTTTTTTTTTTTAATATTATGAAAGTCTATTGTGAAGTTTCCATTATTTGACTTATTGATTTATACCAAATTTCAAGTTAACCAAGCCAACAGTAAAATCCTCCCCTGTAAAAATTAATACCCCTTTTCACTCCGTCAGGGGCAGATTTTCAAAAATCCCTGATATATATATTTATTTATTTTCAGTCAATACTGAGTTTCGAGCCGCGCGTTAAAATTATTCCATACAAACTTTGACACCGCCCAATCCTACTTTATAATTTACATAGATAAGGAATAAGATTTTTCATACAAATAAAATCCCCCTTTTATATCTTCTTATAGGTCGAATTTCCAGAAACCCTTTCTTAGCGGACGTCTATTAACTATAAACTACCTCCCTGCCAAATTTCATCATTATATGTCGAGCAGTTTTCGATATTTCGTGATGACTGAGCGAGCGAGTGGCCTTTCGTTTTTATAATATATTTAGATAAATGAATAATGCGTCTAATTTAAGACGGCGCTCCTTGATGGGCGAGTCCTAATACTGGCTGGACATACGACGCGTTGCGTGAACTCGGTACAGAACACGCAAGCTAACCACTCAAGGTCACTGTCGTACTCGTACATACATGTCATATCTGCGTCTTCAACTTCTTCTAAGAAAACTTCACGGTGCAACAATTAGGTACCGGCACAGATTAATACAGATGGGACACTCCGCAGTTTCTCACTGTGCCAATGCAGTGGGGCTGCCGCAATATATTAATACAGATGGGACACTCCGCAGTTTCTCACTGTGCCAATGCAGTGGGGCTGCCGCAATATATCAATTCAATACTCACGCGCCGCGTCGCCGCGTCGCGTCGTTCGTTCGTTGCAAGTTAACCTTACATATTATAAAACAAAGTCCTCCGCCGCGTCTGTCTGTCTGAACGCGATAAACTCAAAAACTACCGAACGGATTTTCAAACGGTTTTCACCAATGGACGGAGTGATTCTTGCGGAAGGTTTTAGTGTATAATTCATTAAACTTGTGTAAATTGGCTGAAATATGATGTCGGAAATGATCATGCCGACTGGGAGCTTTACTGGCGTGCGCCGCGTAAACCGTTACAGATACATCAAATTTATGTTCTACAGGATTGAAGATCTTAAAAAGTTCTTAAATTCTGAAAGATATAAATGGTTACTGTGGGTCACCAGGTCACAGATTCGTAACAAAATAATTATGGTTGGAGCGCAGCTGTAGGAGTCAATAACCTTTTCCTGGACTATTAGGTATGTAATCCCGGTACTATCCGGTAGTACGTTCCCGTGGTACATTTTCCGACATCCATGCGGACGAAGCCGCGCGCAAAAGCTAAAAATACTAAAAATGAAGGCAAAAGTATATTGCATCGTATTTGGCTGCTTAAAGAATAATAAGGATCCGAACCTTACGTTTTTCTCACTTCCAAAGGACACCGAAAGCTAAAGAATTGCACGTCTACCTATAAAGAGAAAGAAAGAAAATACATTTATTTAGCACAGACAAAAAGGCACACAACACTACATAATTATAACACAAGTAAAAGATAGAAATAAAAAGGAAACAAAAAACAGTGTGTTAAATAATAATTTAACATGAAAGTTAGTGTGCCTCGCGGCTGCGCCAAATAGGCCCAGTATAAGTAGTTAGTAATTAGGTAGGTACTTACCTACCAAATGTTTACATTTGTTATTCTTATCTATGTCACCCGTATTTACGTAGTTAGAATATTGAATATTATTATTAAAGTAGGTATAGTTAGGTTCTTACAAGGGCAGGTTCAGGCTTTGATAAGTATAGGTAGCAAAGTACCTACCTGTTCAAATTGTATTTGGTGGGTACCTACCACGGACTAACTATAACCATAACTAAATATTATTATGTAGTAACATTTTGATTATGTAGTCAATAGGGTATTCGTACATACTTTTTTATTTGCCCAATTAAGTACTTACATATGAATTAATAATGGAGACTAAACAAAAGTAAGTACCGAGCCTAGGTTTAATTGAAACATCATTTGTTCACAAAAGTAGAGTAATAGGCACATAACTGGTAATTAAATATTCAGATTAATTACATATTCTCTAATGCTCGGGTCACACCAACGGAAAACGCCGTTAATTATCACGATGATGGACCTTAACCCGTCGGAATAAAGTCTGTCATCGCGATAATTAACGGCGTTTCCCGTTGGTGTGGCCCGAGCATAAAAGATGACAACCCTAACGTGGCCAGAAGGTAAGTACCTATAAGAGTTCGCGGTAGAAAGAGAGGCAACTTGTAGGTAAATTAGCATTATGAGACTTGAATTGCACTTTATTGTGTTGTGTTAAGAGTCACTTTTTATTTAACTGATTTTGCGGAGTGTCCCATCTGTATTAATCTGTGGTACCGGTGTCGCGTCGCGCCTGTCTGCAAGAGGCTTCACATCGTCAGCTGTCCGGCGGGCGGCACGTGACGTCACCGGCTCACCGCCACCACACGCGCCCGACTCACCGACTGTCTGCCTTGCTATAGACGATACACTATAAGTACCTCTACCTACCTAATTGCCCAGCCCCAAGTGCCCTCACTGCCCAGTGCCCACTATCCCTGTGGCCTGCGACTACTGCCAGCCACCTAATCAATAGTAGGTAGCAACGACTGAGCCTCCGAGCCGTATTCTACGCACCAGTGGGCCCCGTAGGTATGTACGGAGTCGATAGACAAAGTGCCTGCTGAGGCTTATTGTAATAAATAATATGTAAAACTCTTCGCATAATTATAAATTAAAATAGGTAGGTGTACCCGGGTCCCTATACCTAGCAAGGGTAGCGCTTTGAGGAATATAATTGGTAGTAGATACCTACTTACCTTTATATTTTTCTTTATTTTGTTTATTTTATTTTATTATGTAATGTTGAAAATAATGTATAGCTTCAGCATGTTCCAAGTTTCAACCTACCAAAGCTCACATAAATGAAAAGCTCGGTAAGGTAACAATTTGCCAGTAAATGGTCGCTTTTATACTATTATTCAGAAATTTCCTGTTTTTTTTTTAGAATTTGCCTGTTACTTACAATGTACAACTAATCCCAATTTGTGACTGCAGACAGACGACGAATCTCGCAACTTATCGTTGTAGATACAATACCTAATGTAAGTATTTTTTTCTGATTTCAATCCTTTATAGTGAGCATTGATCCGGTTCCAAAACACTAAGTTCTAGCACTGTCCGTAATTTGTAACGTGAACGTTCGTCGTAATAATATGGGTTCGCGAGTATCGACCGGCGCGCGATCTGCGGACGTCCGGCACGTCACGACGCGTCTTCGTGTTCAACGCGACTGTAAATGCGAAACGCGAAGAGGCGACTGCTAGCGCGATATCTAATTGCGGTGTGAGCGGGGCGCGCGGGACGGGGCGCGTTGCCATGGTGCGAGATCAGGCCACGTGCATGCGGCCAATGGCAGGACGCGGCCGTCCCTCGGGCCTCGAGCGAGTGACGAGCACGCTGCGCCGTCGTGCCGCGCCGCCGCCGCGCCATACTGCGCCCGCTGCGCGCCGCGCCTCCCGCTCGCTTCCCCTCGCCGCCAGACTCGCGCTACATAAACTAAACGCACACATCACGCACGCCCTCTCCGATCCAGCAGTGCTATTCTGTAAAAATCTCACCGTGAACGCCTAAAGGCTCCTTCAAACAGGCGCGACACGCGACGCGACACAAAGACAACGCTCGTCGCGCAACGAGCGGTGCCTTTGTGTCGCGCTGGTCTGCACGAGCCTTAAGTGAAGTGAGCTTGAAAATGAGCTGTCAATAGTGTCAATCCCTAGCATAAATGGTGGAATGACAGCTCACTTCACGGTGAGATTTTAACAGAATAGCACTGCTGATGACCCCATAAAGGCTCTTTCAAACAGGTGTGACACGCGACGCGACACAAAGGCACCGCTCGTCGCGCGACGACCGGTGCTTTTGTGTCGCGTCGCGTGTCGCGCTGGTCTGCACGACCCTTAACACTCCTCCAGGAGAAGAATAGGGCCACCAGTACAGTGTACAAACACAGACGCATCCCGTCATTCCGATCTCGCCGCCGAGGTCCTTTGCGATCGCGACCGCGTCCCCGAGTATAGATAGTGCAATCCACGAAGACGCGCCCTACTCCGCTCCCCGCCGTACTAGAGTTCAGCTTACAGTACAGTAATCGCGGAGTGGGGCGGGTCTTCGAGGATTGCACGGACTATAAATGAGACTCCCCCCCGACCCTTGCTCGAAAACGAGGTGCCAGCAGTTGTTGCAGCTGAGCACGTAGCTTTAAATACCCCGAATAAAGGCTTGTGCAGACCTGCGCGACACAAAGACACCGCTCGTCGCGCCTTAATACTTAATCAAGATGAAAATCTAAGTTTGATCCAGCCTGTCCCTCTTTGCTGTCCACCCCCCAGCGACGCACAGTGGGAAAAAAATGACTTTTTTGTACAAAAATCTGTCTACACCACAATTTTTGACGTATCGCTGCCATTTTTTTTTTATACACTCGTGAAATAACACACTTTGGTGTGTCACTGCCACTTTTCCTTAAAATTCAATACTATAACCTCAAAAAATCGGGAATTGAAGCAATAAAAAAAAAATATTTTAACGAAAATCAATTATCAGGGGTTTTTCAGGTCCCTGGAATTTATTGTCTGTTTATAAAAATCCAAAATGGCGGATACAAAAAGGCGAAACAAAAAAAAAATTTTGATTAATATCCAGATTTAAAAAAAAAAAAAACTATTTTGGAAAAGTGGCAGTGACACACCAGTGTGTTATCTCAGGAGTGTATAAAAAAAAATGGCAGCGATACGTCAAAAATTGTGGTGTAGGCAGATTTTTTAACCAAAAAAGTATTTTTTTTCCCACTGTGCGACGCCCTAAGCCGAAGTTCGTACCCCACAGTACAGGGGGTGCCCTTAGCGAGCGTTCGCCTAGTTTTAATTTAGAATAGTTTATGCCCCTGCTGGAGGCTTTAAGTATAGAAGCTTAAAGTAACCCTTAGATTATAGACAAGTATAATAATCTAAGAGGTAACCACAGGAAAGTCCGGTTAAGCAGCCAAGACCTTAGTGGTCAAAACAGAGAGATGCAACAGAAAAAAAAAAAAAAAATCACTCGCACGGGCCACGGCAACTACACCTGAGTACCTGACTTCAGACTTGCGCCATACGCTATTTAGTACCTAAAATTATTATTGGTGTTAATTGGAGGATTTGGCGGAACTACAGCTCTAAATCAGTGGGCGGACCTTTGCGTCCTTTGTGTTCTGTGATCCTGTCTGTAGTTGTCATACCATATAGGTACAATAATTATGATATTAAGGCTTGTGCAGACCAGTGCGACACGCGACGCGACACAAAGGCACCGCCCGTCTCGCGACGAGCGGTGCCTTTGTGTCGCGCCGCGTGTCGCGCTGGTCTGCACAAGCCTTTAAAGACTAAGTACTTAATAACTTTAATAGGTAAGCTCAGACCAACAAAAAACGGAAGACGGCGCGCCGCGAACATCAAAACTGAAGCCACCTTTTTATGTATGTGTGAGTCGAAGGGTTGCCATTTGTAAAAAAAATACCCCATAACTTGGGTAATAATTTTTTATGGGTAGGCTAATATTGTACAAGTAAGATATTGTACAATCCGTTCCATCACTAAAATAACTGATGTCACTCGAAAAGCTGCCACGCTTAAATGGAATTGGGCTGGACACATCTGCCGCATGTCAAACGATTAATGGGCCAAACTTACGACCCAGTGGATCCCGCTTAGTGGCAAACGACATCGCGGCAGGCCCAGACGGAGATGGCGGGATGAACTGGACTCCTTTAAGAAAGATTGGTCCTTGGAAGCTCTGGACAGAGAGAGGTGGAAAGAGGGTAGGGAGGCCTTTGCCCAGCAGTGGGACAATAACGGCTAAGAAAAAAAAAAAAATATTGTTAATGGTATTGTACCTCAATTGTTTAGAAGGACCTCTATTTCGAAAAAAACTAAAATTTTTACCACACAAAAAAAAGTGCACCTTTAAAGCAAGAATTGTTGTGTTGGGAGACTCCGCTCTTCCACTTAGGCCCGTATTACCCCTCACTCAAGACTCAAGCATTACTTAAAGCTAGTTTCAACCAATCAAAAGGCTTTAAACGAGTTCTATGTAATGCTTGAGTTTTGAGTGAGGTTCTGTACGGGCCTTTAGAATTATCCATTAATTTGCAACTGAATGTAAAAAAGTCAAAATATAAATAAGTAGGTTAAATTTAAATTATATAAAAGAAAATAATTTTATATAACTGAACGAGCTTAATACAGAGAGAAAAAGCCAAAAATGCGCCTAATTGTGTGATGTGTGCGAGTGTGGGTAAGAGTACGCTAGTGCGAGGGTGTGAAGTGTATTTGAGTTAACATTAGCATATATATTTAGTACACCTAAAGACATACCCTATAGGTATGTCTTTAGGTGTAAGTTAACCCTGCTCGCGACAGTGTCTTGGGATCGAAAGGAGAAAAATACAGCTTCTTTCGAAAACCATGCACATAGAAATTCAATTATAAGTTTGTTGAAGTGTAAAACATAACATTGTCGTAGGCATGTATGAAGTCATTATGTAAATTGTTTTGAAATAATATAGGTAATTATATTTTCAATCAACTTTATTAAAAAAGATCACAACAACAAAATCACTGATTAAGAATAAATTATATCAAGATAAATCGTAACAAACAAAAAGGTTTTTTTAACCATATAGCTTTTGGTTACACGGCGAAGTCCAAGATTAATTTAATAAAGGTCGTTATTATTAAAATGATCGGAACAAACCACGCTGGTTTTCGATGGCAGCCATTCTGGATCATTCCGACTGTATCTTATAGCTACTATCCATTTACTTTTTGATACAGTAGTAATTGGAAATCTAAAATATTAAATACATAAAAAAGAAAACATGAATATATTATAACTCGAAGTAAGAAATTATATTGAAATTTGTTTAATCGAATGGGAAAAATTTAAATCATATTATGGCAACCCTCGCACTTTATGTCACTGCTTTCGTTTGTTGAATGTTGAGGTTATTTGTTCCAAGTAACCTAAAATTCATAATTATTAAAAAACGATGTTATTTTAAGTACTTACGGGTGAAAAGTGATTCCGTGAGACTTTTTTTGTGATTTGCCATTGTTTTTACAAGTTTTCACTACACAGGAAGGCATAATTATATTATTTTTTATCAATGTTATCTAGACGACGACTCATGACTAGTGATGGTAAATTCCCGAGAATATTCTCCTTGCGAGAACTTTGCTGTTAAGTTCTCGAGAATGTTCTTTTGGAAGGGAATTTACGATAATTTAAAAATTGGATGACTGTATTGAATCGGTTTATTTTTATAGTAATAGTTTTGAGTGCATTTGAACGTTTTACGAAGTTAACGTTTAAATAAACTACTCTACAACTTGAATTATCAGTAAATTCTCCTGAGCGAGAACATTCCCGAGAATATTTCCGAGAAATTTCTCATACATTCTTTTAAATTTCGTATGGTATAAATGTTAAATTAGGATTTCTGTATTAAAACAAACTTTATGAGTTACAAATAATCAGCTTTAATAAAATAACAAAACAAGAAAGGTTTACGGTGTAAATAATTAAAAACAATCACAATCGTTGGGATAAACAAAGAAAGAACTTAAGAAAGAACAATATGGGTTTCAAAAAAGGAAATCAACCACTCTTGCATGCTTCAATCTTGTAAAAAATAAAATTGATGAAGTAGACATAGGTAACCGGGTATCTGTTATCTTCTTCGATATGTCAAAAGCTTTTGACTTTGTGTCTCATGGATTGTTACTTTCGAAGTTAGAACGATATGGTATTCGAGGTCCGGCCCTTAGTTGGATTGAAACCTACCTACTGGGTAGAAAGCAATGTGTTGAAATTCCAAGTATGACTGAGAATAAAGAACTGGAGGGAATTAGGTCTCTTTCAAGATTCAACAACTCGGGTGTACCACAAGGGAGCGTTTTGGGACCCCCTTTGTTTTTATTATATATTAACGATCTTCCTGAACACACACCTAATCCATGCACATTATTTGCGGATGACATTTCGATTATTTTGACATCACCAATTAATACTGACATAAATAATTACAGAATTGACATTAATAATACAATTGAATCAACAATTTCTTGGTTAAGATTGAATAATTTGCATGTAAATTTAAGTAAAACAAAAATAGTTCAATTTAAGACATATGGTCGTAAGCGAGAGAAACTTAACATTAATTATAATGGACAACCTCTGGCAGAGGAAACAACTTTTCTGGGAGTTGCATTGGACAGCTACTTCTCCTGGAAACCACACGTAGAAAAAGTATGCAACAAATTAAACAAATTCGTTTATGTTCTCTACACACTGCGAAAGACCTCGTCGCAGGACTCGCAGGATACGATGTTGACTGCGTATCACGGCCGCGTTGCATCGACTCTACAATACGGCCTTATACTATGGGGTAACTCAACAGACGTAGATAAAGCCCTTAGGGTACAAAAAAAAATGCATTCGAGCTATTAGTGGCATTCCACCATGGGAATCTTGTAAACCCTTGTTTCTCAAATTAAAACTCCTGACATTACCCAGTATGTATATTTTAGAATGTGCAAAATTTGTCCGATGGCACATTGACCTGTTTGAAAAGGCTCAAGACCGTTGCCCTCGAAAAGTAAGAGATCCAGATAGAATAGTTCTGCCTAGGGCTCCAAGGACTTCTCTGTATAAAAAGAACTGTTATCAAATGTGTGGACTTATCTATAACAAAATACCAAAGAACTTTAAAGAGTTACCTAATAATTTATTTTTTATAAAGTTAAAATCATGGTTATTGGAAAAACGATTTTATTCTATAAATGAATTTATTAACAATGTTAATAATCTATGTTAAATTAATGTAATGATAATATTAATAAGGAATGTATTGTAAAATTAATTAATAATAGAAACAATTAAAGCATGCCATTGGATATAAATATAATACTCTAGCATTAAATACATTGTAATGTTTTGCATGTCAAGTGTCTGACTTTGTATTAGGAACTTATTACTGACTATAAGACCAACACTATACCAATACTTATTGCAAATAAATGATTTGATTTGATTAGTGATTGGCAATTTTGCTATTCTAAATTTGACGTTTTTCACCTAAAATTTAGATTTTCTAAATAAATCTGACTATTTTTAATCGCGACTAAAAACATGTGGAGTAAAATTGGCTGTCATGAACTTTAAATTCACACCAACACCTCGACTTCAGATGCAAAAACAGTACTGAATCTTTTTTTTTTCTTTTGCTTATATCTCGAAAACGATGTGTCCAATCACAAAAATAATGAAAATTTCGACCCCCTTTATAAAACCCTTAAAATCTTAATATTCTAATAGGTAATATTTTTTCTTATTTTCATACAAAAAGTGAAAAATTCCATATAAAACACGTCAAGGTTGCCCCCCTGCGCGTCTCCGGCTCTAAAAAGATTCACGTGGTTAGGTATCACGTGTGGAGTCACGATTGTCAAATTGGTACTGGAGCTGGTATTTAGGTTGCAGAAGCGATGCATCAGGTCAATGTGCGGTCTTAAGACAACTGATAGCTGTGTTCCCTATTTTAAATCGTTAATTTTTTTTACTTTGCCTTGTTTATTATTTTATCTTATTATTTAAATAAAAATTTTATTGTTATTATTATTTTAATAAATATTATTATTGGAGCCATTGGGGGGTTAAATTACAATTCACAATTAGTAATAGTACTAATGTTAAGGTGGTTAGCACTAATAGTTTAAACTAGTTTGTAAGACAACAGAAGGTACCAATAACAGTATGATTAAACTTGATAACAAAAAGGTATTTTCTAGCACTAACATAGTTAACTGTACAAAAGGGGCTAAGCAGAAATCCTTGAAATTATTACATCAAAATATTCAAGGTTTTTCTTCCAAACAATTGGAAATTGAATTGTTTTTAGAAAAAACAATGTTTGACATTATATGTTTAACTGAGCATTGGTTAAAAGATTATGAAATGTTAATTAACTATGAGAATTATAGTGTGGCTAGTTGTTTTAACCGAAAATCAATGCTGCGTGGTGGTTCATTAATCTTAATTAAAAGTTGTATTAAATCAAAAACCCGTAATGACATAGTTGAACTATCGGTTGAACATAGCATTGAACTGTCTTGTGTTGAGCTAGATAAGCATGTAATAGTGTGCGTTTATAGACCCCCAAATTATCAAAACTACTCTATATTTGAGTCAGTAATGGAAGATGTTTTGGCAAAACTTGCAACTTGTAATAAATCAGTAATTATCTGTGGTGACTTTAACATTAATATTTTAGAAAATAATTCAATAACCGGTAGATTTTTAAATTTGTTCAAATCATTCAATCTGTCACATGTGTTTGTGGAACCGACCCGAATAACTACATCTACTGCTACATGTATTGATAATGTGTTTTGTTGCTGTGACTATTTAGATAAAGCCATAGTTAATTATCTCCCTTCGGATCACAGTGGTCAATCCGTAACTTTTGAGTCTAACATACCATTACAAAAAGTGAAGATACAATTCAGACCAATAACAGCTGTTAATTTAAATAAATATAATAGCACTTTAATTTGTAAGTTAAGTAATCAGGTCCTTACAATGAACAATGTTAATATTTTGTATAAAGAATTCTTTTCGTTAGTCCAATCCGAGTTCAATAATTGTTTTAAGAAGAACACTAAAACTATCAGCCCTAAGTTTTTATTTAGTGACTGGGCAACTACAGGACTCAGGAAAAGTAGGGATAGACTTTTCGAGCTGTATGGCCTTAAGCCTTATATTAACACGGAAACTTTTAATAAGTATGTTGCTACTTACTCTAGAACTTTTAAGAACACTTGTAAGGCAGCTAAAGCCTTATACATTAGCAACAAGGTTAAATCAGCAGACAATAAAATACAGACAGTTTGGAAAATTATCAATAATGAAACGAACAGAAACAAAAAGCATAATTCTGATTATACACTGAAGAAGTCATGTGGTGGTCTCATTTGCAATAGCAAAGAAGTTGCTCAAGAATTTGTAAATTTCTTTACCAGTATCCCACTTAAAACTACTGAAACCTTAAATTCCTCGCCCTCGCTCTCTTTTGATTTAGTAAGGGCCAACGTTTCAGCATGCCCGATTGAATTTAACTTTAAGCATATTAACCCCATAACAGTAATAAAAGCTTTTAAACAAATCAAGATCAAATTGACCGAAGATCTTTGGGGGATGTCCATTAAAGTCTGTTCCTCCATAATTGAGACCATAGCGCCTTACTTAGCTTTAATATTTAATTTGTGTGTGGATCAAGGAGTCTTCCCGGATTTAATGAAATACAGTAAGGTAATACCACTTTTCAAATCCGGGGACAGTAAAGACGCCAATAATTATAGACCCGTATCCGTGTTGCCGGTATTCAGCAAGGTGTTTGAAAAGGTAATGCTTAATCAAATGCTCAATCATTTTAACACAAATAAAATCCTTCACGATCAACAGTATGGATTCACCAAAGGACGTTGTACGACCGACGCCGGTGTAACCCTATTAAGACACATTTTTAACGCGTGGGAAGAGGCTCAAGACGCCATAGGGATCTTTTGTGACCTCTCCAAAGCATTTGATTGCGTCGATCACGAAACCTTACTCTTGAAACTTGAGCATTACGGACTTGGAAAACTTGCACTCAATTTAGTAAAATCTTATTTAAATGATAGACAACAGCAAGTTCAAATAAACGGTATCAATTCACTAGGTTTAAAAGTAAAAATAGGCGTGCCACAAGGCTCGATATTGGGTCCATTCCTCTTCTTAGTGTATATAAATGATCTACTCCATTTATTAAAAAATCAACCACAAATGGTGTTATTTGCTGACGATACTTCTTTAATTTTTAAGGTAGATAGACGTGCTACAAATTTTAACGACGTAAATAACGCCCTACTGCAGGTCCAAAATTGGTTCACTGCTAATAATTTAGTATTAAATGGAAAAAAAACTAAGTGCATAAAATTTTCTTTACCAAATGTCAAAAGTAGTGATTGTGAGATAGTATTGAATCAAGAGAAACTAGAATTTGTCGACAAAACTGTTTTCCTAGGGATCACGCTCGACTCAAGGCTGCAATGGGGTCCTCATTTAACATCTCTTGCAGGACGGCTAAGTTCAGCAGCATATGCTGTCAGAAAAATCCGTCAATTTACTGATGTAGATACCGCGAGGCTAGTCTATTTTAGCTACTTTCATAGTATCATGTCTTACGGTATTTTACTGTGGGGACGGGCTGCAGACATCGAGTCTATTTTTATTCTGCAGAAAAGAGCGATCAGAGCCATATATTATCTCCGCAGGCGCAATTCTCTAAGGAAACTGTTTAAGGATATTAACATCATGACGGTACCTTGTCAATATATCTATGAAAACATCATGTACGTAAGAAAGAATTTACATCTTTTTAGCAAAAGAGGTGATAGACATAACTATAGTACAAGAAATAGGGACCTATTAGTTCAACCAGGTTTCAGACTGGCTAAAGTAGATTCATCTTTTATGGGATACTGTTTAAAATGTTACAATAAAATTCCTCCCCACATACTTCAACTGAATGAGACGAAATTCAAATCTTGTATAAAACGCACACTATGCAGGCAGGCATATTATACGTTGGGGGATTACATCGCTGATAAAAATGCTTGGCTCAATGCTGGTCCTGCTCCACAACTAATTGATTAACATTTGCAAATACTGTTGGAGCTGCTGAAGATTGTAAGACTATCTTTGCATTGTATAAACTCAATCTCCATTGTATTATATAATTGCATAGCACAGGTGTGAGTACTATGTACTAAAGAGTTACCATTTACCGGGTAATATGTCTTGCATTGACTTGAATCTGCCCTGGCGGCTGTGAGTATGTCATGCTCACTCAAATGTTTCGCTGATGGTGGCGCGTGTGTTGGATCATTTAGCTCCCTTCAAAATGGTTGAGCTGAATGGTGCTAATCCATGCGTCATGTTCGTGAACGGGCGCCGTCAGTTGGGACTGGTCATCTCTTAGCTGCCAGGGCTTATTTTTATTTTTATTTTTTGAATTGTTCTTTGTTGTATCTTTTTATTACGGACGCTTCTAACGTGCACGTCTTTCTACATTGTTCTCACATGTATAATTTCAACATGAATGATGTAACCAATATTTTGTAACAATTTTTTATTTAAAAGAGTGTCCGTGGAGTTTCTTGCCCGTTCTTCTCCATAGGTACCTACTACGCTTTGGAATGGGCAACTAGCTTCATACCTATTTCTGACTGACCGATTCCTTGACAATTCAAAAGTGCCTGTAAATGGTTTAATTGAAATAAATGCTTTGAGTTTGAGTTTGAGTTTGAGTTTATATATAATGGAAACGGCTTTTTTTGTGAAATGTAACCCACATCTATTTAAAAAATTATCAGAGGTCAGGAAAAATCCAATACGGACACAATACATCAATCAATTATGTCAAGTTAAATGTAAAACCGCGTTATAGCAAAAAAGTTTTTTTGGTATTGCCCCACTCATATACCTATAATAAAGTACCTAATATTATAAAAAATATGACAACATTAAAATTTAAAAGGGTGCTAAACGAATTTTTAATTATGAAAACTTATTACACGATTGACGATTTTCTTAATGATGATTCACTAACTAATTGACATACTATTACCCTAATTGACATTATTATTGGTTCGCTTACTTAGTTTTATTTGATATTTTTTTTATTGCTATGACCACACTGACATTTTTATTTAATTTTTTGTAATTCCAATGATCTGCATATTTCTAATTTTTTTTTAAATTTGGAATTGTAATCCTTTGCATGCCCATGTGACGGTAAAATATGGAGAACTTTATTATAAAAACACCTATGAACTATACCCATTTTTGCAAAGAAATAAATGATTTGATTTGATTCGATTTAGATGTGTCAAAATGTTTTTTTTTAAATTTAGAGAATTTTATTTTGCAGAATAGCTTTGAGATTCTCATAATCAAAAATAAGGAATTTTAGCGATAGTTTAGTTAGTTTAGTTCGGTGTACAAGAGAATCGGCACCATTGTTTGCCACCACGCAACTGGCTTGACTTATTTAGCTGTTTCCCAATTAAACTCTTTGCTCCACAAACCAGTGCTACATTTACATTCAGATACTTCTTCGATTTGAGGAGTGGTGAGAGAGAAGCCACGGCGTCCTCACCTACCACCTGACACAGGCACAGATAATATAATACTAAGTTACTCACCGGACACGGTTGTTTCGGGAGGTTCCTGTTCCAGATAAGGCGGGAGGAAACGTCCGGGTGTCACCATTGTGTGGATCGCCCGGAGCATATGGTGGAGGTCTGCCCGACTTGAGCGGGGCACCGTGTCCTTGTGGAGGTGATCAGCGGCAGTGATCTTTCGCGTCGTACTGAGCGAGAGGGCATAAGAAACCGTCGCCTCTTTCTGCAAAGCAGTAGTGCTCGCGAAGGAGGAGGCGGAACGCGTGAAGGAAAGGCAAATTTCGGGCTCTCACGCCCCTAGCCGCCGCAGGAGACGCCCTGGGCGTCGGGAATACCAGGCCAATTCCCGGCCATTGCAGGCGTGGGCCTGCGGACGGTGAGCAGTGGGTAGCTCGCCGTCCGATAAAACGACGGCGCGTTGTGTTTCACGCGCGCCTCAAAGAGATGCCAGCAAGACTAACGCTAGGGCCGATGAAATAATCAAATAACTTCTCCCGCTCCGCCAAGAGCGGGAGAAGTTATTTGATTATTTCCCACCCAAAAAAAAAGACATTTCTTCGAACAGTTGTTGAACTGAAATACTGTGTCTTTCAGCCAAGTTAAGAACGAACTCCCATCCGTCTATGTTTGGGAACGGCGCGGGCGCGGACCGGTTTTATTGTGGTGGCACACACACAATAACGGGTGATCTTCCTCAAACGTGCAGAAAAGGCAAGCGCGCAACGACAGCCGCAACAAATATTTGTTAACTAAAGAAATATTAGCAATTTCTGTAGGTATATGTAAATCAATATGAATGATTGTTCAATATTATAATAATGCATGTGAAGGTAGGCAGGAGAAATGTATATGTGATGTGAACGATATACAATAAACTAGTCTTTGCTCGACCGCTGAGTTTGAATACTGTCTCCCTGTCTCCCAACATAACATGGCGCAGCCGGTAGCTAAATAATTTTGCCGTTTTAAAAACCTAAACTAGACTGAAGTGAAATAAAAGGAAAACGTTAATAAATAGGTAGCAGTGATTCCGAATCATTCGAAGAAACAAATTTATATTAAAACGAAGCATACCTACTACAATGGAGTCCATTTTGCAACCGCCGAAACCATTCGTTTTTGAAAATGACATTGCAAATGTAACATCGGGAAATTTAAGCAAGGAATGGGAAAAATGGAGAAAGGCGTTCAAGATATATTATGAAGCTTGTGAACTACATCGTAAAGGAAAAATTGTGCAAATCAACATCTTGTTACACATTATTGGAGAAAAATGTCGTGAGGTATATGAACAATTTACACGCGAGTACAAAACTATAGAAGACTTGCTAAACGACTTCGACGCATTTTTCTTGCCACGAAAGAATATAACGATAGAAAGGCATATATTTTTTACCCGTGACCAACGAGAGTTGAGAGTCAATAGAACAATACGCATTTGAACTGAATAAAGTAGCAGCAAAGTGCGAATTCAAAGATTTATGCAGTGAGTTGGTGCGTGATAAGATGATTTGTGGAATTAGAGACAGTGGACTCAGAGAAAGACTGTTAAGAGAACCAGATTTGACCTTACCTAAAGCTATAGATATCTGTAGATTAGCGGAGGTATCTCGAGCTCAAGCAAAAAATATAAAAAATGAGGATCAGGATCAAAATCATAATGTACATGCTGTTACAAACAAAGAGAAAGAAGAAAAAGATGTTCACTATGCAAGAAGTTCGGCGCCGCGTCATAAGAAATGGCGTTCATCCGGTTCCAGTAGTGGTGATGCCAGGACCTTCCATCAGGATCGTGACCAAAGAGATGGGCAGAGATCAAGTGGACACGCACGCGATCAACCAGGAGAAGCTCGTCGAAGATCACGTGCAGTTTGTGGAAAATGTGGGAAAAGCCATGACAAATATAAATGCCCAGCGTATGGTCAACGATGTAGCCAGTGTAGAAAAATGAACCATTATTCAAGAATGTGCCGTGTGTACGAGGTACGAGAAGACTCCAGCGATCAGGTAATTCACGCTATTGATAGTTGTTCTAGTAATGAGTGGACGGTAGCATTATGTATTGGAAATAAACATGTAAATTTTAAACTGGACACTGGAGCCGACGTTAATGTCTTGCCAAACAAATAGCTAACCAAAATTAAATTATCGAAAGATGAATTAGTCCATACTACAATGAAATTACAGGGTTATTCAGGTAGTCAGATTAAAGTCATTGGTAAATGTTATCTTAAAGTACAATATAAAAATAATACATACATTTTACAGTTTATGGTTGTAGACACTAATTCACCTCCCATTTTAGGTAGGAGTTCTTGTGATGAATTAAAATTATTGAAAAGAGTAAAGAGTATAAAACAGACAGATAAAAGTTGTGCAAATATATTGGATAAGTTTCCAGATATATTTACAGGAATGGGTTGTTTACCAGGTACAGTAAGCGCTCAAAAGTGCATAAGCACGCTAAGAGTCGTATTGCTGTGAACACGCGGTATAGTCCGTACATTTGTATGTTTAAACAGTCAGACGTCTGTGGTGTGAGTGCCGTACACACACCACAGAGAACGCAGTTTTGCACTACACACTATCGTATCGTCACGGTTCGCGGGCGCCGCACTTATATTTCCATAACTTTTGTTAGCACGCATCATACGCGTGACCTTGGCCAGTGTATCGCATTGCTAAAATTCGAAAGTAAATTATATGTGCAGATAGCAGAAGGCGTGCGTTGGTCTTAGATTCAAGATGGCTAAGGTCTCGTAAATCACAGCGCTGTTTTTACAAATATTATTATTTTTGTTTGCAATATATTTTTTTTAAATATCCTGCCTATTTATTAATGTTGTTATTGCAATAAAGGGTTTAGAATAAAAAATGCGTGATATGTTATAATAAAAAATAAATAATATTTATTCGTTATGTTTATTTTACTTAAGTATAGTTATCAAACTGCTACAATTATTTATCATTACTTCACCTGAATAATATGTGAAAAATGAAAAAAATGAAAAATGTTTATTGGTCCCAAAACAGTTACATGGATTATAAATGAGACATCCCCAGTAAGTAATTGATAATACTTGTGTTGGGGCTATCTCGCTCTTTCCCTTAATTATTAACAATATTGAGACGATTGTTACAAGAGGCGACTAAAATTAAATTTAGGAAGAATAGATAACAGTAAATGACTTATGAACTAATTTGTAGCTCTTTGTGTAAATGTAGTTATACAACTATGTGAAACGAAAGTGTTTGTGTTGTGTTGTTGTTGTGTGTGTACGTGTTTGTGTGTGTGTGTTAATGTGTTTGTATGTTTGAATGTGCATGTCTTCTTTGAAGTGCCGATGTGCTCGAAGCGCAATTTATAAATTAAACTCGGTCATTTCCCTCCCATCAACAATGTAAGAATACACTAATAAGAAAGAAATGAAAAGAAACTGTTTAACCAAGTCTAGCCAAAACTTGCTCAGTTTCCTCGTATGTTAAGGTCTTAAGCCACTCGGTTATTACCTTTTTGCAAACGTGTGAAACCTCACGGTGAAACCTTAATTTTACGTTCAATTTGTTATAAATGTAGGCTGATTGGGTTGCATACTGACGCCGTGCAAAAGCGGTTCGGACCCTTTGGGAGTAAGCTACTACATCCCTTCGTCTTTTCCCCTGCCTGTCTTGGTCAAATGGTATAGATTTCTGCAAATATAGGGTCGTAACTAAGAAATATAATTTTCTTACTGAAAGTAAGCCACTGATTCTATATAGATCGAGTGTGGGGTATCTGTATGGTTTATAGTACATAACTTTTATAAGTGACCTTTGGGCTCTTTCTAACTCAAGGAATTTAGTTTTAGTGGCTCCTCCCCAGACTGGTAAACAGTACGTAATAACTGATTGCGTGAGCGCAATGTAGATGCTATTTAGTGTCTTCGGAGGCATCACATATCTTAGATTTTTAAAAATCCATATAAATTTGCGCACACGTGCCGTGACAATCTCAATATGCGAGTTCCAAGTTAAACACTCGTCAACTATAACCCCCAGGTATCTTGTGGACGTTACACGTTTAATGGCTTGACAATTACAGCCCCGGTCCAAGTGGTCTGCACACGTGTGGATTCGAATTTTAAAATTATGGCCTGGTTTAGACCTTACACTAGGAGAAAAACAAATGTAGTTTGTTTTAGGAACACTAAGGGTTAGTAGATTGTCTTTGAGCCATCTATCTATAGCAACTAATCCGTGCTCGGCATTATTGCACGCAGCTTCCCAAGTGTCTCCAAAGTAGACAATGGCCGTGTCGTCCGCGTAGGAGAATATTTTCCCCCCACTGTTTCGTAGGTTGCAGAGTTCGTTAATATACACTAGAAACAGTGGTGGGCCGAGGACCGATCCCTGTGGGACACCGAATACTATGTTTGCCTCTCCACTATGCAGGTTATCTACTTTAACTTGCTGTCTCCTACCTCGGAGGTAACTGTCAAAGAGGGAGAGAGCCTTACCTCTTATCCCTATAGCCTCAAGTCTCTGCACAAGGATGGGGACAGATACAGTGTCAAAAGCCTTTTTCAGGTCTATGAACACCGTAACGCATTTAAAACCCTTGTCCACCTCGTCAGTGATTTCAGATGTTAATGCAGTGACCGCATCCTGAGTTGACCGTCCCTGTCTAAAGCCGTATTGTGAATCGGAAAGAATGTTGAATTTATTCATATAAGTTACTAGTCTTTTATTTAATATTTTTTCTACTATTTTCGAAAGGGATGGTAAGACAGATATCGGCCTATAGTTGTTGACATCGCCCTTTTCCCCCTCCTTGTGCACAGGTGTAATTATAGAACGTTTTAGCGCGTCAGGAAATATGCCCGTTTCGAAACATAGATTAGTTAACTGGCTGATGAGAGGAACAACAACTTTTCGAGACAATTTAAGGAAGTCCACAGGTATGTGATCCCACCCTGAAGCGCTTCCTGAGTCAAGCGACCCAAGTATAATATCCACTTCTGCCGGGTCTGTCTCCAGCAACACGAGCGAATTAATTTGAGGTAGTGAACTTAGATTAGTGATAGGTCTAGATGCTTGTCCAGTTAGGGTTATTATTTCTTCCGCAAGTTTTTTCCCAATAGTTACGAAGAATTGGTTTACATGGTTTAATGAGTCGAGGGGACATGGTGTGATATGCAATAGGTGTGTACTGGACGCCTTGGGCTTTTTATATTGGGTGATATCATTAATTTTCCGCCAGAGTAGTTTAGGATTTTTTAAAGAATTTGATATCTGTTTTTTATGATACTGTCGTTTGAGTTTCTTAATAAGATTAGAACAATATGTGCGAAAACGCTTGTAAGTTATGATCAGGATAACGCTAAAAGGGGTTTTCCTCTTCTGTAGCTGTAATTTATTTCTAAACCTGATACATCTAAGGGCCCCGATAGATATCCAGGGCTTTAAGGTTCGCTTTGAGCTGGACACTGAAACAACTTTAGTATTTTGGAGGAGAGATGTCCTAATCACGTCTATCAACGCGTTAGCTAGGATGTTTGGGTCTCTATGTGCGCTAAGAAAAGATATGTCTGTGAAATAGATGTCTAGAAACTTAGAAGCAATTTGTATTATTTTGACATATTTAAATTTTGAGAGATCCTTGAGAGACTTATAAACTCACGCCTAATTAAATTCCTCTCTAAATTTAAAATACTGTCGTCCTCTCAATTTGGGTTTAGACAAGGAAAGTCTACTGAGGATGCAGTTCTGTCACTAACTTCTGCTCTGGTAGATGGAGTAGATGGTGGCAGTAAGTGTCTAACTGTTTTTCTTGACCTCAAAAAGGCCTTTGACACAGTGTCTGTCCCCATACTTTTACATAGGTTAGAAGGCATCGGTTTAAGGGGTCCCGCTATTGATCTTTTTAAGTCTTACCTGAGCAATCGCAAGCAAACGGTTAAAATTGCGAATTACACTAGCTCCGAGTTAGCCGTTACTTTCGGAGTCGGTCAGGGCAGTGTCCTTGGGCCGACCTTGTTCCTTATCTACATTAATAATTTATGCAACATGAAGATTGACGGCGGACTCATATTCTCATACGCCGACGACACTGCCATTGTCTTCACTGCTAAGACTTGGGCTAGTGTTAGAAGGCTGGCTGAATGTGGCCTGGCAAAGATTGCAGCTTGGCTAAATTATAGTCTCCTTACGCTTAATGCCTCTAAATCCAACTATATCTGTTTTACTAAGTATAATAACTCGCAACCGTCACAAGAATTCCAAATAAAAATACACAACTGTCCTGATCCCCCAACCCTCGACTGCACATGTGTAAGGATTGATAGGTTACAACACACTAATTATCTAGGGGTCATGATTGACCAGCGCCTGTCCTGGCACATGTACACTGAACTTATTATGAAAAGAGTTAGGAAAATGATATGGACCTTTAAGTCACTGCGACATGCGGCTTCAAAGCGGCTTCTGAAGCAAGTTTACATATCATTGGCCCAGTCGATCCTTACATACTGTTTACCTTGTTGGGGAGGGACAACAAAAATAAAAAATTTAGAACTTGAGAGGGCTCAAAGATCCTTACTTAAGGTCATGTTCTTTAAACCCTATAGATTCCCTACTCAAAGCCTCTACCAATTATCTGGTCTTTTGTCTGTAAGGAAACTTTACTTGCTTCAACTCATACTAAAAAAGCACGCAGCCCTCCCTTATGTTCCCTCTAAGCCTAGAAAGAGAAGGAACTACTTAGTCGCTCCAACTGTTAAGGTTAGATCTACTTTCGCTAAAAGACAATACTCAAGGCAATCTTCTTACCTATACAACTTGCTGAATAAAGAACTAAGTATATACTCCTTGAAGCTCCGCGACTGTAAAAGAGTTGTAACCGAATGGCTTAATACTAAAACCTACGACGATGTGGAGTCTTTTGTATCTACGCTTCAATAACCAAATTGCTTGCATTTGGGTTATTGTATACATGGTTAGTGGAAGAAGTTGTATCTGGCTTCTTCCGATCCCAAGACATTGTCGCAGGGCTATCCGTCTACCTAAGTGCCAAATCTCATCCGGATCTGTTCGGCCGTTTTGGCGTGATGGCGTAACAAGCAAACAAACAATGCAAACACACAAATTCCTAATAAACAAACACATCTTCGTATTTATATTTATGTTGGGCAGGATATTAAACGATATTTAAACGATATTATAATCTAAATATTCTAACTATAATTCACACACTACACACCCTCACTCTTCACACTCTCACCCATACTCACACATAATCACACGTAAACACGCGACTTGGCTCTTTTCTATACGTAACGCTCACTCATTCAAATCAGTCACCCTTTCATTTTGTTTAATTTTAGGTTACCCATTTAATTCATTTTATTTTTCTGCATGTTAACATTGTCTACACTGCTCAATTACATAAATAATGTTATGTGGAAGCGCGGAGTCTCCTAACACAAGCAATCCCTTGCTTAAAAGGTGATCTCCGATAATATGTATGTAAATGTCTTTTGTAATTGAAATAAACATTTTTATTTTATTTTTTATATTATTTTGAAATGTTTTAAATTTTGAATGGATTTTTTTCACCATAAATATAAAGCTTTGATCATGGTCGAAGTAATTAAGCAATAAATAAGAATATTAGACTACTAAAAATGTAAAAAAATCTACTGACAAAATTGTTGATTTTAAGGTTAAAGGCAGTTTGTTCATATTAATTATTTTAAACTTTATTTGGCTTTAGTAAATATTGGTTGGTATTGAGGTTATAGCTTAAGTATTCATTTTCTTTACGAAAAGAAGATTGAAACTAAACCTCAAATTTTAATCCTAAAATAATACTATTACTAAAATAATATTAAACAATTTCGGTATATCTGCAAGAAATACTACAAACACCCTATTGAAACGTGTTTAAAAAATTCGTTACCATAAATTCATGCAATAACGAATCTGTTGTTTATTAAGTTGGTACGGTCAATATTTTAAGGTCAAAAACGGTTTTCTAGCTGGTCTTCAGTGATGCAAGCCTTCAGAGTGCATGGCGAACGGTTCATAATGACGTGTTTTTAATAATTCAGCAAAATATCTCGTTGGTATGAAACCATTTGTTTCATTCACCTACTACTTAGTCTGTGCATTCACCATTTGACGTCGCTGCTACTCGATAATAAGCCCCTTCCTCATATCTCTTAACCCTCACAGTATTACTCTAGAACAAAGAAAAACATTGTTTTTATTACACACTAGCTGACCCAGCAAACTTCGTTCCGCCTAACAGTCAATGAACACATTCATTGTTAGGATTTTAAAATTTCTACCCTACCTACCCTACCTACCTACCCTACTTACCTACCCTACCTACCTACCCTACCTACCCTACCTACCTACCCTACCTACCTACCCTACCTACCTACCCTACCTACCTATCCTACCTACCTACCCTACCTACCTACCCTACCTACCTACCCTACCTACCTACCCTACCTACCTACCCTACCTACCTACCCTACCTACCTACCCTACCTACCTACCTACCCTACCTACCTACCTACCTACCCTACCTACCTACCCTACCTACCTACCCTACCTACCCTACCTACCTACCCTACCTACCTACCCTACCTACCTACCCTACCTACCTACCCTACCTACCTACCCTACCTACCTACCCTACCTACCTACCCTACCTACCTACCCTACCTACCTACCCTACCTACCTACCCTACCTACCTACCCTACCTACCTACCCTACCTACCTACCCTACCTACCTACCCTACCTACCTACCCTACCTACCTACCCTACCTACCTACCCTACCTACCTACCCTACCTACCTACCCTACCTACCTACCCTACCTACCTACCCTACCTACCTACCCTACCTACCTACCCTACCTACCTACCCTACCTACCTACCCTACCTACCTACCCTACCTACCTACCCTACCTACCTACCCTACCTACCTACCCTACCTACCTACCCTACCTACCTACCCTACCTACCTACCCTACCTACCTACCCTACCTACCTACCCTACCTACCTACCCTACCTACCTACCCTACCTACCTACCCTACCTACCTACCCTACCTACCTACCCTACCTACCTACCCTACCTACCTACCCTACCTACCTACCCTACCTACCTACCCTACCTACCTACCCTACCTACCTACCCTACCTACCTACCCTACCTACCTACCCTACCTACCTACCCTACCTACCTACCCTACCTACCTACCCTACCTACCTACCCTACCTACCTACCCTATCTACCTACCCTACCTACCTACCCTACCTACCTACCCTACCTACCTACCCTACCTACCTACCCTACCTACCTACCCTACCTACCTACCCTACCTACCTACCCTACCTACCTACCCTACCTACCTACCCTACCTACCTACCGAGATATCAAAAAAGCCGATCCACACAAAACGTATGAGAACGTGAATTTTCTTCATATATTTTTTTTTTTTTCGTTAGTTTTTCCATATTTTCTCACCGTTTAAACCTTCCCTGGACTACGACAAACATTTCAAAACCAAAATCAGCTAAATCGGCCCAGCCGTTCTCGAGTTTTAGTGAGACTAACGAACAGCAATTGATTTTTATATATATAGTTATACCTAATTATTTATTATTCACTAATCGAATTAAACCTCACAATGAATTTAAAACTTTAAAGGCATCTTCTGTCTCAACAATACCTCTGTTCTATCAACAATACCCTTGATTAAGATTTATGTTTAGTAAAATATGAAATATATAAATGATAACACTCACACTTAGTCCGGTTTCATTAGATATTCACTTCACTTTTACGCAGCGCGCAGCGCAATAATATTCTCTGATCTGATCTCTTCAATATATTTTATGCCTGATTTTTGATAATAATAACCACAACACTGCGCTAAATACTCGTCACCAATATTATTCACGAACCAACAAAGTTCTATTAATTGAATACTCGTAACAAACTGCATCTACCCCACAGAAATCGAAATAATTTACTTAGTTTTTTGTGGTCTACCTGCTAAACTTTAATATTTATGTGAACAAGACGAATGAAACAAAAAATGAATAATGATTATCGAACTAGTCATTGGTTGCAGACAAAATGTGTGTGTGTGTGTGTAATGTGCGTGTCTACAGTATTGTAACAACTTATAGAAGAAGGTCGTAAGTCAAACCGAAGCGTCAGTCTATTGCTTTGTGAGATTGCTTATGGACTTTTGGTCGGTACTGTACATATGAAATACAATTAAAAGATGGGTATAAACCTGTAGTTCATGCTCCACGAAAGTTACCTATTGCGTTAAAAGAACAAGTAAAAGAAAAACTGATAGAAATGAAAAATCAGGGTATTATTGCAAAAGTTGAGGGACCCACAGATTGGATAAATAGCATGACGGTTGTAAAAAAGCCTAACGGAGATCTCCGTATTTGTTTAGACCCGCGTGACTTAAATAAAGCAATAAAGCGGGAACATTTTAAACGTTTTAGTTTAGAACATTTTCTTGAAGAAATAACCGCAAATCTTTCTGGTGCCAAATATTTTAGTACATTAGATGCTAAACAGGGATTTTGGCATGTACATTTACACCCTGCCAGTACAGATCTCTGTACATTTAACACAATTTTTGGAAGGTTAAAATTTTTAAGAATGCCATACGGTATATCATCGGCGTCAGAAATATTCCATAAACGTTTATACGAACATTTCGATGATATAGAGGGTGTTACATTGTTTATTGATGACCTTCTTATTTACGCAGAAACAAAGGAAATACACGATCAGAGATTGCGTGCAGTCTTAAAACGGTGTAAGGAAATAAAATAAAATTAAATAAAAGTAAATGTAAAATAGGTTTAAGTGAGCTAACGTACTTAGGCCATAAAATAACAAAAGACGGCATCAGCCCCGATGAGTCACAGGTATTGGCTATTAAAAATATGTCAAAGCCACAAAATGTTAAAGATGTTGAAAGATTTTTAGGTATGATAACCTATGTCAGTAATTTCATTCCAAGTTTTTCTGAAAAGACATCTATTCTTCGGGAGTTAAAAAAAAAGACGTAGCTTGGCACTGGGACCACACACATGAACAATGTTTCGAAATGTTAAAAAAACAGTTAACTAGTCCACCTGTGTTAAGATATTACACACTCGAGAAACCCATAGTTATTTCAGTAGACGCGAGTAAAAATGGTTTAGGTGCCTGTTTAATGCAGGAAAACTACCCCGTATGTTACGGCCGTAACGATGTGACGATAGAAACAGATCACAAGCCATTAGTGAGTATTATTAACAAGCCGTTGGTGAATGCACCAGCACGCCTACAGAGAATGTTAATGCGACTTCAACCATATTCATTCACGCTAATATACCTATAAACCAGGTAAATATCTATACATAGCGGACGCATTATCACGAGCGGCGTTGCCACATACCGATAATATAATAACAACACGCGATCACCTCGAAGCACAAGCACAAGTGTGTGCCATAACAACGATGAATCCTCTAACAGACTCACATTTTTTAGAAATACAAAAATGTACTAGGGAAGATAACGAAATGCAGGTATTAAAAAAAAATTAAAAAAGGATGGCCCATGCATAAAATTGAAATTAGTAATGAATTAAAACCTTATTGGGATAGCAGGGATGAGTTAACAGTGAATTATGGACTAATATGGAAAGGCAATAGAATCATTATACCAAACTGTATGCGTAAAACAATGTTACAAAAAATACATATAGGGCACTTGGGTATAGAAAAGTGTAAGCTTAGGGCTAGAGAAATCATGTATTGGCCAAATATGAATTCACAATTTTATTACAGGATTACTTATCACACTGTCAAGCCTGTTTAACATATAGAAAAGATAACACAAAAGAACCGTTAATTCCGCATGAGATTCCCGACAGAGCTTGGTACAAAAAAGGCACTGACATCTTCCACTACGGTACTAAATCATATTTGATAGTAGTAGATTATTATAGTAAGTTCATAGAAGTTTATTTATTTATTTATTTACAACTTACTTCTATCATTACAGGATAACCTAATGCGATAGCGTACTTATCTTAATCTTACCCTAACTTATTAGTAACTTATAATAATTATATATTAAATTTTGTAACTTATTACATATAATGCATTCTTAGTGAACTCACTCAGAGAACAACAGAATAGGTCCGAGTTATCAGCTGTTATAAGTTGTTGTGTTCGACCACATCTTCAGAGGTAATCAAGCAAATAAAAAATCTATTTAGACGTCATGTAATACCACAAATAGTTATGTCAGATAACGGCCCGGAATTTTCCTCTAATTTGTTTAAAGAGTTTTCGATGAACTGGAGTTTTCAACACATGACGTCTTCTCCAAGGTACCCACAATCAAATGGACAGGTCAACATGATGAAAAAGACCACCTTTCAAAATACCGACTTCAGTTTAGGATTGTTAGAATATTAATGCCGATAAGTAATGAGTTAAGTTCACCTGCCGAGCTGTTATATAACAGAAAATTACGAAGTATAATTCCGTGTTCTCCACGTCTTCTTCAACCGAAATTGCAGGGGAATGTGTCAAATAAATTAGAGAATCGACAATTAAAGCAGAAGCAATATTTTGATAAAGGATCAAAAAGGCTAAAACCACTAATCATAAATCAAAAAGTCAAAATTAAAATGCATAATCATTGGACTAATGGAGTTATTCAACGTTTGTTAGCTAACCGATCATATTTAATACGAATGAATACAGGACAGATCTTAAGACGAAATAGAAAACATATAATCATTGATTCAGATAGGCGTAATAACGAACAACCGTATGAAGACTGTAGAAATACATATGACGATATAAATATTGACAGTCCGCAAAATCGTGCCATGCCCGTAGATGAGTCACACAGCGGCTTCAGTGCTCCAACAACAACACACGTAGACCATAACAGCTGTACCACTAATTATTATAAAACTCGTTCTGGCAGGACAGTGAAACCTCCTGATCGCTGGGGACAATCTACCTGAAGCACTCAAATGTCAAGCCGCTGATTTAAAACTTATGTATTGATTCATCAACTTATGGCAATGTAACAACAGTATGACAGATTTTGTAAGATTAATAATTTAAAAAAAAATAAAAAAAATGACCAATTATTCGTATACCGCATGTTTAAAAAAAATACTACGTTGACGTCGTGGTGGGGCTTGCGCGCTCCAAATTCTGGGTCTGTGCCGGTAGTTTACTTTGCCGGAACAGGTCTAGCATGAGGAGCCAGACCAAGAGAGATACAAAAACCCACAGGGCAGCATGTGGCGAGCTGTTGGGCAGTAGCGACCCCACGGACCCTATCTCCCCGGAGAAATCTTGTTCCTCACCTCTGGCTTGCCTTTATTGGCCGGCTGGAGTAAGCACTGACGAGGAACAGAGCTCCCACCTCATTCTCGCCTTTATTGGCCGGCTTGAGTGGAGATTCGCAAGAGCAAACGTGCTCGGAGGAAGGAAGTATTCCAGTAAGATGCTGGTAGGGATCTTGACCGTACTTCCGGGATTGTCCTGATAGCCGTAGAATACCTCTCCACTCCTCATTAGCACCTCAGGACATGTTGCCCCCTTGTTGCTACGACACTTTGTGCTAGCGACCGTTTTCGGGGGCCCATTATTGAGTGTGCAAGTCACCCCCTGCCATTTTATCCGTGTACATATAAAACATTGATTAGGCAGGGGCCATAGTCCTTCCATAGTCCCAGGTCACCAATCAACTTAAGCCACCCAAACCCATAGTCCAATAGATTTGTTTCCAGATTCTGCAATAGTCCTACACCAACCGGGGGTTGTCCTTGGGTGCACTTGCATAGTGCATACTGGAATAATCGTCGGTTGGTGCCTCATTCCATATAAAATTGTCTAAAGGGCCTCTGCGAGTTGGCTTCGGCCCCTCGTACGCCTTCCAAAAGACCGGGACCTTAAGGTCCCGAGATATTTAAATATATGTAAAAAAAAATAATAATAAAAAAAAAATATATATAAATATGTAAATTAAGGGGAATATACGCATGTAATTTAGTATGTAGGTAAGTAATTATAATATCAATTAATACAGTGAATGTTAAATTATTATATTGTTAAATTATTGTAATCAATCATCATAAATATTGTCACAATTAAAATAGATTTATATGTGTGTAATTGTGTATCTATATCATGTTCAAAATTAAGTGAATAGTGTTTATTTTTATTTTTCTCTCTTTATTGGTAAAGAACCTAAAATGAAAATATGTAAATAAGTATCCTTACAAAATAATGGCATGTCAAACTTGATTCGAATTAATTAATAAGGGGGTTGTAGGTATATGTAAATCAATATGAATGATTGTTCAATATTATAATAATGCATGTGAAGGTAGGCAGGAGAAATGTATATGTGATGTGAACGATATACAATAAACTAGTCTTTGCTCGACCGCTGAGTTTGAATACTGTCTCCCAACATAACAATTTTCACTCCGAAATCTCATACAGTAACCTTTTTTCGAGTAAAGTATAAAATAACAACAAAAAAAAGTCGACTTTAGACCTAGAAATCAAAATATTGTATTAAAATTTTGCAATTTTACTTCCAACTTTAAATTCTCGTAAATTCTCTGTCAAAAAGAACATTGCAGAATATTCTCGATCCGAGAATATTCTCAGTAAGAGAATATTCTCTCGACCCATCACGGCCATCACTACTCATGAGTTCATGACGTACTAAAAGCGATGAGCATGGTTTTAGTGTAGGTGTGTGCGTGAGCGTGTGTATTTACTTGCAGAAGCACGGTTTTGTGGCTTCACTTTTGATGTTCGCGGCGGCGGCGCGCCGTCTTCCTTTTTTTGTTGGTCTGAGTAGGTAAGCAAATATTTATTTAAGGTTTCATTTTCTGTCTAGGCTATGGATGCCATCTTTTTTTGAGAAAAATAAATTATTACATTCTTTGAATAGAAGAAAAACAAGTGCGTGTCGGACCACGCACAATGAAGGGTTCCATAGTTGGGATTTTGGGATGAATATCCCAAAAACTAACAACTTTGTAGTTGAAAAATATGTTCTATCCCATACGGAATGTATGGGAAAACATGTTTTTGCAACTTCAAAGTTAAGTTGGTCGATTATTACTCGTTAACTTGTAAAGCCTACTTAGCTGTGATAGTTTTCCTTTTAATTTCGTTATATATAAACTACTGCTGTGATTTTTTTCACACATCCAAAACCAACCATTTAGCTGGCAGGGGGGGGGGGGCCCTATCTGACGGACAGGGCCGTCATCTACCCCGGTCACCAAGGAGAGTGGAACCGGCAAGAGATGTCGTGCGGTGTCCCACAGGGTTCGGTCCTGGGGCCGCATCTGTGGGACATCGGATACGACTGGGTGCTGCGTGCCGACCTCCCTACCAGCTTCAGCGTCGTTTGTTACGCTGACGACACGCTGGTCCTGGCGCAGGGGAGGTCGTACCAGGCGGCGGCCGATTTAGCGACACGCGGGTTGCGACAATTGTTGACAGGATCCGGCAGCTGGGACTCGAGGTGGCCCTGCACAAGTCTGAGGCCATGGGTTTTCATGGTCCTCGGAATGCGCCACCGTCGGGCTCCCAGGTAATGGCGGGAGGGGTTCACATCGGTGTCGAGTCGACGATGAAGTATCTGGGACTCGTCCTCGACAGCCGGTGGAATTTCGTGGAGCATTTCCGACGTTTGGCTCCGAGACTGGAGCGGGCCGGGGCTGCATTGAAGCGGCTCCTGCCCAATCAAGGGTATCCAAACGCCTCCTGCCGGAGGCTCTATGCGGGGATCGTGCGGTCCATGGCCCTTTACGGGGCACCGGTGTGGGCGCGTTCATTGAGGCTGCGGCCAGCCCGCCGGTTGAACGCGTCCCAGAGGGTCATGGCCATCCGGCTGGCCCGAGGATACCGCACGGTCTCCTGCGAGGCGGCGAGCCTCCTTGCCGGATTACCGCCATGGGATCTGGAGGCAAAGGTCCTCGTGCACATCTGGGAGTGGCGCGAGGAGGCGAAACGCCGGGGCTTAACTCCGATGCCGCAAGAAATCGCAGCACAGCGGACAGAGCTCCGGCGGGATCTCATGGCGTCATGGAGAGTGCGATTGTCGCAACCCCGCGCTAGGCACGCCACAATTGCGGCGATAAGACCCCTCTTTGAGGAGTGGCTTGAGAGGCGCCACGGCGTCCTCACCTTCCGCCTGACGCAGGTCCTCACCGGACACGGCTGCTTCGGGAGGTTCCTGTTCAGGATAAGGCGGGAGGAAACACCCGGGTGTCACCATTGTGTGGATCGGCCTGAGGACACGGTGGAGCATACGATGGAGGTCTGCCCGGCTTGGGCGGAGCAACGCCGTGTCCTCGTAGAGGCGGTGATCTCTCGCGTCCGGCCCTGGTTCAGGCCATGGTACGGAGCGGGAGGAAATGGCAGGCCGTCACCTCCTTCTGCGAAGCGGTAATGCTCGCGAAGGAGGAGGCGGAACGCGTGAGGGAGAGGCAAATTTCGCGCCCTCACGCCCCGAACCGCCGCAGGAGGAGACGCCCGGGGCGGGAATCGCGAGCCGATTTCCGGCCACCGTAGGTGCGGGCTTGCGGACGGTGAGCAATGGGTAGCTCGCCGTCCGATAAGGACCAAGCCCGGGTCGACGGCGCGTTGTGTTCCACGCGCGCCTCAAAGAGATGTCAGCAGAATTGACGGGGTCCGTTAGGGCCAATGCCTGCCGGGGGTTCGAAGAAAACCGACAGGGAAATCGTGGCCCCCGGCAACAGGGCAACCGAAGGAACACGGGTGGGTTTTAGTCAGTAAGAGTCTGACACGCCCTCCCGCTCCACCCAGAGCGGGAGAAGTTATTTGACAATTTCCCAACCAAAAAAAAAAAAAAAGGGGGGGGACACTTGGCTCCTTCGATCAACAATAGTTGGTATTGTTGATCGAAGCTTGACTCTAACAAAAATTAACAAAGCTTAATATTTCACAAACGGATCCTTGAATCCAAAAATGGTTTTCACAAACTCTTTTTTGGTGTTAAATGGTTTTCACTCTTACTTTTAAAGGACCTTTCCAATGATACCCCACACCATGGGTTAAAAAAATAAAAAATAAACATCACCACTTTACGTGTAGGAGAGGTACCCTAAAAAAAATGTTTTTCATAATTTTGTTTTACCACTTTGTCGGCGTAATTAATATGTAGGTATACTTATGCCAAATTACAGCTTTCTAGTAGTAAGGGTCTCTGAGCTAGACCGCGGACAGACAGACAGACAGACAGACGGACATGACGAAACTATAAGGGTTCCTTGTTTACTACGGAACCCTAAAAACGAGCGAGCCTAAGGGTATGCGCGCACTACGAAATTTATTCGTTACGACCTTTAAAGTGCGAAATAAAATCGCAAACGACAATAACCCCCTGGCCACAGCCAAGAGCGGCGCGGCGTGAGGCGCGGCAAGCGGTGAGCGGCGAAAACAAATGGTAGACAACCTATGAAGTATGCCACAGCTACCGGCGACGCGCACTGCGGCGCGACCTGCGGCGCGGGGAGAGTCGCGCGGCACGCGGCGGCGGCGGACTGCGCGGTGTGCGATTGAAACAAATGTACTAGCGAGTATCGAGGCGGCCACAGCTCAGAGCGGCGCGCGCGGCGGCATCGGTGGACGCATTCAGGCATCGCGCGACCGAAACAAATCATTTTGTTTTTGTCGCGCGTTGAGCTCATAAAAATAATGAATATGGATCAATTTATTAGTGAAATACTAAGGGCCTGGCCACAGCTTCTGGCGGTGCGGGGCGCGGTGCGGCGAGAGGCGCGTCGGGCGGCGCGATTTGCGGTGGTATGCCACAGCTAGACTAGTTGCGACCGCGGCGGCGTCAACGGTGGACGTATTTAGAGAACGGCTAAACTATTAAAATGCCCCTATCAAAAGTGGCACGGTATTGCCTTGAAACAAGTGCGTTCTTAACGCAAGATATCATACTTACCACTACTACCAGGAAATTGTTGTTTTATTTCGTCCCACAATTTTTTTTATAATATGCCTATATTTATGATGTGGATGTTTTGACATCCATATTGCTGAACTACTTAGTATTTCACTAATAAATTGATCCATATTCATTATTTTTATGAGCTCAACGCGCGACAAAAACAAAATGATTTGTTTCGGTCGCGCGATGCCTGAATGCGTCCACCGATGCCGCCGCGCGCGCCGCTCTGAGCTGTGGCCGCCTCGATACTCGCTAGTACATTTGTTTCAATCGCACACCGCGCAGCCCGCCGCCGCCGCGTGCCGCGCGACTCTCCCCGCGCCGCAGGTCGCACCGCAGTACGCGTCGCCGGTAGCTGTGGCATACTTCATAGGTTGTCTACCATTTGTTTTCGCCGCTCACCGCTTGCCGCGCCTCACGCCGCGCCGCAATGCGCGCCGCTCTTGGCTGTGGCCAGGGGGTAAGTAGTTCAGCAATATGGATGTCAAAACATCCACATCATAAATATAGGCATATTATTAAAAAAATTGTGGGACGAAATAAAACAACAATTTCCTGGTAGTAGTGGTAAGCATGATATCTTGCGTTAAGAACGCACTTGTTTCAAGGCAATACCGTGCCACTTTTGATAGGGGCATTTTAATAGTTTAGCCGTTCTCTAAATACGTCCACCGTTGACGCCGCCGCGGTCGCAACTAGTCTAGCTGTGGCATACCATACCACCGCAAATCGCGCCGCCCGACGCGCCTCTAGCCGCACCGCGCCCCGCACCGCCAGAAGCTGTGGCCAGGCCCTTATTCCTACGCGCACCACGATTTACTATCGCCTGCGAAATAATAGGGCCAAAGACTCACTGTGCCACCACGGACGGGAGTGTACAGACGCCAGCACATCAGGCTACTACAATCTGTCAAATTTATTTAATAGATTTTCAACTTTATCGCTGAAGCATAAGGTTCAAAGTTGATTGGGAAAATTTGACAGTTTCGGGTAGCTTGATGTGCTGGCGTCTGTACGTCGAAACATGGATTTACAAAAGAAAACAACCATTATTATACTACTTAATTTTACGTAAAAGAATTTTGAATAAGAAGAAGAAGATAACTAAACGTTACTGGGTCCATCCTTTGACAGCATTTGACAGCAATAACACCTAAAGGATTTTGTTACGTACGGTAGGTACGAGTATAACGACCTTAATGAAAATTATAAAAAAATGTTTGGTTATTTTCGGATGACCATTCAAAGTTTTGATAACCTTCTACATCGTTGGCCCTTTTCTTCGGTACAGCAACACTTCATGGCGGAATGTATCTTCGGAAGAGAGGTTGTCGGTCACACTGAGGTAAGTAAATGAAAATGTTTATGTATCAATCAATTTATGTTTATATAATGTCCAATAATTTTTATAAACAAAGTTATGTTAACAGTCATTTATATGTGTGTGAATCTTATAATCCTCCTAGGTCATACAACTCTTCCGATTCCGATGTATTGCAGTCCGACAGATCCATTGTAAACTGTTGTAAATAAACAGCGCAAGAACTGGTTGAAGGCTGGGGCTTCATTGATTTTTTAGGATTATGTTTGATGGCGGTGCAATTATAGGTAGTTGTAGAAGACTGAGGTGTTTCTCTTGTTAACTGTGCTTGCGATTAATGTGCTTGGATAGTGTTTGTGAAGTAGAAAACAATGGTTGAGTATACGGTTGCATTGGCGGATGAACAAAATATCGCGCTTTATTAAGAATGTTCAAAATTTCTACTTTTGCGTAATGTTTTTGATCACTGTTAAGATTTTTCAACATTGATTATTATCATTTCAGAGTAACTCACATCTTCATCATATTTTTTGTTCTGATTTTGTTAAATATTTAATAATTCCTCTTCGCAGTCGGTTTTCTCACAAGTATTTTTTTTCTCAATGTATTGGCTAGTCTTCGGTTAGCTTAGGCGATTTCAGCACCTGCATCTGCCTCCGATTGAGTTGAATCGTCTTCAAATGTAATATTTCCACTAGATTCACGTTGAGTTTTAGTGGTGGCTAAAAAGATAGTGCATCAAAATACAAATATTTCTTCTTTGGCTGCCTCACCAGTTTTTTTTTTTTGAAGTGAAACTTCTTTAGAATCGTTGTGATTTCAAACCGGATGCAACGGAAAAAACGACAGGTAAGAGACACAAATACAAAAATGTGTAGGATGAAGCCAGGGAAGAATGAGACAGAAATAATATTATCGGTCTCTCCTCTTTGTCCCATACTTCGTAGCGTCCCCACTCCCGTTTTCTAAGCATAGTCGCCTGTAATTTGTGAGCCAGAGCGAGAGAGCAGATATTGCATACTGTTTAATACGTGCTTGTATTTGAGCATTTAACGTGTGTTAGTGTATGTGAAAACTACGTGAGCTACTGTACACTGTATGCGGCTGCGTATTACAGCTTTTTAGTAAGATGTCAGCGTGGTGTGTTATTATTTAACTGTGTGTTTGTTTATATCTTGTTGTGCTAAATAATAAATTTTATAAGATGCCGAAAACTAATGCCGAAATGTG
The DNA here is from genome assembly GCA_949152395.1 of Agrochola litura. Classification (NCBI taxonomy): domain Eukaryota; kingdom Metazoa; phylum Arthropoda; class Insecta; order Lepidoptera; family Noctuidae; genus Agrochola; species Agrochola litura. The sequence continues at coordinate 24,102,242 of OX424508.1, forward strand.
TCGTCAATATCGACGCAAAAAAAAAGAAAATAAAATTGAAATGAAAAAAAATCCAGGAAAAAGTTCAACAGAACGTAGTCGCGAGTTTCGTGCACGTAAAAAACAATTATTGAACAATCAAAATAGATGTTCAAATATAAGTGTTAATGTGACTGATGTGATAAATTTCGCTTAAGCTAAGTTCCCGTAACGAGAGCCGTGATTTTTAAGACCAGTTTACGTGCAATTTTCTCTATGATTTATGGCTTCAAACCTCTACTTTTTTTTGATCCCATGGTTGGATCGCTATGAAATTTGCACATAACAGAGCTTACATAATCCTGTCTTAGTATACATATCAATTTTTATGGTATCTTCAGGAACAAAGGATTTCCTAGAACATTAACTGTCTAAAATTAACTTTGGTACATTTTCATTATATAAAACTGCTAATATCTTCAAAACCCGTGGGTCGATTTATACAATTCAAACGTGACAAGTGTTTTTACACCTAATCCTCTTATTTGGAACTAAAATTACGTTAATATCTCCGTAAACAAAAAACCTCATTTTCAAGTTACGTAATTATACTGAACATTTTATTCAAACATTAAAATTTATACAATTTGCATCTTTACTTTATCTTATTAGATTCTAACAAGGAAACTAATAACTAAATTCAACTAAAGAACTAATTAGAACATCATAAAACACTTAAATCTAACTAGAAACTACAAAAAACTTATACAAAAATGGCAAAAGCTCACCTACACTCATTCATCATTTGTTGATCATTTGTTGAAACTGAAAATATGGAACTTGAGCAATAGATTATGTAACATATGTTAAATAAAATATAAAATATCTTTTAAAATTAATCAAAATACTTTCATTTTTAAACAATTAAACTTTGTAATTATCCTACCCTTGTTATATATATTCATCTCATTCTTTTGTCGATTTACTGAAGTTTCACTTCTATCGTGTGTGAATCGCACACACACCTTTTTTTTTATTTGTATTGAATGTTCTCTTTTAAAAGTATCCCTTTAATTGCGCCACTTTTTCTGTAGTTTTTGGCCTGTGAAAAGAAAGAAAACAAAAATCTAACAATTGTGTGAGGAAGTGTGTGTGTGTGTGAAAATTTATGTGTTAATATACCTACACTCAGCGGCACGGAATCTTGGCCAAGTGCTATCTCGCTAATACTTGCGATAGCAAAAGCTTTAACTGTTTCTGTTATAGATTGTGCAATCCACGAAGACGCGCCCCACTCCGCGATTACTGTACTGTAAGCTGAACTCTAGTATGGCGCGGAGCGGAGTGGGGCGCGTCTTCGTGGATTGCACTATCTATATAATGGCACATCACTATTTGTATAGTCGCCTACCTATTCCCGCGCTATTAGCTGTCAATTATTGTCTGTGGTGTGCTCACTGAAAAACTACTTATCGTCTCTTTGTAATTATCTGTTTTTGGCTAATATAGTTATTATAAATGTACTACTTATCGTTCTTATTGTCGCCGTAATTACCTGATCCAACAATTGGTAGCAGAGCGTGGTTAGCGAGAAGAAATGACAATGAGTGCAGCGTCGGCGTACAATCGCATTGAGGCGCTAAAAAAAGAAAATTAGGATACGTGGTGCCTCCAGGCAAAAGCAGTGCTTATTAAAAATGGACTATGGGGCTACGTAAGTGGCGAAATAACTGCGCCTGAAAGTAACGACAAAGCGATACAAGAATTTAACCAAAAACAATTTGCTGGCACGTTCCGAACTATTGTTACTCATTTCGCCGTAGGAACTTAAACAGATAAAGGGATGCAAAACATCATACGAGCTATGGCACACATTAAAAGTATATACCACAGCACAGGTCCAGCCAGAAAAGCAACATTGTTAAAGCATCTTATACTGAAAAAACAAGATACTGGCGATGATCGTGAACATTTAAACAAATTCATGGACATTGTTGATAAGCTAGCTGACATGGACATAGACCTGCATCCTGACCTTCTAAGCATTATGATGTTATATAGCTTACCTGCTTCATATGAAAACTTCCGCATAGCAGTCGAGTCGAGGGACAAACTACCTAAACCTAAAATAGTAGAGGAAAGTGAAGCTAGAAAAAGCAAAGAAAAACAAAGAGAACATAATGAAGGTGCATTTTATGCCAAGAAAAAGGGAAAATATTGTCACAAGTGTAAGAAGAAAGGACACACAAATAAAGAGTGTTGGAGTAATAATAATAAAAATCAACCCTTTAAGAAAAGAGAAGAGAAGAATTTCAGCATAACACCTACATGTTTGTCTATCATTTCTGCAAATACCTAGTGTCTGGATAGCTGCAGCGGTTGTACTTCTCATATGTGTGCGCAAGAAGACGTATTTGAAAATATTGACTCGGTAACCGTATCTTTGAGGTTAGCATCGGAAAGCCACTCAACAAAAATTGAGGGAATGGGAAAAGGGTGTCTTAACATAAATAATGATACTTATAACCTCCATGTACCTACCTTAGCAACCAACTTGCTGTCAGTTGCAAAAATCACTGAAAAAGGTAACAGTGTCTTATTTACAAAAGATAAAGCATACATTAAAGACAAGAACGGTGAAATAACTTTAACAGCTATAAAGGAAAATGGCTTGTACTACACAAAAGGAGAAAAAGCAAATATGGCAAGCAAGCAAAGTTCAAGCTATATTGAAATGTGGCATCGAAGACTCGGCCACTTGAATGAAAATGACCTGAAGTTAGCTGCAAATAAAAATCTAATAAAGGGCCTAGAACTTAAAGGTGAGTCTTTACCTGCATGTGAAGTGTGCATAAAGAGAAAAATGACAAGGCTGCCATTTGCTTCTGTGAAAGGATCACAGTCTACACGACCATTAGAAATAATCCACAGTGATGTGTGCGGGTCGATTAATACTGAAACCTTGGCCGGAGCAAAATACTTTGTAACATTCTTGGACGACTATACAAAGTACTATTGCATATACTTCATCTCACACAAAAATGAAGTATTTAAGAAGTTTAAAGAATACAAGAGCACGGTAGAGAAATTCCATAATAAAGAAATAAAAAGTCTACAGTCTGATAATGGAACGGAATACTCCAACAGAGAATTTGATGAATGCCTCAGGCATAACGGAATCAGGAGAAGATTTACAGCGCCATACACACCGCAGCAGAACGGTCAAAGCGAGCGCAAAAATAGATCGCTGCTTGACAAAGCCCGCTGCTTAATGATTGAAGGAAACATACCTCAAAAATTGTGGGCAGAAGCGGTGTACATAGCGAATTACCTCATCAATCGAAGCCCAGCAAAAGCTCTGAAAGGATGTACACCTTACGAAAAATAGACTGGACGTATTCCATCTGGAAATCATCTGAAGGTATTTGGAAGCAAAGCATTCGTACTGGATAAACACAGGAAAGGTAAATTCACACCAAAATCTACGTGTCCGTATGGATTGAGGAGCCATGTCTCATATTTAAACGCGGGTACTACCAATATTTAGTAGTAAATTAGGCGATTTTGTAGGCCCGATCCTGGAATTTGTAGTAAAATACTTTAAAAGAAACACGACTTTTAAGGTGGCTCCTCAATTCAGACGTCTGAATTGAGGTGCCTCCTTACAACTCTAAAACTAGCCGACAGATATTTTTGAAAATTTGGTTGGATTTAGTAGTACTTATGCGTAATCTCTACAAAAAAATGGATTTTGTACGGCTGAATTTGAGATAGCTACACTGTTTTGATTTTTCATAAAAATTGACTGAGCGCATTTTCAAAAAATGTCAAAAAATGTAACCTATCTGTCTCATAGCAACCTGATTCAATTTTTTTTAAATCTTTTGTAGGTATAGTTACTGAAAACCTGTTTTCAGAAATTTTAAATATCATATATAACTCCAAAAACAGAAAGAACGTTTCTGAGTCGTCCGGCTAAAGCGCGGTGCTTGTTACGCTTACGACACCGATGATGAGTCCGACTTTAAAAAAAAAAGATGAATTTTATTTCAATATACAGTTATTTCCAAACGTTATCCCAGTTTCCTTTTGTCCAATTTATTTAAAAAAAAAACTTTTAATTTCAGTTTGATGGTTTCGGGTAAGCGTACGTAAAAACGATTTATTCTGAAAAATGATTTATTCGCATCAACTGACCAATGTTCACCTGAAAACAAAAATTTTCAGACGGGTTGCTATGGGTTTCATTTTTTGCCTCATTTTTAATTTTCTCTAATGGTCTTCTATGTAATGTATGTATCCATGTAGCGTATTTCCAATCTATACAAGGCCAGAACGCAGCCATAGGAAACTGCTCGCGTATACATTGTAATGCTATTTTTAAATCTGTGATTACAATGTATACACAAATTTTGCGTACTGCTGGTGTATAGTTTGTAACGTGGACGAGCGCGTCCTGGTTCCAAACTGTACTACATCACTTATGCCTGATAAGAGTTTTAAAGAAAAAAAAAAGAAAGGAACAAAAATGTGAACTGGGTGAAATGGCTTAGGTTAGGTTAGGTTAGAACTGTGACCAACCGCGCGCGAGCCGAGCGAGCGAAGCGCTACTTCCAAGTTGCTCGCAGCCAGACAGGCTATTTAATATTAGCGCAAGGTGCATTACGTCGCAAACAAGTTGGTTACCAGTTTACAATTTCTCGCAAATCTATACGTGAGCAGTTTCCTATGGCTGCGTTTTGGCCTTGTATAGAATGGAAAGACGCATCCATGTATTTAAAAGTGTGTGCCACGGTAAACATTGACTCCGTAAAAATTCGATTTAATAATATTTAAAAGTGCATTTTGCCACATGTAACTGTGTAAAGTGATAAGAATACTCAGTGAGCTAGTGATATATTGAAGATACCAATAGACAACAGTTAATTTAAAAAAACTTAAGATATATAAAGTGCAGAACATTCGCCAGTGCTTACCATCCTGTGGACTTTTTGCGTAAATCAAGCGACACAAATCGAACTCATAGCATATGAACAGATGGGTAATAACTATAAAAACAGTGCAGTGCTACTACTTGTATAAAAAATTCGAAAAAGTAAAAATAACCTCAATTTTAATGATTTGCATATTATTTTATCGATCAACATAGGGAGAAAAGCAGCGCCATCTGTACACAACGCTTGATACTAGATTAACAAAGCGACACAGTCCCATCTGTATACACTGTGTGGTACTACTTCAACAAAACCAACACTAGTGATATCTGTTGTCAACTAATACAAAGAAATGTCACAAGAGGGCGCCACAATGCCTACTTTAGAACTTGAGATTTGAGAGTGGATATAAAAAAGGTCTCAGAAGAGACATTAAGCAAGCTGAAGACTAGAATTACAAACAGCATAAATTAAAACTTGGATCAAAAATTCAATATTATTCAAGAAGAAATAGACCATATTAAGAAAACTGGAGCAGAACAAAACCAAAGAATTCTCGAAATAGAAAAACATATAAGATACAGGAATATTATTTTCTTCAGAGTGGAGGAAGGAGAAAAGTCGTATGAAGATTTAGTAAGAAAAATTTTGAACATCTTAATAGAAGATTTAAAAATTGAATGTTCACCAAATGACTTAGAAATGGTCAGAAGAATGGATATAAAGACAGATAATAAAATAAGACCAATTATTGTAACCTTCACGACATACGGTAAAAAACTATCTGTACTGAAAAATCAGAAAAACATTAAAAATAAATCAGTATATGTCAAAGAGGACTACCCAAAACAAATTCTAGAAAAAAGACGAGAACTACAGAAACAGGTAGAAATCGAGAGAAAAGAGGGAAAGATAGCGTTTTTACGTTATGATCGCCTTATAGTCAAAGGAAACAAACATTAAAAAGAATACTCTCAATAAACCTCCCCCAGAACGGCCGGTCACCGCGGGGGTAGTAGACCAAAACCCTCCAAAGTACAGTGAAAAAACTTTTAACGATCAACCTACAGAAAAAAGAAAATACTTTTTATGTACTTACAACGTTCGATCTTTAGCAAGCGAAACAAAAATTATAGAGCTAAAATACGCAATATCTCTGATAAAGTGGGATATCATAGGAATCTCTGAAGTGAGAAGGGAAGGACTTGCAATAGAAGACAGAGGCAGCTACGTTCTATACTATTTTGGACAAACGAAAGGAGCGAATGGTGTGGACTTCCTGGTAAAAAAACCGAAAAATATTCAAGTTCAAGATTTTATCCCTACATCAGAAAGAGTGGTTACTCTTCAAGTGGAAATTGAAAATATGATATACTCAATAGTACAAGCCTACGCACCTACAAAAAGAGCGAATGAATCTGAAATCCAAAAATTCTACTTAGATCTAGACTTAGCCATAGCGAAATGTACAAAATCAATTATATTTTTGGGTGATATGAATGCCAAAATAGATGAACAGGAACCTGGTGAGCACCTGACAATGGGAAGCTATGGCTATGGAAAGAGAAATAATAGAGGACAAATGTTTATAAACTTTTGCCACCAGCACAAACTCAAAATAACTAATACCTTATTTAAAAAGTCCGAAAAATTAAGATGGACATGGCTTTCGCCAGATGGGAAAACTAAAAATAAAATTGATTTTATTGCAACAAACCAAATTAAAAATGTAGAGAACGCTAAAGTGCTGAGCAGATTTTCACATTCTAGCGATCATAGATTGATTAGGATAACGTTTACCTTACAAAACAGAAAGAAACTACGATCACAATACAGAGAAGGTGCACGAAGCTCTATAGACTACAAAAATTCAAAAATGAAATATCAAAGCACGATAAACCTAAAGATGAAACGGTACAAACATTTTACGACAAATTAGAAACGACTTACCCAATCCCCTCGATATACCCAAATACGTCTAAAAAACACACGAAATTGGAATCAATAATTACACAGGAAGTGAAAAAACCTACAAAATCAAAGACAAGAGCTGAAAAACAAAGAATATAAAACAAAACAAGAGAAATTAAGACTCAGTAGACTGTATAGAGAAGTTAATAATCTTATAAAAACTAATTTAAAAAACTACAGGAGTGAAATACTCTATTCCTTCCTGATAAAATCAGGAGGCATCAAGAAAGCGTACAAAAAATTTAACATCACTAAAAATATGCTGACGCATTTATGTAATGATGCAGGTACAACGGTAACAAATAGAAATGACATAATGGAAATAGCTACGAAATATAGGTAACTCTACAGAGAAACTTATAAACAAGACAAATACAATTACATGGACCCAATAACGACCCGGTTCCAACTTTCTTAGAAAGCGAGGTGGAATTATCAATCAGAAAGTTAAAGATCGAAAATAATCCCGGACCAGACAGGGTAACTAATGAGATGATCTTAGCAGGAATAGAAAAACTAATTACTCCACGCAACAAACTATTCAACTTGATCTTACTTAAAAAAAAAAAAAATACCCGAACAGTGGCAGTGTTCAGAAACAGTCCTTTTGTACAAAAAAGGAGACCCAAAACTGATATCGAACTACAGACCTATAAGCTTAATGTCTTGTTATTAACGAAGGTGTTAGACGAAAACCAACCAGTTGAACAGGCCGGTTTCCGTAGAAACTATTCGACAGTCGATCATATCCACACTCTGAAGCGAATTATAGAAAAATACATAGAGTACGATAAGCGTCTATATATTGCTTTCATAGACTACTCAAAGGCACTCGACTTTATATCACCCTACTCTATATAGCAGTCACTAACATAGCAAGGGATCAACACTGAATATATAGAGCTCACTAACGAAATATATAAGAATAGCACAGCACGTGTGAAAATAGAAGTAGCGGGCCCACCATTTAAGATTGAACGAGGTGTCAAACAGGCAGCACTCTCCCCAAAGCTCTTTATCGCGGTTCTGCAATGTCTTCAGAAAACTAAACTGGAAAAATATGGGAATTAAGATTTATGGGAAATACCTAACGCACCTTAGATTTGCGGATGATATTGTTATACTGTCGGAACAACCAGAGGAACTACAAACTATGTTAGAATCACTCAACACACATAGCAAGAGTATTGGGCTCGAGATCAATCAAGAAAAAACCAAAGTAATGACTAATAAAGAGAGAGTTCCTATAACTGTCAACTCATTATCGCTACAATATGTGGATGACTACACCTACCTCGGCCACGTCATATCATTTAAGACTTGTAGTGAAAAGGAGATAAACACGAGGATAAAGAACACATGGAACAAATACTGGGCCATGAAGGAAATTTTTAAAAGTTCGTTTCCGCCTAGTCTGAAATCAAAAGCGATGAGTATCTGCTTAATACCATGCCTCACTTACGCGTGCCAAACTTGGTCACTATCAAAAATTCAACAAAACAAGATAAGAACGTGTCAAAGAGGACTTGAACGTAGTTTTATGAACGTAAAACTAAGAGACAGAGTGAAAACTACTTTGATTAGGAAAGTAACAAAATCGAAGGATGTGATTAAGTAGGTACTTAAATTAAAATGGAGATGGGCAGGCCACATTCAGAGGCTGGAACCACAAAGATGGGCCCAGGTCGTGACAAACTGGCTCCCCAGAAACAAGAAAAGAAAGAGAGGCAGACCGTTCAAAAGGTGGGTGAACAGTATTGAAAGAATATCTGGCAAATTTTGGGCAAGAACAGCCAGACTACGGGACGAATGGAGGAGGCTTTTACCGCCTCAGGCGGTCCTTACATAGAGGAAATAAACATTGGAGATAACACATAATGAATTATATCCGATAAATTAGCCATCATGTAAGGAAGGTCGTTAATATAAACTAGAAATAAGAAAGGGCCAAGAATAGATCCTTGAGGCACGCCCATCTTAACTAGAGACCCCGAGGACGTCGCCCCGTTAACTTTAACTTTTTGCTGCCTGTTTGATAGATAGGAAAAAACAAGATCAGCAGCTTGTCCACGAATTCCGTAGTGGTGTAATTTACAGATCAGTGTTTTGTGGTCAACGCAGTCAAACGCTTTTCACAGAAAATGCCAATTGCATCCTGGGACTTCTCCCAGGATTCCAAAATGTGACTGATGAGTTTTACTCCTGCGTCAGTCGTCGACCTACCTTTCGTGAAACCAAACTGGTGACTATGTAAAATTCCATTTGAATTAAAATGTGACAACATCTGGTCTAGCATTATTTTTTCATTATATATTTTACTCAATGCTGGTAGCACAGAAATAGGTCTATAATTTGAGGGATCACTCTTACTACCCGATTTGAAAATTGGTACTACTTTGCTATGTTTCATTAAATCTGGAAACGTACCGCTCCCTAAACATTGATTAAATATGCTTGTTAGGACAGGGCCAATTGTGTCAATGATATCCCCAAGAACCTTAACGGAAATCCCCCATAAGTCTTCTGTGTTTTTTATGTTAAGACTTTTAAATGCTTTTTTAATTGTGACAATAGAAATGGGCTTGAATTCAAAACTTGGAATGTCCTTACTGAAATTTTCTTTTAAAAAGGATTCAGCTGCAATTGATGATGAGGGGAGAGATTTCGTAACCTCTAATGGGATGTTGGTAAAGAACTTTTCTCTAACGTCTCAGCAACTTTAAACTTATCTGAAATGGTTTCACTCTCAATTTTTTAAGATAATTCATTCTAACCTCGCTGTTTTGTGTTTCCAGTTTCTTTATTAATTACCTGCCACACAGCTTTTATTTTATTGTTAGAAATACTAATTTTGTTACTTATTAATTTTGATTTAGCTTGGGCGCAGACTCGTTTAAATATTTTCTAACATAATTATGAAGGGCTGGATCAGAGGTCAATGACTTCTCGTTGTACAAATTATACAATTTTTCTAATGCCAGCAGTGGCCCATTCATTAAATTTTGGTTTAGTATTGATTGTTAATTTTTTTACAGGACACGTTTTATTGAATTCATGGCATACTGTAGAAAATAATATACCGTAGTTTATATTGGGGTCTTGTGAATCAAAATTAGCAGTTGAGAGATTGCTAAGAACATTATTATTAAACATTTTTAATTTATTTTTAGTGAGAGGTCTTAACTCAATGGTTTTATCTAGGTTTAACTTGTTATCTAAATTAAATGATACAAGTTGACCAGTATGGTCAGACCTAACGCCACTAATTACCTAAGGATGAGTCTTGTATTTTACAATTAGTAAATATATTGTCAATGCATGAAGCTGAGGTTGCTGTTATTCTATTCGCTTCATTGAATATACATTTTAAATTGAATGATTTAAACAATGATATAAGCTTACATTTATCAGGTGAGTTAACTAATAAATCAATATTTAGGTCACCACAAACAAAAACTAATTTATTATCTTTAAAAAGTTTACTTAGTATTTCTTCCATAATGATTAAAAATGATGACAAGTTTGAGGCTGGTGGTATTTAAACACATAAGAAAGTATGGCCTTTTACCTCTGCACATGCTACCTCACATAAGCGATCAACAGAGCAAGCAGTGATATCCTTCCATTCCTTATGTCTGAAACAACTATTACATAATATCAAGGTACCACCCCCTATTGAGGACCTGTTGTAGGTACGCACTGGCAACTTAAAAATTATTTACATTAAACAGCATCCTATCTGGTCTTAACCAGGTTTCACAAAAGCATAAGATATCCATATGATATTTATCTATTGACAATTCCACGTCTAGGATTTTGCCAGAGAAGCGATTAATATTTTGGTGATACTGTAAAATATTCTTATCATGCTTCTCTTTTGTCGAGTCTAAAAGTTTAAAGAGCCTATTACAGTATTATTAGAAATACTAGATAATACTATTTCGTCACTTAGCCTAGTCTCAGTTAAATTATCAATAACTGCGTGTACTTATATTGTAAGCTAACAAAGTAGCCAATACATGTTGACTTTTCTTAGGAAGAAACTTAAGTTCCCGAATTAAAACAAAATCTCTAACAAAATTGTTAGTATCAAAATACAATAAATGGTCACTATGACGACATGTCAAAATATGCATTAAGTTATTTAAACTACAAATGTAATTATTTTCTTCAGCATTCAAATGATCTGAATATAGCAATGCACATAATATTAATTTACCTAATTTTAATTTAAGTAGGGTGTCGACACCAGTAACTATGTCCCTTTTAGTGATGCACAGACTGTTTCCAATTAAACGAACTACAGTAGTCTGCTCATTCATTTGTGTTTTTTATTTTATGAACAAGCTCATTAAAATGCAGGTTATGGTAACAACAGTTAACTATGGCATGTTTAGATCGGTTATTTAATAAGGATCCAAAACCGGTGAGATTGTTTGTCAGTGACTCGTACCTCTCTGCATTGTACTTCACCAAATCCACCAACTCACAGGCCTCCTGCAAGCGCTCGCTTAACATTTGTTGACTAGACTCATACTTACAAGATATTTCCTTAAGTGTATTTTCCCTGCTCAGTAATTCCTTTTGAAGGTTTTGTATTTCAACATCATACATTTGTCTGCTAGTTTCCATCTTAATATTACATATATTTAGTTGGGTTTTTAAATTAATACGTTCTTTCCTAAGATTAATATTAAACTTATAAATTCTTTGTGACTTCAAAAGTTTCTTGTACTTTTTATATTTTTACTAATTTTAATATACTTCTTAATTTTATTATGACTAGTTAGAATTGGACATCTAGTTAAGGTATCGTCCCCAGTCAGGTCTATGGCAACGATGGGCTTCTCACACTCCAGTCCGGATACACTACCAACCAGCTCGTCGAAAAGGTTAATGGTGTTGGCAACCTGTTCGCTGGCTTTCAAAGAGTTGATGGTGGAAATAGTGTTGTGTGCCTGGCATAATCCACTTCAAGGCCTGATATACGTCTCAGTGCCTGGTCATAAGTGTCACTGCATTGTTGAAAATCTGACACTAGTTGACGTAGATGGTGGTGCTGGTCAAGTATGTCCATTTGCTGGGTGTGAAGTTCCACAAGCTGGCTCTTTAGTTGAGTGTTTTTGTCATTAATCCTCTTGACTTCAACCTCACTGTCCTCTCTTTCCTGCAGCAGCTGATTGCATTCATTTTTTGATGCCTCCAGCTCCTTCAGTGTTGCATTCGGTTTGTCGCATGGCATTGTTGGCTGTTTGTTTTACATTGATTTGAATTTATTTTTCCGTATTTACTTTATACTTATATTACGTTACGATTTAATGCTGTTCATTTAAATTGAAGCCAGACGAACTATTGCTTATCTTTCCATGGCCCTAGGTAAGTTTATTATGTTCTTAAAATATTTATTATAAACACCCGTTCACCGTTCACTATTTTAGCGTATTGGATAACCTCATTGATTTTAGCAGTAGAAGGCCTATGTTCAGTCAGGGGTACGTCGCGCGTCGTCAGCTGTGAATGTCTATAGTACTAGTAGTTCTGCGAACAGTAGACCTCGCGAGCACAAACTTTTTTACAACAATTAATATTCCACTAAAGTTATTTAATAACGGGATATTTACCATGTTTTTTTATTTAAATCGAAATTTGTTAAAAAAAAAACTAAAAACATGATAAATATCCCGTTTTAAAGAACTTTAGTAGTGAAAATAACCATGTCAGTTTAAAATCCTTTAATTAATATACCTACATATATCCAACTTAAAAAAAAAACCGACTGCAGCTGTAGGTTACTAAAAAGCATGTGGTGGCAAGACGATAATAAAACAGAACTAAACTAACCCAAAACTAACCAACTACTATCTGTTAAACACGAGACTACTTTGAAGCTACTTTACACCAAACAAAACTCAGTCGCACAAAATCTTCGAAGGGACCTATTTGCCAATCGACAACGACAACGCGATCTAGCGGTGTACAGTAGCGCCATCTGGTGACCTTATTGTAAAACGTAATTCTGAAAATAATTTTCAGAATTATTTAGTTTTGTGATGAGAAGGTGGCCCCAGGAGGCCAATTCTCGCGTCTGCACTCGTACTTGTCGCATTCGTCAATGTCGTTCGTCTACCTATGTCGCTTTTAGAATGGTGGTATTATCCAGATACTTGTATTCTCACTACTTGAAAGTCGTTCGTACACATCACGAGTCAAAGGACAAAAATGTTGCCATTTACGTCGCGCGAAGCAATCCATTCCACATAAAGATGCTACTTTTTAAACGCAACCAAAGATGAAGAGTGTACCTATTAAAAATGACTGTTAAGCGTATTAAAGGTTTTGAGCAACATTTTTTACATGTATTTCATAAACATGTAGATATAAATATTATCATCATTATTGATCGTAACTCCATTTATATTTTATTACTAGCTGTGCCCGCGACTTCGTCCGCGTGGCATAGTGACTTTTCGGGCAGCACATTTTGAATTACATATACCGTCGTTTGGGTAGCTAAAAATTTACTTTACAGTTATGCTTCTCTGTATACGATATTTGACGTATGGCCATCGGGGATGAAAGCATACAGACTCCTAGGATTGCTAACCCATGACAGAGCCACATACAACTGACCGTGCGAGAAACAGCTGATACTTAGATCTACACCCACAACTTTCAGCGTCTGACCTTGGGCTTTATTAATTGTCATCGCAAAACATAGGCTGACTGGAAACTGGACTCGTTTAAAACTAAATGGAAAATTGTTTGGAATGAGAGGAATCCGAGGAATGATAACACTTTCACCTTTTCCACACCCTGTTAAAATCTCTGCTTCTATCAGATTTCGTTGTAAATTGGTCACTTTTAACCTGGTGCCATTGCAAAGTTTTGGGGGGCTTAAATTTCTAAGAAGCATTATGGGTACGCCTTCGGATCGAGCATTTGTTGTCCGTACTCTCTGGGAGCTCAGGCGGGTTTCCCTGTCAGCAAAAGTCTCAGACTCACGCGATAGCGCGTGAGCTTCGCGATCGACAGATAAACGTGCCTTTCGTTGTTCCCCGTTTTCCCTATTTCGAGTTGTCATCATTCGAGAACGATTTGAACTCAGTCGAGATTCTCGCCGAGTCGAAGTTTCTGCAGCACGAAACCTAGCCTGATGTTCCCGAGTTGCAGAGAGCCTTGCCTCACGACCTTCCTCAGATTCCTGTGATCGAACTAATCTCATCCTTTTAGCATTTCTGCTACATTGGGAGAGGTTGGATCTTCTTCGAGGCATTCTTACAATAAAATAGTACTTACTACTTAACACACAGTTATTTAGTAAACACGTACTATCGTAAACAATTAAATTATAAATACTTACAGATTATTATACAGTCTAAAATTATCACAGTTGAAGTATTAAGTGTTAAGACGTGTAAACCAAACGTACTAACTTTATAAAACAAAAGAATTGCTAGAAAAATTAATTACTAACCTGAGCTAATGAACTTATACTTAATAAAGAAAATCAAGAAAAGAAATGCCTAACCTACACCAATATATACAAACCCTCTAAATACAAATTAAGATAAGTATACCGAAAATCAAGGAAAGAAATGCTTAACCTATAACAAATGCTTACTTTATTTATTTACAAACCCTAAATAAAAATTAAGATAAGTAAATACCCAAAAATCAAGGAAAGAAATGCCTAACCTGTAACAAATGCTTACAATATTTATTTACAAACCCTAAATAAAAATTAAGATAAGTTAATACCCAAAAATCAAAGAAAGAATCGCCTAACCTATACCAAATACTTACAATATTTATTTACAAAATTTTAAAGAAAATTAAGAAAAAGAACCTAACCTACAAACTCTAAAATATAAATAAATGAAATATGCAAACAGTCAGTATTCAAGTGAATCGCAATAATCGAATGCAACTATTCGCCTATACTCTCCAGGATACGTGCGTTCGCTACGAATAACTGAATCCTTACGGCAGCGGAGCGTTTTTTTTTTGAAGTGAAACTTCTTTAGAATCGTTGTGATTTCAAACCGGATGCAACGGAAAAAACGACAGGTAAGAGACACAAATACAAAAATGTGTAGGATGAAGCCAGGAAAGAATGAGACAGAAATAATATTATCGGTCTCTCCTCTTTGTCCCATACTTCGTAGCGTCCCCACTCCCGTTTTCTAAGCATAGTCGCCTGTAATTTGTGAGCCAGAGCGAGAGAGCAGATATTGCATACTGTTTAATACGTGCTTGTATTTGAGCATTTAACGTGTGTTAGTGTATGTGAAAACTACGTGAGCTACTGTACACTGTATGCGGCTGCGTATTACAGCTTTTTAGTAAGATGTCAGCGTGGTGTGTTATTATTTAACTGTGTGTTTGTTTATATCTTGTTGTGCTAAATAATAAATTTTATAAGATGCCGAAAACTAATGCCGAAATGTGTCGTCAATATCGACGCAAAAAAAAAGAAAATAAAATTGAAATGAAAAAAAATCCAGGAAAAAGTTCAACAGAACGTAGTCGCGAGTTTCGTGCACGTAAAAAACAATTATTGAACAATCAAAATAGATGTTCAAATATAAGTGTTAATGTGACTGATGTGATAAATTTCGCTTAAGCTAAGTTCCCGTAACGAGAGCCGTGATTTTTAAGACCAGTTTACGTGCAATTTTCTCTATGATTTATGGCTTCAAACCTCTACTTTTTTTTGATCCCATGGTTGGATCGCTATGAAATTTGCACATAACAGAGCTTACATAATCCTGTCTTAGTATACATATCAATTTTTATGGTATCTTCAGGAACAAAGGATTTCCTAGAACATTAACTGTCTAAAATTAACTTTGGTACATTTTCATTATATAAAACTGCTAATATCTTCAAAACCCGTGGGTCGATTTATACAATTCAAACGTGACAAGTGTTTTTACACCTAATCCTCTTATTTGGAACTAAAATTACGTTAATATCTCCGTAAACAAAAAACCTCATTTTCAAGTTACGTAATTATACTGAACATTTTATTCAAACATTAAAATTTATACAATTTGCATCTTTACTTTATCTTATTAGATTCTAACAAGGAAACTAATAACTAAATTCAACTAAAGAACTAATTAGAACATCATAAAACACTTAAATCTAACTAGAAACTACAAAAAACTTATACAAAAATGGCAAAAGCTCACCTACACTCATTCATCATTTGTTGATCATTTGTTGAAACTGAAAATATGGAACTTGAGCAATAGATTATGTAACATATGTTAAATAAAATAGGTATAAAATATCTTTTAAAATTAATCAAAATACTTTCATTTTTAAACAATTAAACTTTGTAATTATCCTACCCTTGTTATATATATTCATCTCATTCTTTTGTCGATTTACTGAAGTTTCACTTCTATCGTGTGTGAATCGCACACACACCTTTTTTTTTTTAAAGTGCATCTCGCAGCAATATCCGGTTAAGCAGCCAAGACTTAACCGGATTTTTCTGTGGGTGCCATAAGCTTCTACACTTAGAGCCTCCAGCCATTAGCCAGGAGCTTTTTGAACTTATTCTAAATTAAAATAAAGCGAATGCTACCCCCTGTGGGGTACGAACCTCGGCTTAGGGCATCGCTGATGGGAGGACAGCAAGAAGGGACAGGCTGGATCAAATTTATATTTTCATCATGATTATTATGCGGGGTATTTAAAGCTACGTGCTCAGCTGCAACAACTGCTGGCACCTCGTTTTCGAGCAAGGGTCGGGGGGGAGTTTCATTTACTCGGGGATTCGGTCGCGATCGCAAAGGACCTCGGCGGCGAGGTCGGAATGACGGGAGGCGTCTGTTTTTGTGCACTGTACTGGTGGCCCTATTCTGCTCCTGGAGGAGGGTAATGGGGTCATCTGGGTCGGAGAGTACATGCCTTGGGCGGCGGGTCTGACTAATTCGGGATGGGATATAATCGGCTGCTTCGACAACCAGAGGGTTGCGATGTCTGAACAGCGGCGCGGCTTTCAAGCGCGCTTTATATAGCCACGGACGCGCAGGCGCGAGACGTGTACGTACTCTGATAGAATACCTTAACAAATGTTCGCCGTGATTCTTTAAATTGACATAACTTTTTTATTTATGAACCGATTGACATGAAATAAACACTAAATGTTAAGTGAAGCTTACTACAATATATTAGTGAAAACCGCATCTAAATCGAATAAGCCGTTTCTGATATTAGCGTGCACAAACACACAGACAAACAGACAAAAAAAAAACTTAATTACAATTTCGGGTTCGGCATCGATATAATAACAACCCCTGCTACTTTTTTTTAACATATTTCCATTGTAAAGACACCACTTTTCTACAATTTTATTATATGTAATAGATTATGATTACGCTGTGATTAACTCAAGACAATACTTATGTTCTTTCTCCAGAATTAGTTTACCTACGGACAGTTACATAATTGTTTATTTTATTTGATTTTATAAGTCGTTTTTTTTTTTTTTTTAAATTCAATTTATTTTTATTTTATTTTATTGTTGACTTAATCTACTCATTACAATATTTTGTTATGAGTTGTATTGCAATTTGTGGTTAGCTAGCGACCTCGACAGTTGATCATTATTTTATTTTTTTTGCCTGAGCAACCGGCAGCAAGTTCGTCATGCTCCCTTAGATGTCACTGCTTGCGGTAGCGTCGGGGGTCGGGTTGCCTCCTTCCCTCAAATATGGCGAGGGGGGTAATGGCTGATCTTTGCGTTATGCTCATGAACGGGTGCTGCTTGTGGTGACTGGTCGTCTTGCTGATCATGGTTTTGTTATTGTAACTAGTAATTAACTGTTTATTTATTTTTTTACCTCGATGGTCCTAGTTTATCATTTATAACTGCCAATTACAGCTTTATGTAAGCGGGCACGCCCTTTACGCCTGGAGGCTTTTATTTAGATATGTAGTTCTGTTTACGTTTAGTTTTTATTTCTGCTTGAGTATAGTTCTCGATGTTTTTGGTTGGTATATTGGCGTGTGCTAGCTGACATATGGCCAATAATTTATCATTTAAATTATGTTTTGTGTTGCGTAATGTAAATTATTTTGCATACTATTGTATAGAATTATTTTTTTCTAACTTGAACAGACAGCTGTGCTGCTGGGGAGTTTGTTGCGCCACTTCTTCTTCCCAGCGAAAGGCACTAGGAAGTGGTGAAGGGTGGGCGTTTTTGGGGGACTGTCTTATGTAATTTTGACGTTCGAAAAGTGCTGATTCTCAGCCTAATTTGAATAAATGACTTTTGAATTTTGAATTTTGAATTAACATTGAAATAAGTTCTCCTTGGTACAGTACCGACCAAAAGTCCATAAGCAATCTCACAAAGCAATAGACTGACGCTTCGGTTTGACTTACGACCTTCTTCTATAAGTTGTTACAATACTGTAGACACGCACATTACACACACACACTCACTTTGTCTGCAACCAATGACTAGTTCGATAATCATCATTCGTTTTTAGTTTCATTCGTCTTGTTCACATAAATATTAAAGTTTAGCAGGTAGACCACAAAAAACTAAGTAAATTATTTCGATTTCTGTGGGGTAGATGCAGTTTGTTACAAGTATTCAATTAATAGAACTTTGTTGGTTCGTGCCGTGATAATATTGGTGACGAGCATTTAGCGCAGTGTTGTGATTATTATTATCAAAAAGCAGGCATAAAATATATTGAAGAGATCAGATCAGATCAGAGAATATTATTGCGCTGCGTAAAAGTGAAGTGAATATCTAATAAAACCGGACTAAGTGTGAGTGTTATCATTTATATATTTAATATTTTACTAAACATAAATCCTAATCAAGGGTATTGTTGATAGAACAGAGGTATTGTTGAGACAGAAGATGCTTTTAAAGTTTTAAATTCATTGTGAGGTTTAATTCGATTAGTGAATAATAAATAATTAGGTATTATGTGTAATAAAAACAATGTTTTTCTTTGTTCTAGAGAAATACTGTGACGGTTAAGAGATATGAGGAAGGGGCTTATTATCTCATCACCAGTTAAGCAGCCTTATAAAGGCGGATAACAATTAAAATTCTATTGTGTCTCGTTAATGACAGTTGAAGGGTTATCGAGTAGCAGCGACGTCAAATGGTGAATGAAACAAATGGTTTCATACCAACGAGATATTTTGCTGAATTATTAAAAACACGTCATTATGAACCGTTCGCCGTGCACTCTGAAGGCTTGCATCACTGAAGACCAGCTAGAAAACCGTTTTTGACCTTAAAATATTGACCGTACCAACTTAATAAACAACAGATTCGTTATTGCATGAATTTATGGTAACGAATTTTTTAAGCACGTTTCAATAGGGTGTTTGTCGTATTTCTTGCAGATATACCGAAATTGTTTAATATTATTTTAGTAATAGTATTATTTTAGGATTAAAATTTGAGGTTTAGTTTCAATCTTCTTTTCGTAAAGAAAATGAATACTTAAGCTATAACCTCAATACCAACCAATATTTACTAAAGCCAAATAAAGTTTAAAATAATTAATATGAACAACTGCCTTTAACCTTAAAATCAACAATTTTGTCAGTAGATTTTTTTACATTTTAAGTAGTCTAATATTCTTATTTATTGCTTAATTACTTAGACCATGATCAAAGCTTTATATTTATGGACAACAAAACAATTCAAAATTTAAATATGTCAAAATAATACAAATTGCTTCTAAGTTTCTAGACATCTATTTCACATATTATTCAGGTGAAGTAATGATAAATAATTGTAGCAGTTTGATAACTATACTTAAGTAAAATAAACATAACGAATAAATATTATTTATTTTTTATTAAAACATATCACGCATTTTTTATTCTAAACCCTTTATTGCAATAACAACATTAATAAATAGGCAGGATATTTAAAAATATTATTATTGCAAACAAAAATAATAATAATTGCAAAAACAGCGCTGTGATTTACGAGATTAGAACCTTAGCCATCTTGAATCTAAGACCAACGCTTAACGCCTTCTGCTATCTGCACATATAATTTACTTTCGAATTTTAGCAATGCGATACACTGGCCAAGGTCACGCGTACGAGTATGATGCGTGCTAACAAAAGTTATGGAAATATAAGTGCGGCGCCCGCGAACCGTGACGATACGATAGTGTGTAGTTCAAAACTGCGTTCTCTGTGGTGTGTGTACGGCACTCACACCACAGACGTCTGACTGTTTACACATACAAATGTACGGACTATACCGCGTGTTCACAGCAATACGACTCTTAGCGTGCTCATGCACTTTTGAGCGCTTACTGTACATATTTGCTACAGCGGTATGCATGGCTGACTAATTGTCAATGTACTGATTAATTGTCAATGTCAACGATTTATTCGTCACGTCAAATTAAAGTCAATTTAATTGTTTACTTTGGCTATCTACATAAATTAAGTAAATAAATAAAAACAGAATGACTAAAATAACTATGCAATAAGTGAA
This sequence comes from Agrochola litura, assembly GCA_949152395.1. Classification (NCBI taxonomy): domain Eukaryota; kingdom Metazoa; phylum Arthropoda; class Insecta; order Lepidoptera; family Noctuidae; genus Agrochola; species Agrochola litura. Next base: position 24,122,610 of record OX424508.1, read on the forward strand.
CTGATGACTACCACAATAACATCAAGGGTTATCAAGATCGAGAAAAAGAAGAAGTATGGTTTTCGTAAAGAGTTCGGTACTGGGTACTGCACCAACGGTGCTGTACTTACAAACATCTATCGAAATTCATGAAGACTTTGGGCGAGAGAGTATTATTTATGTTGTATAGTATTTTTTTTTTTTGTTATTTAAGATTTACATTGAACAAAATAAAAATCAAAGCCTTTGAAATCTTTCGTTTTTTTTAATGCTTTTGAAACACTGCATCATGTTGATGGTACAGTCAGCGTCAAATAGTTAGTGACACTCAGGGTATTCAAATAAATAGACGCAACCAAAAAGTCAATAATATCGGTACAAACAAAGTTTCCTTATTGTTGTCAACAATGTATTTGCTCAAAAGGTCGAGACGTTTAAAATGTCCTATAGATCGGTTCAGTCAAACCGCCATAAATATGGTTACAGTCATCCCACCAATGGTATCCAAGCATTATAAGTGTTCAAAAATATGGAACACATTAGAAAAATAAACTAGCATGTAAGGGTGGCCGCACATGTCAGGTACCTGATCCGATTCTCCAATTCGGAATCCCGATCGGACGAGTGCCGCATACAGGCGATTAATTGTATTCGGTTTCTACGCTCTCCAGTCGTGTGCCAGAGCTTGTGGCGATTGTATCGACGCTTATGAAATTAAAAATATTTTAAAAAAGAATGGAGATGACGAATTTCTATTAGCAATTCTTGTCAAAAGAATGAAAGAAAAGAAAGCGATGCTATTGGGTATATGCAGAGATTGTACGAAGTCAAGTCTATCGTTTAAGTCGTCATGACGTATGTTCCATAAACATACGGGATACTTTTCGACAATTAATCAGCACCACGTTCTTCCGCACCGCACGATGGCTAACTGGACTTCTGGAGACAAAACCGTACGAGCGAACTGAATGTGTGCACCGCTACATAGAAATTGCGTCATAGACGTCATGCTTAAAATGAAAAGGACAGCAGAAGTTTCTATCCATTTGATTTTGTGAAATGTTGACGTGAGAAAAAATATTTAATATATAAAGCCGTAAAGTTTATTTTGTCTAATGTGTTCCATATTTTTGAATACTTATAATGCTGGGATACCAATGGCGGGATGACTGTAACCATATTTATGGCGGTTTGACTGAACCGATCTATACGACGTTTTAAACGTCTCGACCTTTTGAGCGACTATATTGTTGACAACAATAAGACAACTTAGTTTGTACCGATATTATAGACTTTTTGGTTGCGTCTATTTATTTGAATACCCTGAGTGTCACTATTTGACGCTGACTGTACAGACGCCAGCACATCAAGCTACCCGAAACTAATCAACTTTGAACCTTATACTTCAACAATAAAGTTGAAAATCTATTAAATAAATTTGACAGATTAAGTGCTGGCGTCTGTACAATAATAATAGGCGAGTAGGTATATCATTTATTTCTAATGATAAAAGAACATTTACATAAATACCTTAACATATTATCACACCACACAAGTTTAGTTTTGGTCATGCTTCTCTGTAACATCTAAATACAACTCCAGCCGGCCAAAATTCTGGGCTGAGGCCTTTTGCAGCGCGGGAACCAGGAGGATGTCGAAATTAAAATTGATAGTCTTGCTCGACTGCAACGCTCTTCCTTCGGCACTGATTAGACTCCTTTTCTCTCGATGTCTGTGGGACCAACCGGGAAATATGCACGAGCATGGTGAGCACTGCAGGTCAACCATCCTCGCTTGCAAGAGTGGTACGGTGTTTGTTGTGGCCGCGCCGCGATCGGCCTTTTTTGCCCTCAACCAGCGAGTACATTCGAATAATTAACTTTTTGAACGGGCAAAAACATTGGGTATAAGGACAACAGACTGTCAAATTGTGTTGTTGTTGAAAGGGCCCCAAAATAATCCGCACGTAGGTAACTTCAGCCGAATCTTCGGATTTTGTGTTTAGGGAGTAGACCTGCGATAGTTCGTAGTTTTAGCGTTCGAAAATGTTTTATGCTACCAACGCACTTGACTATGATTTGACCTATTTTTTCTTTTTCTATCAAAAAAACATGACATCGTTCAACACGTCAAATTTAAAAACCGGCCAAGCGCGTGGGCCACGCACAATTAAAGGTTCCGTAGTTGGGATCAATTTATCCCAAGAACAAACTTTAACATTGTAGTTGAAAAACATGTTCTCCCATACATTCCAACTGCAAATGTAAGTTGGCATATTATTACTCGTTAACTTGTAAAGTATACTTAGTTATGATAGTTTTCCTTTTAACTTCGTTGTATACATATTATAGGTGTTTTTTCACATATCCAAAAACAACCATTTCGCTGGCAGGGGGGACAACACTTGCCTGCCGGGGTTGCGAACAAATCCGAAAGGGAGATCGTGGCCCCGGCAACATGGCAACTGAAGGAACACGGGTGGGTTTTAATCAGTATGAGTCTGACACGCCCTTCCGCTCCGTCCTGAGCGGGAGAAGTTATTGATAATTTCCCACCAAAAAAAAAAATGGGGGGACAACACTTGACTATGACAAAAATAAGCACTTTAAAGCTTAATATTTCGCAAAAGGATTGTCGAGTCAAATATAAATAGTTTTCACACACCCACACGATATACCCCCATAACATAGGAAATCATCCCCACTTTACGTGTAGGAAGGAGAGATACCTTAAAAACATATTTATCATGATATTATTTTACCATTTTACCCACCATGCCAAATTACAGCTTTCTAGTAGGTACTAAGATTCTCTGAGCTAAGCCGCGGATAAACAGACAGTCAGATGGACATGGTGAAACTATATCGGTTCCTTGTTGACTACAGAACCCTAACAACCAGAAAAATTATGAGCAAAATATTTGTAGGCCAGCTAGAAAAATTAACTAATAGGTTTTAATCAATAGTGAGCAATTTACTGCATTTTGAGAAGCTATTCTGCTCATCATACCGAAGATCCTCATCAGATCTTCACCAATTTTTTTTGAGATCAACATAGAGTTACTACCTTTCAAATAAAAAAAGAACCATCGAAATCGGATCTCATAAGGCGGAGATATCCAGTATCCTTTTTGCCCCATTTTGGAGGAAGTAAAGTCCAATCAAAAATCCCCGACGACCAAAAATTACAAAAAATTCGTTAAACCTGTACACCAAATTTCGTCCAGATCGGTTGTAAAATACGACCTGTAGACGAGTACGCAAACTGACACACGAAAGCAAATTTTGCCAGACGTGATCCAGAGACGCTTCGCTCGCTACGCTCGCTCGGTCAATTAAGACGCATGCGATCTCACACACACCTGCATTAAGGCTCCGTGCTGTGAACTGTGAATTCACTTGACAGAGTTTAGGTAAATTCTTGCGATGCTATGTTTGTGTGCGCACCATTCACGCACACACGCCTAAACATCGAGCGTAGTGATCGCTTAAACAGTTTTGATCCTATAGATGGTATTTTGTTAAGTTATGTAGGTACGCATAAGAAATAAGTCTGGAATGTTTGTGTATATTCGTTTAGTATATTTATAACAATCAACATAAAAATGCTGTTTTATATGGAATTTTTTACTTTTTGTATGGAAAACATGAAAAATTATTACCTACATGTCGGAGTGAGCAAATTATAACGTAAAACGGAACGCAACGTTTAGTGACATCATCGCCCCACTCAGTGAATCAGGCGAGTTGTGGAAGGGCCTTTATAAGACGACGCTCCGAGTAATGCGACAGTTCGAGTCGAGTGAGCGCCCCGACCATAACTCTAATTGTCACACAGTTCACGCCTGAATCATATTATCAAAACGTTTTATTGTTAATTATTACTTTAAACTTTTTAGTTGTTAAATTAAACCTATTTTGAGTTAAATATTGATTTTATTTTAAATAATATCGAATGAAAACCCTCAAGACTACGTGGACCTTGTAAAAAGCAGGTCTCCCACAACAATACTTCAATCCGGCCACCCTTGCGCTGAAATCAGAAGTGGGATGGACTGAGGTATATCTTCGGTTCCATCCGCCCTTAATGATGGAGGAACAGAAGGCTCTAACTCAAGTCAGATGCTGTCTACCTTAGCTAGTATATTAGAAAGCCTCTCACAACAGCAGCAAACCAGTATGCAGACGGATCACGACTTTCTGACACGAATTGATAAATAAGACTAGCTCCGAGACGACGACCAAGATTAAGCGATATTGCACCCCACACAATGGTCCACCTTACGGACTAAGTGCGGAAACCAAACCCTATAACATAGAACATAGAACCCCACAAACCAGATGGTGATGTTCCCATTCGGGACCGGTGTGTGCACGTTGAGCAAGCCAAATCACACTAGGGGTTGGCTGATTACGAAATTTATAACAAGATAGCCAATATATTGCAAGGTCGAGCCAAGGCTATTGGTGATGCTTGGCTTATAAAGTCACCTGTTTGGAGCAAGATGCGAGAAGCGCTGATACAAACGTTCGAACCTGAACTACAACGAGATTTTAAACTTTGTCTTTTGTGTGTTTTTTCAAAAACCAATTATGTTTTTTTTTATTGGATGCTGTAGAATGGTAGTAGACCATGGTCTGAACAACGTTTGTTCTAGCAAAACTGTGATTCAAATTTCACGGTATATTGCTGTCATTTGCTGTACGGTGTTTTGAGACAAAGAAGTTAACATTAAGTCGAGAGCGGTTGGAGGCGTCCCTCGCTGCGTGAACGAAAGCTTGAGAGCACCGCGGCACCCAGGGTAAGCGACTTGTAAAGTGGATGGTGTGTTCTGAAACGGGAAGATAAAAGACCTTTATTTGCTTTCAGAATAACTATTTTTTTTTTTTGATTTATTTATTTAAAAAAAGTGTGGTACAGTCAGTTACAATAAATATAATTTTACAATTTACGGATAATCAGAAAAGAGTAACAAATGACGGAATTGAATCTGGCGTCCTAGCTAGGTTACATAGTAACCTGTATTAAGGATCGCCAGCCCAGGTTCCCACAAAAGGAGCAGAATTTTATTTTTATTTTTAAGAGACTGCTTATGACTATAAAGTGCAAACGAATGTTAACTTACATTTACTTACTAAGTGTGAGAAGTGATAGAATGTATGTGTGAAGTGATAGAATGTGTGTGTGAAGTGATAAAAGGTGTGTGTTATGTGATGTCGGTGTGGTGTGCGTGTGATTGTGATGTAGGCGTGGCGTGTATCTGTTTTGTGATGTAGGTGTGGTGTGTGTATGTGTGTAAACGGAAGGGGAAGAGGTTGAGTTTAGATACGGAGTGTTAGAGAAGTCACTACGATTGTGAGGTAAGCAGATGTTCAGTGTCGTCGTAGTTTAAGCTGGTTAGAAAGCATGATACCCGTCTCTTACACATTTCGTAGGAGGATTGATGTACAGGGATGGTTTTGTTTATTCTGTTATATAAAAATGGGCCAAGGTAGTAAAAGAAACGTTTAGCAAAAGCACAGCGTGTGTTCACAAATTTCGTTCTTTCGCCTAAGTGAGGATTGTGTTTGTGTAAAAGGAGTTTTTGTGTGTTGATGTAATATAATGTTGAGAATGAATGTTTGGCGGACCGTGAGGACTTTGCATTGCGTGAGAGCATTGGCCGGAAAGTAGCAACCTTAAGAATGGCTCTCTGAGCTACTTCCAGAGGTTTGAGTGTAGTTTTCGCAGCTCCACCCCAACTCTTAATACAGTACGAGATGACCGACTGACACAGCGAGATACACGGTGCGTATTACATAAGTATTGGCAATGTGTCTGAGTGTTTTAAAAAGATATATGAGTTTACGAACTCGAGCAGTAAGGTGCGTGATATGTGCTTTGAAGTTAAGGTGTTTATCTAGGATTATACCGAGGTATTTAGTTGTGTCAGTAGAAGAAATTGTAGGACAGTTGCAAGAGGCCGAATTGGTTTGACAGGTGTGAGCTTTTAGATTAATGGGTGTAGTGGAGTTTAGTGAGAATGTTATGAATTTAGTTTTATTAGTGTTTAGCGTGAGTGAGTGAGATATAAGCCATCTGTATATTGAATCAAATCCATTTTGAGCAGTTGCGTGCAGTTTAGCCCATGATTCATCATAAAAGGTAATTGCAGTATCGTCGGCAAAAGAGACAATGTTACCGGAGGTTAGGTGCATATTGCACAGATCGTTTATGAACACCAGGAACAATGTAGGACCCAAAACACTGCCTTGAGGCACGCCATATGAAATAGGCAGCTCCTCGCTATGGCAACCGTCAATCATAACTACCTGCCTACGGTCGGAAAGATAAGAATTAAAAAGCTGGAGTTGCATACCACGAACGCCTAGACATTCTAGTTTAGACAAAAGGCAGGGGAGAGGAACGGTATCAAATGCCTTTGCAAGATCAATGAACACTGTGAGGCATTTTTGCGTTGATTTAGTTTGTCAACGATTCTATCTATCAGTTGCAAGGCTGCATCAGAAGTTGATTTTTTCTTCCTGAACCCAAATTGGTTGGTTGACAATAAATTATTGCTTTCTAGGTATGTGGTAAGCCTGTTATTAATGAGTCGTTCTAAGATTTTGGATAGAGCAGGTAGCACCGCAATAGGGCGATAATTAGCAACAGAGGTGCGGTCCCCCCCTTTAAAAATGGGATGAATAATGGCCTTTTTGAAAGAAGATGGAAAGGTACCAGAAACGAAGCATAGGTTAAATATATGGCATAGTACGGGTGTGAGGATTGCAGAGTACCTTTTTAAAATGGTTGTAGAAATGCCATCAAAGCCCACTGCAGCATTGGCTTTTAAAGATCCAATAATATTTAAAGCTATCTCATCAGGATTTGATTCCAAGAGTACGAAAAAACTCAAACTATTGGAGGTATTGAACTGGGAATGAGGAGGGCAGCTATCATGTTCATTCCGAATACGATCAGCAAGATCTTTGCCTATATTTACAAAAAATGAATTAACTTCATTAAGAGATTGAGAAGGGGTTTCCGATGAGGAAAGTAACTCCGTGGGAGGGTGAGTAATTTTAGTTGTGTTTGTAACACGTTTGACTGTATCCCACAACATCTTTGTATTACGACCAGCTTTGGCAATTTCATTTGAATCGAACTGTCTTTTAACTTTTCTGAGAATCTTATTGCAGAAATTCCTGTATCTTGTGTAGGTAGCTTTAAGGACTTCATTATCAGGAGACTGTTTGAATCTTTTGTGTAAAATGTCTCTGTTCCTCATACATCGCAGTAGACCTAGAGTAATCCATGGTTTGAGGATTCTCTTGCGTTTTGCTGTACGCTTCAATGTTGAGTGATTATTTATCTCATGCGATAGTGCTCGTATCAGACAATCTGTAGCAATGTTTGGATCATTCAAGGAAAAAATATGCGTGAATTCCAGATTTTGCAAAGACTTGTCGAGTGAGACGAAGTCAGTCTTTAGGATTGAGGTATTGGAAAAATTACGGGGTGGTTTCAAATTTAAACAAAGGAGGGTTGAAAAGTGATCAGTAATAGTCGAATCGAAAATGAAGGTAGAAGAGGGTAATTGGGTTTTAAGAATTGTGTGGTCAAGGCAATTATTACCTCTTGTACCCACAAGAGGTAATAATTGCCTTGACCACACGGGTTTTTACCTTCCCACCACCTACCCAGGTGGTGGGAAGGTAAAAACCCGTGATAAGAGAGACAGTTAAGATATTCATGCGACCAGTGGTTCATAGATGACGTTGTGCTATCAATGTTTATGTTTAAATTTATGTCGCCTGTTATCACTACAGTTTGAAAGGAAGTCAAGGAAGATAGTATTTCATTTAAGGATTTGAGAAAGACTTCAATAGTCTCGTTAGAGGGGGATCCATAAACGCAGAGGATAGCAACATTAGATGCAAGTTCTATGATTAAACCAGAAGCAGAGTCTTGAAATTCCGGTTCGTGTACTTTGAATGCAAGATTTGAATTGATGTATACGACTACTCCGTCACTCTGATTACGGTGTTTAGTAGTGTGGAACGAAGAGTAAAATTGGAGCTGGGGTAGGGTGGTATTACTTAGACAAGGAAGCCAACATTCTGTTAGAACAGCCACATCACACTCGAGAGAAAGACGAGAAAGAAGTGTTTCAAAATCATGAAAGTTTCGATTAATTGATCTGATATTTTGGGAAAGAACTTTCAGGTAACTATCCGGGGATTTAATGTTTAATAAACAGTCTTCTGGTGTGCACTGATACATTTTAGATACAGAAAATTCGTCTAGGTTATCACTTAACAAATTTATGTGATCGAATGTTAAGGTAAATAGTTGAAGAAGGTTTAGGGGACAGTTCGAAGAATGTTTCTTTGTTTACATGTAAAAGAAGCAATATTGTAGGTTTACAGTAAGGCGTAATTTGTATAAAATTATTATGAGATGTAGTGGTGTGTGATAGGATATTGTTTGAGTTGTAGAGTAAAGTTTTTAACATGCAAAATTAGTATTGATATTCTTAAGCGGTAAGTTACACAGATTATAAATTTACTTAATCTTCAAAATAGTTTAATACAAAGAAGAAAAACTAATGTTAGTAAGGCCAATGGAAATAGTCATACTTCCGGTAATTTGGATAACTGTTGCAATTGAGCTTCATCTATACATATAATAAAATTGTAGAAAAGTGGTGTCTGTACAATGGAAATATATTAAAAAAAAGTAGCAGGGGTTGTTATTATATCGATGCCGAACCCGAAATTGTAATTAAATTTTTTTTTGTCTGTTTGTTTGTTTGTCGGTTTGTCTGTTTGTCTGTGTGTTTGTGCACGCTAATATCAGAAACGGCTTATTCGATTTAGATGCGGTTCACTAATATATTGGAGTAAGCCCAAGGTCAGACGCTGAAAGTTGTGGGTGTAGATCTAAGTATCAGCTGTTTCTCGCACAGTCAGTTGTATGTGGCTCTGTCATGGGTTAGCAATCCTAGGAGTCTGTATGCTTTCATCCCCGATGGCCATACGTCAAATATCGTATACAGAGAAGCATTACTGTAAAGTAAATTTTTAGCTACCCAAACGACGGTATATGTAATTCAAAATGTGCTGCCCGAAAAGTCACTATGCCACGCGGACGAAGTCGCGGGCACAGCTAGTTTTTAATAACAATGTACGGTGATTCCTTAACCCTTTTCATCAAAATACGGCCATTCGAAATCCAACAATAATCGTATTTATGCGCTTTAGCAAAGGTTCTGGCCAAGTAAAACAGTTTTCTGGACTGCGCTGTCAGCTGCTCTGCTATATAGGTACTGCTCTTGCTGTGAAACCTAGGTTGGCTGAATTTAGCTTTTGATCGGGGTATCGCTTGTTGTAGCTTTTTACAGAGTCTAGAAACCTGCTTTTGGTAAGAGTGTTAGTAAATTCCATGTACAAGGCGGAGGAATTATTTTGTTTGTCAATTCGATACCTAGAAATGTCTCTAATGTCTGATTTAACATCAATGCCAAGGACATTAGAGAGGACAGAAACAGTGTCGTATAAATCTAGTTTCGACTCTTTTTGACGTAGTGGGACATTTCTGATTTCCACAAATGTCTTGATCAAGTTTCGCTCCAGTGTGTCGATGTTTTCATCAAGAGTCGATAAATGCGTACACATATCAGCGCGCTCTTTTTCGAGACCTGTTATCTTGGACTCCAAGGAAGACATTTGGTCTGATAGGCCGTTCAGAGAGCTCACCAAAGTAGTGTTTGAGGTCTCGATCTTAGTGAAATGTAGCTTGAGGTCCATTATGTGAGATTCAAGTGTTTCAAGCCGGGCATTTTGAGATGCTGTAAATTGTTTCATCATTTCTCTTAGTTCAGTTCGGAAATCAAATTTTTCGACTGGTTTTTCAGCACTCGAAGACCTGAAGCGTTTAGCTCTTTGCGTAACATATGATGAATTCAGATCGTCAATTAGCTCATCTTCACAGAGTTTGCTTATGTCAGCTTCGGAACGCGACAGGTTGATGTTGGTTTTTGACGTAGGAGGCGAGCGCAACATTTTAGTACCAGGTTGTCATAAACTAGTAGAGATTATGTGAATGATGAGTATTGCAAGCAGGACGCCCAAATTCCTTGTTCATAGGTATGATCAAAATATGTATTTGGGTACGTCGCCCGCAAAGATAATTCCGAGTGAATAGTAATTAGTACTCGGAAAACATAAAACAGCAGGATAGTGCGAAAGTAATGTGGATACTGCGAATAGTACCGTTATTACTCAAGACAGTAGTTAGGTCGTTGTCGATTACTCGATGTTTCCAGTCAAAACGCTACGGAAGACATCATCACACCGCTTCAAGTACCAGGAGATCATAATCGGTGGGAGGCGGTTACTTGCGTCCTGTGGTCGTAGACGCCACTAGTGGGCGGGCGCTCGTTGTGGACGACGGAGATAGCACGATGTCCAGGAATGGGCGCTGCGCGTGCGCTACCAGTTGGAAGCGTATTGAGCACCTCCTTACAATTTATGCACTCCTATTTTTTTTTGTTAGGTTTATTTAATTTAAATTTTATTTAATTATTGAATTAAATTAAGAATAAAGTCACAGGCACGTCTACTCGTGTACGAGGTCCGGAGGGAAGGAATAACTATTTCGGTAACTAGCATACTCTTTAACTGGAGCATTAATAGTAGTCTATGAACTGGAGATACCAGGCTTGTGATGGTCATATAGGAAAACAAGAATACAGGTAACGCGAAGGACCTGGCCAGTTTTCCTGGTAACGAGGTCGTGCGACTGCTGATTAAACTGTCTGTGGAGGTTTTTGAGGCACCGAAGCCTTTTTTATTTGCAGGTCCTGCCTTAGCTTTTGAAGCTTTGATTTTTTCGGATTGTTTTATTCCGAATAAAGTGTTATCCCTTTCGTTATCCTTGATAACATTTAGGAATGATTTTTCAAAGCCGGGTGTCACCAATTTAATACGTGTTTCAGTATCCATATGGTGAAGATGGGTTAAGGCTCTTACAAACAGGCGCGACACGTGACGCGACACAAAGACACCGCTCGTCGCGCGACGACCGGTGCCTTTGTGTCGCGTCACGTGTCACGCTGGTCTCCACGAGCCTTTAAGATGCGACAAAGTGTCACTTAGCATTTTTATGGCTTGGATTTTTTTCTTCGCCAGTAATGAGAAGAGTCATCGCCCTATTCGCGGCTGTGATCCCAGCACTAAGAAGTTGTTGCGATAACTCCATATTCTTATCGCGATTTCTTGCCATGTCAGTAATAGCTGCCGAAATTTCGGCATTCAGTTTTGGTGCTTGTAAAAGAGCACAGTTGGAAGGGACAAGATATTCTTTTAATAATTTGTCCTTGGCTTCCTTGTGTTAGGTTTCAATTTATTAATACGTAATTGTTGGATATTGTACTGGCAACACCCAAAATTTGATGTGTCAAAAAAGTTGCGTGGGAAGATAGATAGATAGATAGATAAAACATTTATTTAGTGCACACAAAAGACACACGTAAACACAATTAAATTATAACAAATTAAATAAAAACAAGATGCCAATGTAAAAAAAATAAAATAAAGAAACATAAGTGTAGAAGTGACATTATGACATACCTACTTTGGAATAATTAAATATTTATAAGGTGCGGTGTGCGTCTCAAGGTTGCACCAAATGGGAGTCCAACTCAGCATATGTCAGGCAAATATACCTGACGCTGAAATTCTGCTGGATCCCTGCAGTGACATACGGACGTCGAGCAGACGAGATAAATTAGTGTTGTGCTTGTGACAAAGTGTTATGCGTGGAGTACAATTATGTAAGTACTTACAAGTACCCTCAATTTAAATTATGTACCTATCTACAACAAGTTTTGCATTGGGAAAGGTTTTTGTTCGTTAATGTGTCGATTTTGTTTTGATTACTTGATTATTTATAAAGTATAGAGTCATATGTATAATGTTTAAATGAATAATCTTAATATAATATAGTGGCGTAGGTGCAAGTAAAATAAACGTTTTGGCTAGTATAAAATAATAATGTTTACAGTAAATAAATATAGGTAAATAATGTGTAATTATAACTATAATCCAACATAAGATCCCCAGCTATTCAATTACTAAGTACCCCCTTATTTGTTCACAGGTTTGTGATCACGAGTTACGCTAAATAAACGGATTGAGTCGGGAAGAACACGACAGCCAGTTATATAATGGACGTGTTCGTAACAGCCATACCCAGTTTTTGCTGAGAGGTAATAAGAAACTGCCGCAGTCGAACTCTGAAGGTACCAAGACATTTAAGATTCCTTATCGGCGGGGGAATATTGTTCCAGCATTTGGATGCGGCGTATCGAAAACTTCCTCTGAAAGCAGCTGTCTTGTGTGATTGAGTGGAGAGTTGCTGCGAGCACTGCCTACTTGCGCATTCTCTTCTACTAGTGATCCAGCTCAGTTTATTGTACAGGTAGGACGGCTGCTTATACTTTATTACTCCAAATAATAGGCAAGCTAAGTGCAACTTACGCCGTGACTTTATCTTAAGGATATAGTGCTTATTTAAGAAAGGCGTTACGTGACATCTTGGCGGGATTGAGAAGCAGAATCGAGCGCAAGCGTTTTGCACCCTCTGGATCAGTCGATCAGTTCTTACCAGTAGTCGAGGGCCAATAACTGTGTCCGCATAGTTTAGATTGGATAGCACTAGTGACTCAACCAGCTGGATCCGCAGCTCCTCTGACAGATAAGGCCTTATTTTATAAAGGACCTTAAGCCGGTAGAAACAAGTGCGCACTGACTCTGCCACGTGCGCTTCGTATCTCAACCCAGCGTCCATGATCAGACCCAGATTACGTGCCTCACTGACTCGACTGACCGACTCACCCAGCAGGGTAACGCTGAGCGTTGCTGGCACTGCACTGATTTGGTTCTTGGTTCCAAACAGCATGTATTTGGTTTTAGTGGGGTTAAGTACCAAACCGTTATTTTCAGCCCAACATGCTATCCTGTCCAGATCATCGTTTAGATCCTTTATCGCGTTGTCATAGTCACTTGGCTTAAAGGAGATATAGACCTGTACGTCATCAGCATAAATATGGTACCTACATCGCTTCAGGGAATTTATGATATCCGCACAATACAAGATAAAGATGATGGGGCCCAGTATAGAGCCCTGTGGGACTCCCCTGCAAACAGAAGTGAGTGACGAAACAAGAGATGAGCCATTGCTTAGTCGTATTTCCACACACTGTTGACGGTTGGTCAGATAGCTTTGGAACCAGTGTATCGTATTTTGCTCAAATCCATAATAGTTAAGCTTTGACAGAAACAAATCTATATTTATGCAGTCAAAAGCTCGCGAGAAATCAAGTAGGACAAGAAGTGTGCATAGGCCCTTATCCTGTGCCGACAGAATATTATCTGTCACGTCCAAAAGAGCCGTAGAAGTACCACGCTGTTTGCGAAAGCCTGACTGTAGTTCAGGCAGAATGTGTTTATCTTCTAGATATTTTGACAGTTGCTGGCATACCGCTTTTTCAGCAATTTTAGAAAGGCAAGGCAGAATACTAATAGGCCTGAGGTCTTTCAAGTCAGTCGGATTTGTTTTTTTAGGCAGTGGCCTAACGATAGCAATTTTCCAGATCTCCGGGAATGTTGCTGAGACAATTGAGCTGTTCACAATGTCAGTGATGGCTTTTAGTGTATGTGGGAGTGTAAGCAAAAGCATATTCAGAGTCAACTTATCACAGCCTTCAGCGTTAGATTTTAGCTGACGGAAGTATCGCAAAACCTGATCAGCAGTTACTGGTTGTAATGCAAAGCTATCATCACCATAACGATGAGACTCAAAAAAAGTGCGTTGCGATATATTGCAGACAGGGTTACCAGGAACGTTCAGAAAGTGATTATTGATCTGGTCCGGATCTCTGAAGTGAGCAGGAAGGTCATCTATTTGTTTCTTAGGTAGTACTGTGTTTTTTAAATTTTTCCATAATTTTTTAGGATCCTTTATTTGATTATTGATATTGAACTTAAAATATGCAACTTTTTCTCTGAATATGGAAATTAGCACCAGAGATTTCAGCTGCTTGTAGTATGCCTTTTTGGACTCGGATCTCGTTTTACGGTACTTGGTCAGAGCGTCATTCCGCAAGTGCATCATCAATTTAATTGTATCTGTTATCCAGGGATATGACGGTTCTTTAATTAAACATTTCTTGAACGGAACGTCCTACTGCACAGAGTACTTTTTTATATATTATCCTACTGGGTTAGGCGCTCGTGACGCTAAGACGTGCTTAGGGGCTGTGTCGGTAAAAAGATAGATTGGCATGGTATTGGTTGGAGATCTACTGTAACTTAGCAGCGGCGTAGCGTGGGTGTCGGCCGTCCGGGGCGGAAGACAATTTTGCCGCCCTCTTATTTAGGTATTTCAATTTAATGTATAGGTATGTTACCGGTAATGTGCGTAAATCTGTTAGAGTATAGATTAATTGGTCGAGGCCGATAAAGTGGAAATAATTGTTTTAGTTCTTAGATTAACAGATAATCAGTAGACTTCTTAGGTGATCTGCAGACTAACGACCAAGCATACGGTTAGCTCCGAAAATCAAAAGTTACTGACAGAAACGAATCGCTGCAAAACCGACTCCACGTAGTCTTGTCTGCCCTACCCATTTTTTTTTTGGGTGGGTAATTATCAAATAACTTATTCCACTCTGGGTGGAGCGGGAATGCGTGTCAGACTCTTACTGACTAAAACCCACCCGTGTTCCTTCGGTTGCCCTGTTGCTGGGGGCAACGATGTCCCTTTCGGCCCTTATTTGCAGCCCCGGCAGGCATTGGCCCTAGCGGACCCCGTCAATTCTGCTGACATCTCTTTGAGGCACGCGTGGAACACAACGCGCCGTCGACCCGGGCCTAGTCCTTATCGGACGGCGAGCTACCCATTGCTCACCGTCCGCAAGCCCGCGCCTACGGTGGCCGGAAATCGACTCGCGATTCTCGCCCCGGGCGTCTCCTCCTGCGGCGGTTAGGGGCGTGAGGGCGCGAAATTTGCCTCTTCCTCACGCGTTCCGCCTCCTCCTTCGTGACGGCCTGCCATTTCCTCCCGCTCCGTACCATGGCCTGAACCAGGGCCGGACGTGAGAGATCACCGCCGCCGATCGCCTCTACGAGGACACGGCGTTGCTCCGCCCAAGCCGGGCAGACCTCCACCGTGTCCTCCGGGCGATCCACACAATGGTGACACTCGGGCGTTTCCTCCCGCCTTATCCTGAACAGGAACCTCCCGAAGCAGCCGTGTCCGGTGAGGACCTGCGTCAGGCGGAAGGTGAGGACGCCGTGGCGCCTCTCAAGCCACTCCTCAAAGAGGGGTCTTATCGCCGCAATTGTGGCGTGCCCAGTCTGCCCTACCCCTAGAGTGTAATTTAAGCCCACGTAGGTGCGGTCGGGCGCGGCGGCTCGCGAGCTGAGGAGCAGGTGGTTTTATCACCACCGCAGCTTCAGCCTCAGCCGCGGGCGGCGAGCGACGATAAGCTCGCGTGGGACCGCCGCCGCTGGAGCCGTGACAGAAACCATGCGTGCTGCATGTTGCGTGCTTGCTTGCATGCTGCATGCATGGTGTATGCTTGTTTGCATGTTTGAAAAATATTACGTTATAAAAAACGAGAAAGAAGTGTTTCGCTCATTGTCTTCCGCGATGTAACGGTGTAGCATTCGTTAATATGCAGATTAACTCGATAGAATGCATATATCTACTACTTTAAGTAAAATTTTAAACTTTAACATAAGTTAGTGGCGGTCCCAAAATGTGCCTGAACTGTTTAATAATTTTATTTGTTATGTTATCCCAGCCAACTGCACAGTCGTCCTTCAAACTCATAATTATCGTTTCTACCTCAGCCTCGTCAGTGTCTAGCAACACAAAAGATGATGAAATAGTGCTATACGTAAATGGTGTGCTTGTTAGATATTGTGACTGGCCCAGAACCTTTTCAGCCAAACATTTACCAACATTAACAAAGAAATTATTCGCAATGTTGGCAGATGCTAACTGTGATGAGTGTGCTTGTAATAAGTTGTGGTATTGTGTTAGCACAGCGTCCACCTCGCGTATTTGGCTCATTACGTATGTTTTCCAGAGATATCATTGAATCGTTGCTGTCAATGTTCGCATATGAACTTTCATTGTTGTGCATGATATAGTTATGAAGCACAGCGCAAGTTTTAACTATCGAGGTAGCTGTACTGGTGCTTACGTCCAATGGACGATGAAGTATTCGCCATTTATTCGCCAATATTCCGAACGCGCACTCCACATAACGTCTGGCTCTTGTTAATCGATAGTTAAATATCCTTTTATTTTTATCTAAATGAGTTCCTCCATAGGGTCTCAATAGATTGTAATGAAAACCAAATCCTTCATCACCCACTATCACAAATGGAACACGTGATTCAAAACCTGTAGAGAGAGGACGAGCTTCTGGTAAATCTAAACTGCCATCATTTAATCTTTTCCAGAAAGTACATTCTTTGAATATAGAGGAGTCACATTCTTTGCCATAAGAGCCTACGCTGATATAGATGAATCTATAGTTTGAATCCACTACCGCTAGCAATACAATGGAAAAAAAAATCTTGTAATTAATGTACATAGAACCGCTTTGATTTGGTTTATTCAATCGTATGTGCTTCCCATCAACTGCACCAATGCAATGAGGAAAATTAGCTTTAGTATTAAATGCGTCAGCAATTTGTTCCCACTCATATTTTGTGTCGGGCAACTTCATAAACTCTTGATGCAAATTATTCCAAATGACATTTGTTACTTCTACTATTATTGAGTTGATTGTTGAGACTCCCACTCGGTATGTATAATGTAAATCCATGAATGAACACCCAGATGCCAAGTACCTGCAAATTAAAAAAATATTTTATTAGTATTTATTTTATTTTATTCTAATTTTTTTTTATTCTATAATATTTTTTTATTTAAAATTTTATTTTTCTGTCAGCTCATTACATCGGACACAACACGCTCCTTTTGGATACAGCGTTCGTAAGTTAACACCGTGTATAATAATAAAATATAAATAATTGTTAAAATTCGAGAAAATAGCAGAATACCTATACCTACTGGAGCCTGTTGATGGTTTTTTCTCCGCCCTCACAAGGTTATTTATCATGTTTTATTTTTCAGCTGAAATAGTCGTTACAAAGTGGAATCAAATAAGAGGCAGCTGGAAGAGAAGTTTAAACGCGATAAAGAAAACAAATAAATCTGGTTCTGCTGCAGTTAATACAAGAAATAATGTTATCACGACAAGTTGTTGTTTTTAAAAAAAAAAATTGATCCGGCTGTAACACAAGACAGTGGCGGTAAGAAAGCTACCGATATTGATACGGAAAATCCTATCCAAAATGAAGAACAGGAACTTACTATTGTACCTAAAAGTCCAGGACAAGAAAATCCCTCGGGTGATGCTAAACGACTCAAGAGAAGTGTACTTCCAAGGCAGAGGCTTACGGTAATGGATCAAAAAATGGCGGCTTTTATTGATCACCAAATGAAAAGTCAGCCCAATACGCAGAATGAAGATCGTAACCTATCATTTTTCAAAAGTTTACTTCCAACGCTAGCTTCACTCAACGACGATCAAATATTACAATTTCAAGGGAGTGTTATAAATTTACATACATACATACATAAACTCACGCCTTCTTCCTATGGGGGTAGGCAGAAACTACAGAACGCCACCTGCTACGATCCTTACATACTCCTTTTGCCTCGTTTACGTTCATACATCTGGTCATACACGCACGCCGGTTGCGAGTACTACCTTTCTGAAGAACATCACCAATAAGGTCAGTATATGTCCTAGGGCGTCCCCGCCCGGCCTTTCCCTTCATATCAGCCTCGTAAATACATTTTGTTAGTCGCCTTTCATTCATCCTCTCAACATGCCCAAACCATCTCAGCATACCCTTTTCAATTTTTGTCACTACATCTTCTTTTAAATCACACCGCTGTCTTATCACATCATGTTATAAATTTGTTGCAAAATATAAAAAGCCGCAATTTAAACCAATGGTTTTCTCAACCACCATCTACTTCTAACTATTCTTATCAATCACCAAGTTATTTCACACCACATTACAGCGTTCAGTCATCGCCAGGTCAAAGTTCTGCACAATCAGTTGAATCGCAGTGCTCTGATTTTCCGGGTTTCACTAATCTATACATATAATAAAATTGTAGAAAAGTGGTGTCTGTACAATGGAAATATATTTAAAAAAAGTAGCAGGGGTTGTTATTATATCGATGCCGAACCCGAAATTGTAATTAAATTTTTTTTGTCTGTTTGTCTGTTTGTCTGTGTGTTTGTGCACGCTAATATCAGAAACGGCTTATTCGATTTAGATGCGGTTTTCACTAATATATTGTAGTAAGCTTCACTTAACATTTAGTGTTTATTTCATGTCAATCGGTTAATAAATAAAAAAGTTATGTCAATTTAAAGAATCACGGCGAACATTTGTTAAGGTATTCTATCAGAGTATATGTACACGCCTCGCGCCTGCGCGTCCGTGGCTATATAAAGCGCGCTTGAGAGCCGCGCCGCTGTTCAGACATCGCAACCCTCTGGATGTCGAAGCAGCCGATTATATCCCATCCCGAATTAGTCAGACCCGCCGCCCAAGGCATGTACTCTCCGACCCAGATGACCCCATTACCCTCCTCCAGGAGCAGAATAGGGCCACCAGTACAGTGCACAAAAACAGACGCCTCCCGTCATTCCGACCTCGCCGCCGAGGTCCTTTGCGATCGCGACCGAATCCCCGAGTAAATGAAACTCCCCCCCGACCCTTGCTCGAAAACGAGGTGCCAGCAGTTGTTGCAGCTGAGCACGTAGCTTTAAATACCCCGCATAATAATCATGATGAAAATATAAATTTGATCCAGCCTGTCCCTTCTTGCTGTCCTCCCATCAGCGATGCCCTAAGCCGAGGTTCGTACCCCACAGGGGGTGCCCTTAGCGAGCATTCGCTTTATTTTAATTTAGAATAAGTTCAAAAAGCTCCTAGCTGGGGGCTCTAAGTGTAGAAGCTTATGGCACCCACAGAAAAATCCGGTTAAGTCTTGGCTGCTTAACCGGATATTGCTGCGAGATGCACTTAAAAAAAAAAAAAAAACGCTCCGCTGCCATAAGGATTCAGTTATTCGTAGCGAACGCACGTATCCTGGAGAGTATAGGCGAATAGTTGCATTCGATTATTGCGATTCACTTGAATACTGACTGTTTGCATATTTCATTTATTTATATTTTAGGGTTTGTAGGTTAGGTTCTTTTTCTTAATTTTCTTTAAAATTTTGTAAATAAATATTGTAAGTATTTGGTATAGGTTAGGCGATTCTTTCTTTGATTTTTGGGTATTTACTTATCTTAATTTTTATTTAGAGTTTGTAAATAAATATTGTAAGCATTTGTTACAGGTTAGGCATTTCTTTCCTTGATTTTTGGGTATTAACTTAAATCTTAATTTTTATTTAGGGTTTGTAAATAAATATTGTAAGCATTTGTTATAGGTTAAGCATTTCTTTCCTTGATTTTCGGTATACTTATCTTAATTTGTATTTAGACGGTTTGTATATATTGGTATAGGTTAGGTATTTCTTTTCTTGATTTTCTTTATTAAGTATAAGTTCATTAGCTCAGGTTAGTAATTAATTTTTCTAGCAATTCTTTTGTTTTATAAAGTTAGTACGTTTGGTTTACACGTCTTAACACTTATTACTTCAACTGTGATAATTTTAGACTGTATAATAATCTGTAAGTATTTATAATTTAATTGTTTACGATAGTACGTGTTTACTAAATAACTGTGTGTTAAGTAGTAAGTACTATTTTATTGTAAGAATGCCTCGAAGAAGATCCAACCTCTCCCAATGTAGCAGAAATGCTAAAAGGATGAGATTAGTTCGATCACAGGAATCTGAGGAAGGTCGTGAGGCAAGGCTCTCTGCAACTCGGGAACATCAGGCTAGGTTTCGTGCTGCAGAAATTTCGACTCGGCGAGAATCTCGACTGAGTTCAAATCGTTCTCGAATGATGACAACTCGAAATAGGGAAAACGGGGAACAACGAAAGGCACGTTTATCTGTCGATCGCGAAGCTCACGCGCTATCGCGTGAGTCTGAGACTTTTGCTGACAGGGAAACCCGCCTGAGCTCCCAGAGAGTACGGACAACAAATGCTCGATCCGAAGGCGTACCCATAATGCTTCTTAGAAATTTAAGCCCCCCAAAACTTTGCAATGGCACCAGGTTAAAAGTGACCAATTTACAACGAAATCTGATAGAAGCAGAGATTTTAACAGGGTGTGGAAAAGGTGAAAGTGTTTTCATTCCTCGGATTCCTCTCATTCCAAACAATTTTCCATTATTTTTAAACGAGTCCGGTTTCCAGTCAGCCTATGTTTTGCGATGACAATTAATAAAGCCCAAGGTCAGACGCTGAAAGTTGTGGGTGTAGATCTAAGTATCAGCTGTTTCTCGCACGGTCAGTTGTATGTGGCTCTGTCATGGGTTAGCAATCCTAGGAGTCTGTATGCTTTCATCCCCGATGGCCATACGTCAAATATCGTATACAGAGAAGCATTACTGTAAAGTAAATTTTTAGCTACCCAAACGACGGTATATGTAATTCAAAATGTGCTGCCCGAAAAGTCACTATGCCACGCGGACGAAGTCGCGGGCACAGCTAGTATTTAATTAATAAAAACGAATGAACGAACAAACGAATTAATGTTAACGAATTGTGTGAAAATATCCTACATACATAACTCAATGTTTTTGGTAATAAATATTAAACTTTAAATATGTGTATCATTACCTGTGGCTCAGTTGTCTGGTGACACGTAGCGAATTTACTAGCCGGCTAGCAAACTCGCTCACTAGCAGCTTGTAAACTCGCTCCGTGTCATCGACGCTATAAAAAAAAAAAAAAAAAATAAAAATATTTTATTCACAGACAACCAAGGCCCATAGTGTTAGTTACAAAAGCTTAAAAAGTATGTTAGTAGTAACAGAAGTAAAAATTAAAATATAATTTCGATTCATCAACCCGCACCTCTCACATGCAGATTGATGAATCGTTTGAAAACAGCCGCGTCCAACCTATCTGCTATCATTTTCAGGATACTATTGCTACTCCCCCGCACATTTTTCCAAACTGACGCGCTTTTCTTTCGCATAATTGCAGAGAAATCATCTATATGCGCGTCAGCGAACATGCCTGAAGCACTACAAGAACGCGGGAGTCGCAACAGTGCCCTGAAAATGTTATTATATTGAACTCTGAGGGCACTGTAGGCACTTTGTGTGTACTTAACCCATAGACCACTCGTGTAGAAATTTTGACAGTATGCTTTAAATAGCGTCAATTTAACGTCAACCGTACAACGAGCGAATCTATGTGCCAGCATGTTTCCCCGTACCGACAGTGCCCTCCGCTCCCTCTCCACATCGAGGTCATCTTTCAAGGTGTCAGTCACAATGTGCCCTAGATACTTGAACTGAGAAACACGGTTCAACTGTTCTCCATTTAAAGAAAGGGGTGGCACACTATTTGGTCTTTTGTTGTTTCCAACAAAAACCATGCACTCACTTTTTTTACTGTTATATTTTAAACCGTGCTTCTCAGCATAAGCTTCACACATACCCAATAGTTTTCTCAATCCACTGATTGATGGACTCAGCAGCACCATGTCGTCCGCATAACTTATATTGTTAACAGTAACGCCATCAATGCGACATCCGACATGCATGCTGCTCAGTCCCTCAATCAGCTGATTCATATATAGATTAAAAAACCTCGGAGACGTTAACCCTCCTTGTCTTACACCCGAGTTCAGTTTGTACTCATCTGAAAACACATTTGCCCATTTTACAATATTTTTTTGGTTACTATACCAGTATGAGAAAATGCCTATGATTTCAGAAGAGACCCCCTCCTCCTTCAATTTGTTCCAGAGTACTTCATAGGATACCAGATCGAACGCCCTGGATAGATCTAGGAAGCATGCATATATTGGAGTTTTTCTTTTTAGATAATAGTCAACAGTATACTTAAGTGTCAAAATGGCACTTTCCGTTGACAAACCTGCCTGAAAACCAAACTGGGCGTCCTGTAATTGTATACATCCACCAAGGCGTCCATCCAGCACCCTATCCAGCACTTTTGCTGTAATAGTTGCGAGTGATATGGGCCTGTAATTATTCTTATCAGCGATGTCTCCCGTACGATTCTTAACAAGAGGTACTACTACAGTTTTAATTAAATCCGGTGGCAAGTAGGAATGTCTTATACACAACGTAAACAGCATCGATAGTAATCTATTTAAGTGAGTGCCAGCATATTTTAGATGTTCCACACTGAGCCCATCATGCCCTGGTGATTTTCCCCGTTTCATACTGCCAATAGCACTACCCACCTCCTTACTGGTAATTCTAATCGGCTGTGTAACATCACTATCAGTCCCCTTCACTTCGCATGTTGTCAGTGATGTGTCTACCCTAAAATGGTCTTTAAAAATGTTAGCAACATCTTTAGGTTCGCTGATGCCGTTCACACAAACAGGGAGGCCCGTCCTACTATTCAGTTTTTTAGTGTTTAACCAGAATTTATTAAACTGTTTGGCAGAGTGCTGACCCGCAAGTATGTCCATTTTTATCTGTTCCTGATTTTGTTGACAGAATTTAAGCCTTGATTTAAAAATTTTGCGACTTAGACACATCTTTTCATAAATTTGACCAGTGCCAGGCTGACCATACCATACATACAGCTGGTAGTCTAGCCTAGCCTGCTTGTGTGCGTCAGCCACATGCTTATTCCAGCCCAGTATGCATTTGCTTTTTATATTTTTACTAACACCTCGGTTACAGCTGTCTATCGAGGCCTGAGATATTACCTTGACAATATCATTATATAATTTATCAAGGACAAGTCTATGACTTAAGATATCACAAATCTTATCAGCACATTCGTGGCATTCAATAGGAAAATCTAATTGTTTTAAATTACTATTACAACATTCAATATATTTATCTATTTCATCTTTATTCCTTATACCCCAAATAACATTATTTTTGTAATGATTTATATCTTAGAGTTTATGAGGCCTAGGTTACATTCAATCAGCAATGGAAAGTGGTCAGACCAGTATGTGTTATATAGGACTTGAACATCTGATATAGTACACCACGCAGATTTACTTACCACACAATGATCTAGCCACCTTTTACAGCCATGTACCTCACTCACAAATGTATGTGTGTCAGAAGACTCACCAAGTGTGTTTACATCTGCGCACACCCACTGTCTTTCACTACAAAAGTTAAGCAATTCAACATAAAAAGGGGCTGACGGGTGAGCATTGTAATCACCCAACATAAACACTGTTTCAATGTCACTGTCTTCTATAATTGCATTTAGTTCCCCCACGCATTGGTTAAACGCAGGTAAGTGATCAGGCTGATCCGTAGGCATATACACGGACATTATTAAAATATCGCGTAAGTCAATGGTTACCACTTTTATTGCAACGATTCGCTCACTATTGCACTTTATTATAGACACTTCACGAAACACATTTTTTCGCCACAGCAGCGCCACTCCGCCGTGGGGTCTGCCGCGAAGCACACCGGCCGTTAGATCCACCGCTGACTTTCCTGTGTAGCTGAACTCCTGATCAATCTCTGCCAGGAAAGTCAAATCGTGTGGCAGGAGCCAGGTTTCTTGCAGCGCCACAATATCCGCCATCTTACACAATGACCTGACACAATTTATGCTTCGCTTGACATTTTTACAATTGAAACTGATTAAATTACTGGGTTTCTTTTGTTCCATCAATCGTTGTTTGTGCTCTGCTGGATTCTGATCGCGTATCCACTACTGGAGGTATCAGTAATGGTGATCGATTCCTAAAATGTACAAAACGCCTGAATTTGATTCCATCCGGCCATAGCTCATCGTTTAGATATTCGTCTAACTTGTTCTTGGACACAAATATTTTGAAGGCATTATATGGCCGATCCTTTTTCATAGTAATCTGTTCCATAGTAATTATCTCCTTTGTTTTAGCTTGTATGTAGTCGCATATGTCTGTCTCAGACGTGTTCTTGTTTACATTTGATATAAACAGAGGAACCTTGGAATCTGCCGCTGTGAATCTACTTTGAGATTCCGTGACAGCTGTACCTGTTTTACCTATAAAGCGATTTCTTAACTTTTTTCGTTGATACAATTGCCATTCTCCACTTGGCGAACTATTTTGTTTCCATTCCCCTTCTGTTCTTACAATGTTCGCAAAACTTGCTCGTTGAGAATCCCTTATCGTTGTTTGTCGCGTCGATGCCATTGTCTTATGAGTAGGAGCGAGAGCGATAGCATGAGTGACAGGTACTCGGTTGCCGTTATCACCAGAGTGCGAGAAGGTTAAAGCACGCTCCCTCTCACTCGCACCTTCACCGTTATCGTCTCGGCTATCTCCGTTACAATTTGAAACAGCTGATATGCAGTTACCCTCCGTGTTCTTTAAATTTATTGAGGGTGATAATCCGATTGGACCACTATCCAGCAAATAAGCACCTCTTTTCCGGTTATTTACGTTATCATTTTTTACAATATGTACTAATGTATTATCGGTCCATTTCTTTTGCATTTCTTGTATTTGAGCAACAGTTGCATAGTTTTCTTTAATGTCAGAAACCTCATTTCTCAACTTTATCAGATCTTTTAATAACGTTACTACATCAATATGGTCAATCGACACTGGGGGCAACTTCTGTAGATCGCGAGCAACAAAAACAGGAATTGTATCCGGATCTACTTCTTTAAAAATATTGATAATATCTTCAACATTTCTCTTCGTTTTACCATCTTTTCGCCTTACTACCTTCTTTTGTTTCGTTGGTAAGGATTCGAATAAAAGTAATTTAGCTTCTTCAATCTCTTTTTCGGAGAACGCTGATTCACATATTTTAACAAGGCTCTCATTGTCCATTACATCGTTTTTGTATTGTATGTACGACAATACCTCACATATCACTATATTACACCCGTTACATTTTATCGTATTTAACGCCATCAACACATCAACGCATCCGACCGTTAGCGCTGTGTGAGCGAGACTCCCGAGCGAGGCTATACATACACACACACACAAACACACATCATAATACTTCATAGAGCCTACCCAATGAAATTATAATAATGTTAATAGTGGAGCATATTTGGCTAAACATACATTGTTTTTAAATATCCCAGTTGTAACTATTCAAGTAAAAATGCTGTTTGCTTCCCAATAAAATAAATAAATCCGTGGTTAGCATAAATTAAAAAAAAGAAATCATTCTTACCTTAAACATATTGCTAACTTTTCATCAGGTGTGATGCTTTTT
This sequence comes from Agrochola litura, assembly GCA_949152395.1. Classification (NCBI taxonomy): domain Eukaryota; kingdom Metazoa; phylum Arthropoda; class Insecta; order Lepidoptera; family Noctuidae; genus Agrochola; species Agrochola litura. The sequence continues at coordinate 24,148,050 of OX424508.1, forward strand.
CACATATTTGTATCACGTTTTTTTAAATCTTCATTAACCCTTTTTAAAAGGTCGCCAAATGTGGTCATACTCATCCTAAAATAATTGAAAACTTTTGACTCATCTCTTCTCAAATCGCTCATTAAAGAACATGGCCAGTTTTTGTATGGACGTCGGCATAGTTATCGAATTGAATGTACATCAATGATTTTTTGTGTTTTATATTTGTGAATATTGACACATTAAATTGATATAAATAAAAAACTGATAGAACTTGTCATTACAACAGACTAGACGTAAACAGTTTAATAAAAACTTTTAATCAGATCGCTGACAATAAGTGTATAGATTATAATTTCGCTATTAAAAAACTTATGGTGCTTTAAAATAGCGAACAGTTGTGAATTATTACGGTTAACTGATATGGTTTTAGTATTATTAAGCTCAACACACACACAAGGCGGGTGCGTGTTGGCGCGGGACGGCAGCACGGCGGGCTTGTACATTGTAATTCCTTGTATTCAGTATGGCGGGCTAGTATATATTGTAATTCCTTGTATTATAATTTATGTATGTCGGCACACGATACGCGTGCGCGTGTTAGAAAGTGCGGTAGGCACTGTAAATGTATATATAGTTATTACCCAAATTAGCAAGCTTTGAATGTCAGAATGATTACTGGTTATTTACTACCTATGTATGAAAGTTCTGATATATATGTTTATAGGGAAAGGATTTCATGAATTAAATCACAGAAAGACAAGGCTAGACATTTATTTAATTCGACTTGTCAGTATTTAATCAGAAAGCTAGTTGTCCGTTCGCAAAACTAGGTCTTCATGGAGAAGAAGGACAAGAAACTCCATGGAAACAGTATTACAGTATTCTATCAATACATTTCTTATATTTCCATAAATTATCGTTATCTCAAAAACAGTTTAGTTCTATGTCTTTGAATAATAGCAACATCATAAAAATAGCAATATTGGCAATAATATACCATACACAACAATATAATCATAATAAGCAATCATTACTGTATAATATCAAATTACTTAACTTACGTGACACCTGGCACATCTATTCCACACAACAACGGCACTAGAACCAACCAACTGAACATTTACCGAGCAACTGAACTACATTACTTTTTTTTTTTTTTTTTTTTGAAATGGCCTCTCGCAGTTTTGACCACTAAGGTCATGGCTGCTTAACCGAACTTTTCCTGTGGTGGCCTTAAGCTTCTACACTTAGAGCCTCCAGCCAGGAGCTTTTAACTATTCTAAATTAAAACTAAGCGAATGCTCGCTAAGGGCACCCCCTGTGGGGTACGAACCTCGGCTTAGGGCATCGCTGAGGGGAGGACAGCAAGAAGGGACAGGCTGGATCAAATTTATATTTACATCATGATTATTATGCGGGGTATTTAAAGCTACGTGCTCAGCTGCAACAACTGCTGGCACCTCGTTTTCGAGCAAGGGTCGGGGAGGAGTTTCATTGACTCGGGGACGCGGTCGCGATCGCAAAGGACCTCGGCGGCGAGGTCGGAATGACGGGAGGCGTCTGTTTTTGTATACTGTACTGGTGGCCCTATTCTGCTCCTGGAGGAGTGTAATGGGGTCATCTGGGTCGGAAAGAGTATGCCTCGGTCGGCGAATCTGACTGATACGGGAAGGGATGTAGTCGGCTGACTCGACAATCAGAGGATTGGGATGTTTGGGAGCGGAGTCAAAGTAACTCTTGGACATGCGTTTTAGGAATTGGCGGATCGTTGGGATCTTACAGTCGAGATGGAGGATCTCGTTTCTGACATAAAAGGGGGCTCCCGTGGCCTTACGAAGGAAACGGTTCTGTAGGGTCTGCATCCTATGGATGGAATGGGGTTTGGCGTGAGCAAAGACTGATCCCGCATAGGTCATGATTGGGCGGATGCACGCTGTGTAGGTTCGCAATTTGCACTTTAGTGACAATTTGCTGCGTGCATTGAGAATGAAATGAAGTCTACCGAGAGCGAAAGCAGCTCGCGAGCGAACCGACTTTATGTGCTCTGAAAAGGAGAGGTGATGGTCGAGTATAACACCGAGGTACTTGGCTCGCTTCTCCCAAGGGATCGGCTTGCCGAACAAGGTGATAGGTCGGGGGAGGGGGAGGGCTCTGGATCTCGGTTTTGTGAATAAAACCGCTTGACTTTTGTCGGGATTGACCTCGATTCTCCATTTCCTGAACCAGGCGCCAAGGTTATTGACAGCCCTTTGCAGGTTTAGGAGCATCGTTTCGGTATTGCCTTTACAGATGATCGCAGTATCGTCTGCGAACAGAGCCAAGTGCGTCCATCTGTGTTTGGGAATATCGCTAGTGAATAGGGTGAATGCGAGGGGAGCTATCACGGAGCCCTGAGGGACTCCTGCCCTTATGGGGCGGGGAGAGGATAGGGCTCCTTCGATACGGAAGCGGAAGGTGCGGTTCGACAAGTAGTCTCGAATGATGAGCACGAGACGATCTGGCACACCGAGTTTGTAAAGCTTATATATTAAGCCGTTGTGCCAGACTTTGTCAAACGCTTAGAACTACATTACTGTGGCTCCGCTCTTTTATACCCGATAACAAACAAGTATGATTCACAAATGACAGTTGAGTCAAATCAGTGTTTGACTAATAAAAATAACTTTGTTACAACAATCATTTAGTAAATTAACAACCGAATAATAATTATATTTATAGGTAGGTATATCCAGTATTTATTTTAAATTATTAGACACATAATACAGACACATCGACACCGGAAACTTCAACCGTCGTAAAGGACATTGTATTCCCTGTCCTTTACGACATTCGAAACCTCCAGTGCCGATATAGACATATAATTACATTTACCTATATATCACGCGCGTCGGGCGCGGAGCGAGACGGTTGCGGAGCGGGTCGGGCGTGGAGCGGGTTGGGAGCGGGAGCCGCACACGTATTTCGTGTGCTGACATGTATATTATAATACTTACAAGAAATTACAATATAAACAAGCCCGCCGTACTGCCGTCCCGACCAGCGCCCGACACGCACCCGCCTTGTGCGTGTTGAGCTTTAGGCATTTAAAAAAAGTAATGGCCACCTGAATAAAAGATTTTTAACTGTCTCAAAAAATGTGACAATAATTACAAAGTATATTTGAAACTAATGTTTTTCTTAAATTACAGTTTACCCTTATTTTTTTAGTTTAATTACCAATAAACAAGGGAAACACAAAATGAAACAAAAAAGTAAAAACATTTATTTATTTATTATAGAAAATAAAGAGAAACATTTTGTTAGATTATAATATATCTTAAATGCCTACCTAGATAACTCGTCGCAAGATGCTCTTGGCATTTTCTGCGACTTGTCCAAGGCATTCGATTGCGTACATCATGAAACACTCATCAGGAAACTGTACCACTATGGTATGAGGGACAAGGCTCTTGACCTTCTGACTTCTTATCTGAACAACAGAATTCAGAGGGTCGATGTTAATGGCAAGAGATCTGCAGGATCTGCGGTCACCATGGGCGTTCCGCAGGGTTCAATTCTTGGTCCTTTCTTGTTTTTAATTTATATAAACGACTTACCTTATCACATAAGGGATAATCACAAGATCGTATTATTCGCAGATGATACTTCCCTCATTTTTAAAATCAAACGTCAGTTAGTCAACTTTGAACAACATCAACAACACAAAATACCACTCGATATTCTTCAACTAAATGAGAAGAAATTTAAAACATGCATTAAACGCACACTATTTAGACAAGCATATTATAAGTTGGATGATTATATAGTAGATAAAAATGCTTGGCTTAATGCTGGTCCTGCTCCACAGCCACTTGGGCTCACTAGTTAAAATTTTAATATTTGGAAGAGTTGCTTTCCCTTTTTTAAATTCTGTTTTTGACATTACAAACTTAATGTTTATTTTTTATTTTACCAAGTAAATTGTTCAATGCTCCAATTAGATAATAATGATTTTCTTACTTTTTGGTAGTAAAATTCTATTAATTTCTTAAATACATTGCAAACTATAGTTTTGTATAATTTAGAAGCATTTTTAGATTTTTGTAAATGTGAGTACCATGGAGCCGTTTACTATGTTATTAAGATGTATGTTGACTTGAAAGAGCATGGCAGTTGAGAGAATGTCAAGCTCACTTAAATGTCTCGCTGATGGTGGCGAGTGTGTTGGATCATTCGGTTCCCTACAAAATGGTTGAGCTGGATGGTGCTGATCCACGCGTCATGTTCGTGAACGGGCGCCGTCAGTTGAGACTGGTCATCTCTTATCTGCCAGGGCTTATTTTTAATCATATATTTGCAACTGCTTTGATTATTTTTTGAACATTGTTCTCACATATAGAAGCAACAAGAATAATGTACCCAGAATTTTGTAATATCTATATTTAAAAGAGTGGCCTTGGAGTTTCTTGCCCGTTCTTCTCCATAGAGATCTACGTTTTGGAATGGGCAACTAGCTTCAACTTTCTGACTAACTGACCGATTCTTTGACAATTCAAAAGTGCCTGTAAATGGTTTAATTGAAATAAATGCTTTGAGTTTGAGTTTGAGTTTGAGTTTGACAAGTTAATGATGCACTCTCTAAAGTTGTGCATTGGTTTAATGTAAATAATCTTCTCCTGAACGAAAAAAAGACTAAACTCATAAAATTTTCAATGCCAAATGTCAGGCAGCTATCTACCAATGTTCAGGTTAATGGAACAGAGTTGGACCCTGTTGAGTCGACAGTTTTTCTTGGAATCACTATTGACGGTAAATTACAATGGGGCCCACACATAGAAAAATTGTCAGGAAGGCTAAGTTCGGCCGCCTATGCTGTTAAAAAAATTAGACAGATAACTGACGTAGATACAGCCAGAATTGTTTATTTTAGTTATTTTCATAGCCTTATGTCATATGGGATTCTTCTCTGGGGAACCTGTGCGGACATTAATACTATCTTTGTTCTACAGAAAAGGGCTGTTCGAGCCATTTACAATCTAGGTCCAAGAGATTCCCTTAGAGAAAAATTCAAAGAAATAAATATTCTGACTGTAGCCTCACAATATATTTTTGAAAACCTATTGTATGTGCACAAAAATATATCAAATTTTAAGAAAATGTCCGATATTCATAGTTTAAATACCAGGAATAAACACAACCTTGCTGTACATCGCACACGTCTCCACAAAGTAGGCAACTCATTCATGGGTCAATGTATACGTTTTTACAACAAACTCCCCATTGACATTCGAAACTTACCCATTAAACGATTTAAAATCTGTATTAAAACCAAACTTTGTAAAAAAGGGTACTATACAATTTCAGATTATTTAGAAGATAAAAAAGCTTGGGATTGAACTGCTCGCTCTGCTAAGCCTTGTGAAAAAATCATAAAACTAGACATTTTAATTATGTAAAATCAACATATACCAGTTTTATAAACACATTGACATTGTTGAAAATTATATTCAAAATGACATGATTACTTTGTAAAGTATTATATTATTTTAACTATTGTGAATGTGAGGACTATGTGGATATTGTTTTTATTTCTCTGCTAGTTTTAGTGATGGTCTGGCAGTTTGAGTAGTTTATGCGGCCTACCCAAATGTCCTTTCTTTGGTATTGTTCGTCGAGTTGAGCTCCTTAAGTTCTGAGTTGAGCTCCACGATTACTGACAAATGCTTGCACTGACTGGACAGGTCCACTCAAATCTGTGTGGTTCTTTCCTCAAAAGACCTTTTCAGACACTTATCTACATGGTCCTCATATGGCCTGACCAAGATTATGTCTGGACTTTAAAAGAGACTGCGACCTCTGAGTTTGTTTCGGCCTTTCTTCTCAGAGTAGTCAGATAGGAAACGCCGAACTCATCTAGCTTATTTTTTAATATTTTTTTATATGACGTGTAAAAGTGATTTCGATATCCTATTTACAGAATAAACAATTTCATTTCATTTCATTTCACTCAATAAAAATTATACATTAGGTATAGCAATGCAGCGCTAGTGTTAAAGAAACCGAGGTCAACCAAGAGCATTTTTATTTCACAAATACACTAACTTGGATTAAGTGTAATATATAAGTATTGTAGTGCTGCAGTAATTACATAAATAACTGCTTTAAATATAACCAGACATGTAAAACAAATACAAGCGTTGATTCATACATTATTTTACAATTGTAATTGTGGTTTTTAACAAAGATTAGCCTTTTGTTAGATTATTTTAATATTCTTGAATTGTTAATAATATGTTGACTAAAATCCTGCTGGAGCTTGAATATTATTTTGGTGTCTTACCCAACCAAGGTACCAAATTATTGTCATAACGTGACAACAACAACCAGCGGTTCTGTTCCCTACAAAGCAATTACAATAGTACCCTAAAATAGCTTCCAAGACAGAATCACTATCATGTTCAGTGTCAAATAAAACATAGGAAAAGTAAATTATCTGGGAAACATGATGAGACTTAATATATATTATCCTCTTAATAAATAAGGATTATTTCCACCATCCCGTATTATCATTTCTTGGGAGTGTTCCAGTTCCGGACACACTTCAACAACATAGATACCATTATCCCCAACATGTTCACCGAAGTGGCTGGTGGATTGATGTCCGAAGCCAATTCCGTTTCTCGTGATGAGTCATGCACTGCCCGTCTATTTGTTTGCATCCAACACACATGACAAACGTAGTTGTTTCTTGAGGGATGAAAATAAACCAGTTAGATTAAACACAGATATTACAGCTTGTGTTAATATTATTTTTAGCAACAAGGGTACCTTTTGTGTACCTACTGTATCTGTTTATGTTTTCAAGTATAATGTTATTGTGTTTACTATGTTACAACATGCCTATTTTGGGCAAGTATTTAAAGATGGAAAATATCTAAAACACATATATTACAATCATACACACAATATGAAAACTCATTTTTTATAGATTAATTAATACAACTACCTAGTTATTTATAATAATAAAAAACAAAATGCTTACCACATAATAAGTGATCAAACGAACTTACCTGTTGTGAAGTTCGATCATTATTAAACGAAGGGCTTCGTTCGAAGATATAAAATTTACATTGCAGCTTCCTCACGTCAGTCGACAACCAATCGCATATTTAGAGCTGAAAGCAAAAACTAAACGCACAAGTGTAGCTATTCACGCTCTATACGTCATCTGTCATTATTTTAGAGTAAGAAGAGAATCTCAATTTTTCTGGGGTAGGGTAGGGAGGGTTCCTTGTATCTTCGAACGAAGCCCTTCGTATAATAATGATCGAACTTCACAACAGGTAAGTTCGTTTGATCACTTATTATACTTTAGGCTTCGTTCTCGATATAAAATTTACATTGCAGATGTTGAGAGTTTATGAGGAAAATTGAGATTCCAAAAATGAAATTATAAATAAAATAACAAATTAAATTCTTTTAGTTTTTAGACACAAATGACATAATAAAATGGCAATAATAAATAAACATCATGAACATGAACCTCATCATGTTAATATTGGACTTATTGTCCAGCTTCTAAAAAAGTTTTAATCAAATTACCATAATACCATCATATCAAATTATTCATTGAACTTCTTGTCTAATTTAGTTTTATACTTATTTATAGCACGTAATAGTTATTAGTAACATTCATATTGTTATATGAATGTTACTTCATATAACAATATGAAGTAACATATTATTTTGTTCATCTTACGCACAACATGAGCAAATTCGCTTTTGACCTATTATAAAATCTAGCGAAAGGTAGAAAAGAGCTATTAGTCCAGCCTGCTGTTTGCCTTATTACATCTATTGACACTCCTTTAGCGTTAGTAGTGTAGTGGGTGTCGAGGCATGTCCAGTAGTTTTTTTTTTTTTTTTTTTTTTTTAATGACAGTACTGAGTTAGTATTATTTCCCCTAATGCTCTGAATATACTTAGTTGATTTAATCACGTAATGTACTAACTGGACAAATTTCAGACTTTTCAAAGGTAAAAGAGGATCAGTAGGCTGCAACCGGGTCCAGATGTTTTAATAACATCTGTATGAAATGTGTACACCTGCTTGATTTACTGTATTGTTAGGTATTTTAATAAGAGACAAAGTCTGTACTTAAGAGTTTACTTGGGGTTCCAAGTAGTTTGATACTTGGCTTCAGGTGGTTTGATTTTTTATAGAAACCTTTAGGTAGCCTCTTGATGCGGTCATCACCCCCATTTTTTGAGTCTATTATTACAGTAAGGGCTGACTTAAGTAAATTTAAAGACCCCATACAAGGCCCTTAAGTTGAATTACTTCTTTGTTTTTGACAAAAGGCCCACCATAATTTATAGGTGACATTGTATTGTTTCAAGGCATTATTTGAAAGTGAACTTAACATAACAGCTATTGCTGATGGGGAGATGGCTAGTCTTAGCTATGCCTTCCTGATAATATCCCGGTGGAGATATAAGAGGCTTATTCTCTCAGGCTTATGACGGCCAGTATGGCATAACCATAATGTCTGTCGCTTTATTCTTCTAAAATTTTTGTAAACATTTTAGTAATAGACTGAATGGGCATAAAAAAGGCGTAAAAAAGTGGTTCGTCCAAGCCCAGGTAAACCTGGCCGGTTTCTAGGAAATGTAAGATTCATATTTTGCCTTAATTTATTCTTGAAGCAAAAAGTCAATACCTATCAGGTTGAGTGAACTGAGACACATTAGTGTCCTGGAATGTGGAGGTATTCATTTCCCAACTTATGTCAGGATTGGCAGTACCTATGTGATTCTTCATCTGCTTCTCTTACAAATGGCCAAACTATTCATTGTATACATTAATGATTTACCAAAATGTATTAAACATCAAACCGTTCTTTTTGCAGATGATAGCACTGTCATAGTCCCATGTGAAAACATACATACTTTCGAAAATGATATTAATAGTTCCCTTCAATCCATAATAAACTGGTTAGAAATAAATAAATTGAAAGTAAACTTAGAAAAAACCAAAATAATGTTATTTTATCAGAGAAAAAATCAAGTGCAACTTAATATTACTTACGAAAATAAAAGGATCGCTGAAACTGATACTGCTACTTTTCTAGGATTACATTTAGACAATCACCTATCATGGAAATCCCATATTGAAACCGTTGCCAAAAAGTTAAATCAATATGCATATGCCCTATACAATTTATCAAAAATAGTAAATGAGTCTGCCGTTCTAGTAGCGTACAATGCATATGTAGTTTCTACACTACGGTTCGGCATTATGTACTGGGGAAATTCCACTGATAGACTCGTCGCTTTCAAAGCGCAAAAGAAATGCCTTAGATCAGTTTTTAAATTAAAATCAACTGACAGCTGCCTACCATATTTTAGGAAATTTAATTTACTTACCATGCCTTGCTTATATATTTATGAGATAGCTTTGTTCGTAAAAACTAATTCGGAAACATTCAAAGCTGTAGAATCTAAACGCCGTAATATGGACATTTGCTCCTACTCACACAAGACTGCCCTTTATGGAAAAAGCATTGTAGGTATGGCACCCAAAATATACAATAAAATACCCAGGTGCATCAGAGAAAAAAATGAGTTAAATGAATTTAAAAAATCGCTGCTGAAATTCCTGACACAGAAGGCATATTACTCAGTACAAGAATACCTAACCGATTATAATTTGAATAAATATTCAAATAAATTGTAGATAAATATGTGCTTTAATAATATTAGTAATATCTTAACATTTTTTTCAATTTAATAATAATGTAATTATCTGCATGTAAATCATTTAATATTGTGATACTTATTTTTTAATTTAGTTGTAAGGACATTATAAATAATTAATATTTGTATGCCGCTATCGGCTAGACATGGCGAACTTATATTTTATTATGTACACCTTGTATATTACCTATGCTCTACAAATAAACATTTGATTTGATTTGATTTGATTTGATTTGATTTGTCTATCTTCATACCATTGCCAATTTGCTTCTGGCAAAGTTATTTAAATGTGGGTGCTGAATGATAAGATTTACACATCATATATTAACCAAATGGGGAAGTCCCCATTTGGTTAATATATGATGTGTAAATCTTATTATCAAACATGTAACATTATTTATAAATGTTGTTTATTTTAATAAAAATATTTTAAGGCTAAAAATATAGCGAGTAGTTCTAGATAATTTATATGATTTTTCAGTCTCTTTCCAGAACACATGAACCCTATATCATTACAAACAGCCCCCCCACTTCTTGATACATCTGTAAATATTTCCAACTCATATTTAGAGTATGCTATACTTTTCTGTGAACTACATATTGATATTATCAGCCCACCGCTGTAGGTTTAGTTTGATATCTGGGTAAATGATAATCTTTTTATCATAATTGCCTTTACTATACAGTAGACCATGATATTTATGGTTATATGCATAAGGTTATATGTTATATTTAATGTTCTAGTAGTTTGGTAGTAAAGCCAAACATATGTACTTGCCAGGCATGTGGCAGTCAATGTTCCTATTAACTGAGGGAAAATAATAAAGCTTCCGAAAAACAAATTAACTTCCGACGATCTGTGGTTGACTGTAATACGATGTGTTAAAATGAATTACTTACCGAAAAATTATTACAAAATTAATCGACAAAAAATGTTGTATTTAAAACACAAACATGAGCTTATTCAAAATACAATTCTACGAAAAATAATCTGTACTTTCAAATAATAAACTAAATTTCCGAAAAAAATACTAAGTTTCCAAAAACGTATGTTCTGCTAAAATAATACGTTCGTTCATGTTTTTGTTTACGTTTTGCTTTGAAAGGTAGGTTAGGTTAGGTTAGAACTGTGAAACCACAAAACGCACGAGCCGAGCGAGCGTAGCGAGCGGTGCCGCGGCAGCGGCCGGCGAGTGCCAGGGTCCGTTTCGGCACAAGAGAATGTAAAACACCACATTTCCAAAACATTACATTCTCTTGTACCTAAACGAACCTGGTCTTTGTTTGCGCCACAGTTTATAAAATGTATAAGGTTAATTCTAAATTCATAATAGGTGAGTTACGATAAAAATGACTAAATGAATATTACGTCAGCAAATGCTGTATTGATTGTACAGAATTTTCAGTATTTTATTCGGTCGTTTCTTTATTTGTATTCGCTTAAAAGTTGTCGGAAAATTAGTATATTAAGCAGTCAATTTCATATTTTGAGAATGCTCATATTCTGATTTTTTTTCGGAGGTTTTATTACTATCCTTAACTGAGCAAGGTCACTTTTTTAGATATATAATTTTTTTTTTTTTTTTTTTAATGGATTTTTGTTTTACGAAACCTAAGAATTGGCATGACTGAGATGGACTTTGTTCATAATTTTTATCAAATCCAAGACATTTGAAAATAGCAATTGTTTCATTAACCTTATTTTTCAAACATGTTTTATAATCAGAACTAATTAATGCACATGAGGTCATCAAAGTATTGAACTGATTTTGTGACCCATGTTTGTGACCTTTCGATTTTTTAAATTGTGTAACCACCGCTCTCATAATCTTAGAGAATACGTAAGGTGCACAACACAAGACATGGGAATGCATTAAATTCTTATATTTTTTCATATTGAAACCATCATTACTTCCTGGAGCTGGATTAATATTTGCCAATAAATAGAAATCTTTGAAATCAATCAATTCTGAAAAAATTAGAACTACTGCAGTTCTGTGATATTTCCTTTTAAAAATGGCACTTAAATTTGTTACTAGGCTTAAGGTTTAAAATTAATCTTTTGCTACCATTCAGTTTTGCAAAACAAAAACAGTTAAAGATATGAATTGATTGATCTTTACCTTGTGTGCAAGGAGAAATTGCACCTAATGTCAGCAAATTATTAATAGTTGTATGCATATCAAGGTCATTTAAAATATCACTTTATAATGATTGTTCAGATTGTCCCTGATAAGGTGTGTCAGTAAAAGGTACCTATTGAGTATCCAATGGTATGATTCAATATTGAAACATCGTCAGATGTTTTGCCAACAAGGTAAGACATGATTTAATCTTCCAGCATGACTAACCTCTAGTTTCGAGCACGGGTCTCATCCTGTGGTGGTGGGGCTTTGGGCTTTCTCACAGCATGCTGTAGCTGGTACTGGTTATATTGTTGTGCTAGTTGATATTTCCTTGCATGATATGAGGACTGTGGTTTCTTGTGTCCTGGCCTCAGATTTGTCCTCTGTTGGTTGTAACAACGTGAACCACTCAAGTTTCCCTGACAGGTTGTGGTAAAAGTTTTTGGCTTTTTTATAAATTGGTAAGCTTGTGAGACTCTTTATCTTTTCAGATAGGTTGTTACCATGAAGGTAAGATAAGATTTAGTGTTGTTACCGTAAAGGTGATCATCTCTTCCTACTTCTTTGACAATGTCTAAGCATTTTTGTCCAGGACAGAGAAAATAAGGTTTTTTCGAGATTTTGTTTGTGTGGAGTGTAAGTCTGTCAACATTCTTCCAGCTTCACTGAGCTGGGAGATCTCTATCATTATTGTTGATTAGCATCGATAATGCATCACCTAAAATGTTGAGTCCCTTCTTCAAAATGGTATTCCAAATATGGGCTAAGTCGGTTGTTTATTGCTCTTTTTATACAACTGTCCCAAAAAGGAGTGTAATGTTTTAAATGCATATTAATGCATTAAATCCCCTAATGCTTGCAGCACTTCCAGGGATAGAATATTAGTAGGCTCCGTGTCTAGCACAGGTGCTGGGTCAGGCCCAGGTATCAGTTACAGTCATGGCTGTATTAGTGTTATCCGGGTTTGTCAAATAGAACCGGTGGTTCGACACAGTCATTAACTACTTCTTTTGGTTCATCAGTTTTGTGGTCTGCAAAAAGATAGAATTGGCCCCGATAATGTACCTTATTATACATACCTAAGCGTCGCCTCGCGGACTACACCATTAAAATAGTTGAATGATAAAACTCGTGCGTTTATCTCGTAGACGCCCCGAATGCGTTAATGCATCTCGTACATTACCCGCATGGTACAATAAATATCGTGTATAGGTAAGTCATGTGAAACACGTTTTTATGTATAAAACTATAAAATATTTGAATAATAAAACTCGTGCGTTTATCTCGTAAACACCCCGAATTATTTGTTCGCGTCAATGCATCTCGTACATTACCCGCGTGGTACAATAAATATCGTATTTGAGCCATGTGAAACACGTTTTTCTGTATAAAACAATGATAAAACTCGTGCGTTTATCTCGTAAACGCCCCGAATTATATGTTCGCGTCAATGCATCTCGTACATTACCCGCGTGGTACATACAGTACCGACCAAAAGTCCATAAGCAATCTCACAAAGCAATAGACTGACGCTTCGGTTTGACTTACGACCTTCTTCTATAAGTTGTTACAATACTGTAGACACGCACATTACACACACACACACTCACTTTGTCTGCAACTCATAGTAATGACTAGTTCGATAATTATTCGTTTTTTGTTTCATTCGTCTTGTTCACATAAATATTAAAGTTTAGCAGGTAGACCAAGTAAATTATTTCGATTTCTGTGGGGTAGACAGATGCAATTCGTTACGAGTATTCACTTAGAACTTTGTTGGTTCGTGATTATTGTCGGTGACGAGTATTTAGCTATTAGCGGTGTTGTGGTTATTATTTTCAAAAAGCAGTCAAATAAAAAGTGAATGCAGTAAAAGTGAATGTAATTTTATTACACAAATTTACAATGAAACCGGACTAAGTGTGAGTGTTATCATTTAAATATTTCATATTTTACTAAACATAAATCTTACTTAATCAAAGGTTGATAGAACAGAGGTATTGTTGAGATAGAAGATGCCTTTAAAGTTGTAAATTTATTATGACGTATAATTCGATTAGTGAATGATAAATAATTAGGTGTTATGTGTAATAAATAGGTACAATGTTATTCTTTGTTCTAGAGAAATACTGTGAGTGTGAGGGTTAAGAGATATGAGGAATAGGCTTATTATCGAGGTGCAGCGATGTCAAATGGTGAATGAATATGAAACAAATGGTTTCATACTAACGAGATATTTTGCTGAATTATTAAACACGTCATTATGAACCGTTCGCCGTGCACTCTGAAGCCTTGCATCACTGAAGACCAGCTAGAAAACCGTTTTTGACAGAAAGGCATAATAAACCTGAACATTTAAGTTTCGCACGATAATATTAAGACTTCAAGTGGGACACACTGCTATATTTTAACCTTAAAATATTTACCATACCAACTTAATAATAAACAACAGATTCGTTATTGCATGAATTTGTGGTAACGAATTATTAAGCACGTTTCAATATGGTGTTTGTCGTATTTCTTGCAGATAAACCGAAAATGTTTAAGATTATTTTAGTCATATTATTATTTTAGGATTAAAATTTGAGGTTTAGTTTCAATCTTCTTTTCGTAAAGAAAATGAATACTTAAACTATAATCTCAATTCCAACCAATATTTACTACAGTCAAATAAAATGTAAAATAATTAATACAAATAAAATATAAAAAACTGCCCATATTTAACCTTAAAATCACCTATTGTGTAAGTAGTTTTTTTTTACATTTTAAGTGGTCTAATATTCTTATTTATTACTTAATTACTTCGACCATGATCAAAGCTAATATTTATGATGAAAAAATCCATTTAAAATTTAAAACATTTCATAATTTAAATATGTCAAAATAATACAAACTGCTTCTAAGTTTCTTGCATCTATTTCACATCTTATTCAGCTAAAATAATGATAAATAATTGTTGCAGTTTGTTAACTTATGTAAAATAAATATAACGAATAAATATATTTTTTAATTTTGTTATCATATATCACGCATTTTTAATTCTAAACCCTTTATTGCAATAATAACATAAAAAAGCAGCAATATTTAAAAAACATTATTATCGAAAACAAAAATAATAATATTTGCAAAAAACCGCACTGTGTTTTACGAGATTAGAACCCGAGGCAGTTTGAATTCCATACGCTTTCTGCTATCTGAACTTGTTATGTTACTATCGAATTTTAGTAATGCCATAAACTGGTCAAGGTCACGCGCATAATGCGTGTGTGCTAGCATGTTTAAAGCGACGGAAATATATTGTTGTTTCGTGTAGTGCAAAACTGCGTTATCTGTGGTGTGTGTATCGTGTTGCTTACACAAACAAATGTACGAGCTATACCGCGTGTTCACAGCAATACGACTCTTAACGTGCTTATGCACTTTTGAACGCTTACTGTACAATAAATATCGTATTTGAGCCATGTGAAACACGTTTTTCTGTATAAAACAATGATAAAACTCGTGCGTTTATCTCGTAAACGCCCCGAATTATATGTTCGCGTCAATGCATCTCGTACATTACCCGCGTGTTACAATAAATATCGTATTTAAGCCATGTGGAACACGTTTTACTTTATAAAACGTTTTAAAAACAATTGTTTTATTCGGTGAAGAAAAAATGAACGACTCTGATGAATCGGTGTTGTACCGGTGTCGATTGTAATCTTCGGATTTTTGGAAGATAATATTCCTTTTTATTATGTTTTCGTTTCGGCATGATAACTTATGCCCACTTTTAACACACTTTAAACAAGTTTTAAACCTTTTAATAAATATTCTTTGGGAATTATAACGTACTGGTTGCCGCGCAAACGTAAAGAATGACAGATGACGTATAGAGCGTGAATAGCTACACTTGGGGTGCGTTCCGACTTACACTGTAATCGATTTGAGCGTGCTAACACCCGTACCGTGTTAGCGTTATCGCGATAACGATGTCCCGTGAATCGTCATAGATGACGTCATGACATGCGCCATCTTGCGATAACACCGACCATGCCCTAAATTAATATCACCGTGAGCGCTGTCAAAAATGACAGTTGTGCTGTTTTGTTTTGAGAGTCGAAATTGTGCTTCTGGCTACAGTTGCCACCTAACCAAAGAAGAAGAAGAAATTTGTGGTGTATATTCAAAGAAATACTGTAATCCAACCATCTTGTGCAAATTTTGGGGTTATGTTATAAGTTTTGACTATGAGCGACCACTGTGAGCAGTGTGAGCACGTTCACGAGCGTTCCGAGTTGTATCACGATTATGACAGCTCTGAGCTGTCATAATCGTGATATTTAACTAGGAACGCGAAGTATCGATGTGAGCGCTGTGAGCGATTAAGGCCTAACTCGGAATGCGGCCTTGTGCGTTTAGTTTTAATATGCGATTGGTTGTCGACTGACGTGAGGAAGCTGCAATGTAAATTTTATATCGAGAACGAAGCCTAAAGTGTAATTAGTATTTTGTAATAATAGGACAGCCAGCAATGGACAGTCCATACTGACATTATGATGTCTTATTTTTCTCACAACCAAGGCAAACCATGTTATGTCCCAATAGTCGCTCGTGTTCACCAGCTACGGTACTTAATAATAAGAAGCATGGATGGCAAATAAATGTATCCAGAGGCAACTGAAAATAAGATACACTAAGTTAATATCGCAAACCATAAAATATACCAGAAGTAGGTATATAAAAATAAATACGATTAAGTTTTTTCTACTCCAACTTCATACCTGAGTTTGAGCATTGGTTATCCAACGCGAAAGTCTTGTTTGATGGTGTGCAGAAAGCGAGGATATGAGATGCCTCTGCAACCTTTGCATGGCTATTCCGCAGTGGATGCATCTCATATTGATTCACAAAACAAATCCGACACGCAATGCAAATCAAAGTCCAGCACGCGTAGCATGACCACCGTAGAAACGAGTTTTGTCGACGGAAGAATAGACAAAAATGACGTTCCGTGTAGACAGGATGGCAGGAAAGTAGAAAGACTCAACTGCACTTTTTACGAAATTCACTCTTTTCATAATTCGACTCAGAATTCTTTGTTTTGTCATAGGATTTTTTTTCTGTTTGATTCTCAATTTTTATCCGTCAACTACAAAAAAAATCTCAGTGTCGAAGTATCGTATATTGGAAGAAAAAAAAATTACAGTAATATTGGATTTAACCATTTCCTTGGTCCTTGGTAATTTTTTTTAGAGCCGGAGGCGCGCAGTCTCGACGTATTTTATTTAAATTGAATTTTTCACTTTTTGTATGGAAAATTAGAAAAATTATTACCTACATGTTGAGTCTTAGGGGTTTAAGGATTTTATAAAGGGGGTCGAAATTTTCATTATTTTTGCGATTGAACACGCCATTTTCGAGATATAAGCAAAAGAAAAAAAAAGATGCAGTACTGTTTTTGCATCTGAATTTGAAGTGTTGGTGTGAATTTTGATTCATATTTTATTCCACACCTTTTTAATCGCGATTTTATACTTAGTCAGATTTAGATAAACAATAAAAAAAATAAAACGCTCTCCTGTAAAATTATGATTTTGTAAATAACCGTATAATACTTTGTGGCCATCGAGTAAAA
This sequence comes from Agrochola litura, assembly GCA_949152395.1. NCBI lineage: Eukaryota > Metazoa > Arthropoda > Insecta > Lepidoptera > Noctuidae > Agrochola > Agrochola litura. The sequence goes on from OX424508.1 coordinate 24,165,513, forward strand.
AGTTTTCTGCTGTCTTTAGCATGGCGATAACAAAATCAAATTGTCTTCACTACCTTAGTGATTTTGACAGTTTGGATAGAAAACTTTTTTCTCAAATAGTCTACATGTAAAAGGACCTAGACAAAGATCGTTAGAAACGAAAGACAAAATGACAGATTGTAGAAAGATTTCTACGGTGCGATGTCAAAAATAGAGAAACGAAATGTCACTTTGTATGGAAAGAGCTATGTCTATTCTTCGTAGAGATAGAAAGCGCCATGCTACGCGTGCAGTGTTAATAGCAAGATTAGCAAGGTAATCGAGTGGTAGAAGTCCTTAGAGATAATCGGCGGTCAAAAACATTAGAAAATAATTGTAAAAACAAAACACAGTACGGAACGAAGAATCTGCAGTAACAATAAAAATACATTGACAAGTGACATAGACAATGACAAGTAAACGCGTTTCGTTTCAGGATTTTTTTTTGAGTGTAATATAAAATACTATCTTACTCATCAACTTAGGAAAAGATAATTTAATTCAAGCAAAAAATACCAATGAAGACAGTTTCGTATGAATAAAATGTTCCTAATAAGAGCATTCTGTCGTCCATATTACATGTCCACAAAATTAAAAAAATTCAAAATTCAAAAGTCATTTATTCAAACTAGGCTGAGAATCAGCACTTTTCGAACGTCAAAATTACATAAGACAGTCCCCCAAAAACGCCCACCCTTCACCACTTCCTAGTGCCTTTAGCTGGGAAGAAGAAGTGGCGCAACAAACTCCCCAGCAGCACAGCTGTCTGTTCAAGTTAGAGAATGATTCTATACAATAGTATACAAAATAACCTACATTATGCAACACAAAACATAATTCAAATGATAAATTATAGGCCATATGTCAGCTAGCACACGCCAATATACCAACCAAAAACATCGAGGACTATACTCAAGCATTATATAAAAAAATAAAAATAAAATAAAACTAAACGTAAACAGAACTAAATATCTAAATAAAAGCCTCCAGACATAAAGGGCGTGCCCGCTTACATAAAGCTGTAATTGGCAGTTATAAATGATAAACTAGGACCATCGAGATAAAAAAAAAATGAACAGTTAATTACTAGTAACAATAACAAAACCATGATCAGCAAGACGACCAGTCACCACAAGTAGCACCCGTTCACGAGCATAACACAAGTAGTATTATGCATGGTGTGGAACGTCAATTATTATACTTGTCCTTCTCTATGGTCCATTATGGCTGACGTTGACAAATGGTACTGGAAAAAAGTATGTTCTTCTGCCTATGCCCTCTATAAACTAAAACCCATTATAAGTACCAATGCGCTTATAACTGCCTACCACGGTATTGTCGGCTCCGTATTGAGGTTTGGAGTTATATTTTGGGGAAACTCTACAAATAAAGAAAACATTTTCAAGTCACAAAAAAGGTGTATTAGGGCTATGTTTGGATTGAAAATAACTGATAGTTGCAAACAGTATTTTATTAAATATAACATTTTAAGTCTGCCTTCCTTATTTATTTATGAAATGGCTAATTTTATACGAACCAATCCTAATCTATTGAAGAAACTATCAGACGTTTCTATTCGTAATCGACGGGATAGTAATCAATTATGCGTACCAAGATCAACCACGGCATTGATGCGTAAAAGTATGTTTTGTTTAGCACCAATCATTTATAATAAAATCCCAAAACCTATTAGACAGATGCCTACTGCTCTGTTTAAAATACATTTAAAAAAATATCTCATAGGCAAATGCTATTATACCATATCGGAATTTTTAAATGACCGCAATTAGTTATATAGATTCCTTTAATTACAACATTTTCACAATTTGACTCTCAAATCTGTAAAAACCAATATTTTGTTATAATTTTTTATATTTTTTTCCCCATTTTTAATTTAGCATTAGGATTAAGTTTTTTGTGTAGACTCAATTTTTTTATCTCATAGTTTGTTGTGTAGACTCAATGTTTTAATGGTTTATTTAAACCAAAAATATGTTGTTTTTGTACGCCATAAATGGCAAAACATGCAGATCTACCTGTTTATTTTAAGACCTTGCACATATTATTTGATGTATACATGTTTTACAATAAATATATTCTATTCTATTCTATTCATCTTACATTACTTATTAATATGATTTAAAAACTGACAAGTTCAGAGAGGCTAAAAACTACGTAGTAATTCATTTTCCTATTTTTACTATACAATATATTTACTATGTTCGTGTATATGGAATGTACTTTTTTGTCCATATTCTTTACAAAAATACCTAAAGTCGAGCGTTGTGTCACGATAAGATGAACCCAGAATCTTCTATTTCGCTGCCGACGACGCCGATAATACCAATAGCAAAGTATTTTATATTAGCAAAGTATTCACGTCCATTTCGCCTGATCACTAGCGTAGGAATGGTCAAAAAACAGGATGCAACCGTATTCACACGGCAGTCCAGTTTTACGGGACCGGCTTTTTACTGGATCCTGCAAAACTGAACAACCGTGTGAACACAGCGTCCGTTTTTGCAGGATCCAGTAAAAAGCCGGTCCTGCAAAACTGGACTGCCGTGTGAAAGGGCCGTTACCGGCGTCGTTATCGAAGCTCACATCGGAGTCTGAAGATTCTAAAACTCGCGCCATGCGACGACGATTTTGTCGTCCCTTTTCTTCGAGTTTACGAATCTTTTTATTATAATGTCCAATTTTATCTTTAGCACTGCGTTTAGAAATTATTTCTATCTATTAGGTACTGACAATCAACGAAATTCAATATTAAAACCGTTTTTCAAATCGGGGACTGTGATTGCAGAACTCGTGTTGTCGTTGCCTCGCACGGAAAAAGAATGAGATTTGATAGATTGACCGTAAATGCCTAACAAAAAAAGGGTAAAGAACATGGACAAAAAAGTACATTCCATATACACGAACATAGTAAATATATTGTAAAGTAAAAATATAAAAATTAATTATTACGTCGTTTTTAGCCTCTCTGAACTTGTCAGTTTTTAAACCAAATTAATAAGTAATGTAAGCTGAATTCAAAGTACCATTTGTCAACGTCAGCCATAATGGACCATAGAGAAGGACAAGTATAATAATTGACGTTCCACACCATGCATAATATTACTTGGGGACATGTAATATGGACGACAAAATGCTCTTATTAGGAACATTTTATTCATACGAAACTGTCTTCGTTGCTATTTTTTGCTTGAATAAAATGATTTTTTCCTAAGTTGATGAGTAAGATAGTATTTTTAAATTACACCCAAAAAAATCTTGAAACGAAACGCGTTTACTTGTTTGACAATGTGTCATTGTCTATGTCAAATGTCAATGTATTTATATTGTTACTGCAGATACTTCGTTCCGTACTGTGTTTTGTTTTTGCGATTATTTTCTAATGTTTTTGACCCCCGCTTATCTCTAAGGTCTGATACCTTCTACCACTTGATTACCTTACTATTAACACTGGACTTTGATTTGCATTGCGTTTCGGATTTGTTTTGTGGATCAATATGAGATACTTCCACTGCGGAATAGCCATGCAAAGGTTGCAGAGGCATCTCATATCTGCACACCATCAAACAAGACTTTCGCGTTGGATAACCAATGCTTAAACTCAGGTATGAAGTTGGAATAGAAAAACGTAATCGTATTTATTTTTATATACCTACTTCCGGTATATTTTATGGTTTGCGATATTAACTTAGTGTATCTTATTTTCAGTTGCCTCTGGATACATTTATTTGCCATCCATGCTTCTTATTATTAAGTACCGAAGCTGGTGAACACGAACGACTATTGGGGCATAACATGGTTTGCTTTGGTTGTGAGAAATCTGTGAGAAAAATAAGACATCATAATGTCAGTATGGACTGTCCATTGCTGGCTGTCCTATTATTACAAAATAATAATTATGTGGTAAGCATTTTGTTTTTTATTATTATAAATAACTAGTTGTATGTATTAATTAATCTATAAAAAAATAGTTTTCATATTGTGTGATTGTAATATCTGTGTTTTACATATTTTCCATTTTTAAATACTTGCCTAAAGTAGGCATGTTGTAACATAGTAAACACAATAACATAATACTTGAAAACATAAACAGATATAGTATACAAAAGGCACCCTTGTTGCTAAAAACAATATTAACTTATGCTGTAATATCCGTGTTTATTCTAACTGTGGCTTATTTTCAGCCCTCAAGAAACAACTACGTTTGTCATGTGTGTTGGATGCAAACAAATAGACAGGCAGTGCATCACTCATCACGAGAAACGGAATTGGCTTCGGACATCAATCCACCAGCCACTTCGGTGAAGTGAACTATGTTGTTGAAGTGTGTCCGGAACTGGAACACTCCCAAGAAATGATAATACGGGTTGGTGGAATGTTCTATGTTCTATGTTATGGGGTTTGGTTTCCGCACTTAGTCCGTCAGGTGGACCATTGTGCGTGGGCCATGGCGGCCGTTTGGTGGTTATTCCAACCAGCCCACCTCCCTCCAGAAGTTAATCAAAACTCCTGGTTTGTTCAGAATATCTGTAAAAGATCTGGGTGACCCGAGGGTTTCTGTTCTAATCTGGGTGACGCTTGTGCATTCGAAGAGCACGTGCGCGACGGTTTCCTCAGTCTCCATGCATGCCCTGCATAGAGGGCTGTCCGTTATGCCTATTGTGTGGAAGTGTTTGTTTAGCGAGCAGTGTCCCGTGATGGTTCCCGTCACCAGGCGCAGGCCGTTTCTGTCCAGGCGTAATAAACGCCTGGTTAGCCTGCTATCCAGGGATGGCATAGCTTCCTTGGACTGCCTGCAGCCCGGTGTCGAGGTCCACCAGTACTCCGCTTGTGTGAGGGTGAACTCCTGTAGCCACCTACGTATTTGGTTGAAAGGGATTGGTACGATAGGTTCGGGTCCACAGACTGCCGTGCCAGAACCTCTTCTAGCAAGTTCGTCAGCTGCGTCGTTACCTAGCGAACCGCTGTGTCCTTTTATCCATTGTAGTGTCACCGTGTTGCGACTAGATACCGTTACTTGTTCCAGTGCATTGTGACATTCTAGTATTAACTTCGAGGTTATATATTTTTTCTTCAAGGATTGGAGAACAGAGGCGCTGTCAGAGAGTATACGTATGCGAGTGTCCGTAACTCTCCTGGCTTCAATGGCGTGGACCGCTTGTATGATGTTCACACACTCCGCCTGATAGACGGTGTTGAACATTCCTAGCGGTCGGGATATCTTAATGTTGAGGTCATATGAGAAGACTCCGACACCGGTACCGGAGTCGGTCTTCGATCCGTCAGTGTAAACCCTCAGCTCTTCCGAGCCTGAGTAGTCACACTGTTCTTCTGTAAGTATTATGTTGTGGCTTTGTCGCAGGGTGATGCCATCATTGGCTGACGTTTGATTACATCTTCCTTTATGCGTGTGTGCTTAATTCTAGAATCTCTGCTTAGAGTTCCTGATAAATGCAGCCTAAAGGCGGCCAGAGCCGCCTCCTCCCGCACAATGAGATGCAGAGGTGGCAGCCCAAGCATTGCTTGTAGGGCGGCTGTGGGTGTAGTTCTCATACTGCTAGTGATTGCAACACAAGCAAATCGCTGCAGTTTTTCGAGATCTCTTTGGGCTGTACTCAGGTCTGTCCTGGGTTGGTGGAAATAATCCGTATTTATTAAGAGGACGTATTAAGTCTCGTCATGTTTCCCAGATAATTTACTTTTCCTATGTTTTATTTGACACTGAACATGATAGTGATTCTGTCTTGGAAGCTATTTTAGGGTACTATTGTAATTGCCTTGTAGGGAACAGAACTGCTGGTTGTTGTTGTTACGTTATGACAATAATCTGGTACCTTAAAACAATATTCAAGCTCCAGCAGGATTTTTAGTCAACATATTTTTAACAATTCAAGAATATTAAAATAATCTAACAAAATCTTTGTTAAATACCACAATTAAAATTGTAAAATAATATATGCATCAACGCTTGTATTTATTTTACATGTCTAGTTACATTTAAAGCAGTTATTTATGTAATTACTGCAGCACTACAATACTTATATATTACACTTAATCCAAGTTAGTGTATTTGTGAAATAAAAATGCTCTTGGTTGACCTCGGTTTCTTTAACACTAGCGCTGCATTGCTATACCTAATGTATAATTATTATTGAGTTATCTAGGTAGGCATTTAAGATATATTATAATCTAACAAAATGTTTCTCTTTATTTTCTATAATAAATAAATAAATGTTTTTACTTTTTTGTTTCATTTTGTGTTTCCCTTGTTTATTGGTAATTAAACTAAAAAAATAAGGGTAAACTGTAATTTAAGAAAAACATTAGTTTCAAATATACTTTGTAATTATTGTCACATTTTTTGAGACAGTTAAAAATCTTTTATTCAGGTGGCCATTACTTTTTTTAAATGCCTAAAGCTCAACACGCACAAAGCGGGTGCGTGTCGGGTGCTTGTCGGGACGGCAGTACAGCGGGCTTATATATATTGTAATTCCTTGTAAGTATTATAATACACATGTCAGCACACGAAATACGTGCGCGGCTCCCGCTCCTGACGCGCTCCACGCCCGATACGCTCCGCATCCGTTCTGCTCCGCGTCCGACCCGCGCACGTGTATCGTGTGCCGACATACATAAATTATAATACAAGGAATTACAATATATACAAGCCCGCCGTACTGAATACAAGGAATTACAATATAAAAAACCGCCGTACTGCCGTCCCGCGCCCGACACTCACCCGCCTTGTGTGTGTGTTGAGCTTAATAATACTAAAACCATATCAGTTAACCGTAATAATTCACAACTGTTCGCTATTTTAAAGCGCCAAAGTTTTTTAATAGCGAAATTATAATCTATACACTTATTGCCAGCGATCTGATTAAAAGGTTTTATTAAACTGTTTACGTCTAGTCTGTTGTAATGACAAGTTCTATCAGTTTTTTTATTTGTAGCAATTTAATGTGTCAATATTCAAGAATATAAAACACCAAAAATCATTGATGTACATTCAATTCGATAACTATGCAAGAACGTCCATACAAAAACTGGCCATATTCTTTAAAAATGTACGTTGTGAATGTTATATCTGAAGAATGAAGCGATGCAATATAATATGCCTTTGAACAAAGGTTGGATTTTACTTTAGTTTTAAACGCATTAAAATGCAAATCTAGCAAAGAAGAGGGTACCTTGTTATAAAAGGTTATACCAAGCCCAACAAATGAGTTATGAACCTTATGAAGCCGGTGAAAGGGAGCTCGTAGTTTGTCCTTATTTCTAGTGTTAACATTGTGAATATCACTGTTTTTAGTGTATTAGTGTATATTTTGCATATATTTTGCCTAATATATGTATAAGATGTTGGCGAAAATGAATTGTAATGCCACCGTAAGAATACCAATATCGTTAAAAAAATCTCTTAGAGAAATTCTGGCACCTAGCTGGTAAATTGCTCGAACAGCTCGTTTTTGAAGAACAAATATATTTTGAATATCAGCGGCTTTGCTCCACAGCAGAATACCATAGGACATAACCCTATGAAAATAGCTAAAATAGACTAGCCGAGCTGTATCAACGTCAGTGTAGTGTCTAACTTTCCTGACAGCGTAGGCGGCCGAACTGAGCCTTCCCGCTAGGCTTGATATATGTGGGCCCCGCTGAAGTTTGGCATCTACTGTTGTACCCAGAAAAACTGCCGAGTTCAGTTTCAAACACCTCTTTATCCAAGACGATATTGGGTCTTAGATTTCTAACATTTGGTAGAGCGAACTTTACACATTTCGTTTTCTTGGCATTGAGAACTAGGTTATTTGTCGTAAACCAATCCGTAACCATTGAGAGTGCACATTTACGTCGTCAAAATCTTGTCTGTTCCTATTTACTTTAAAAATAAGAGAGGTATCATCTGCAAACAGTACAACATTACCGATATCCCTTAAATAAAAAGGTACTCGTACGTCATTAATATACACTAAGAACAAGAATGGTCCCAGTATTGAGCCTTGAGGTACACCTAGCTGAACTGGTAGCCCGGAAGAAAAAGCCCAAGATACAGGCTGTGCCTAGTTTGGGACCAACGATACCTTCTAATTGTAATTGTGAATTAATGTTAAATAAACGATGTTAAAGTTAAATCCATCAAAGTGCGTACAAACTTATATTTGCATTCCATTATTAGTGTTTTCTCAATTTTTTTTGAAAAGTATATATAAGAATTAAGTGCTTATTTAGAAAAACATAATATGCTAGTTAACGAACAAAAAGGATTCAGAGAAAACCGAACTATAAATATAATAAATAATATTACTAACCAAGGCTGTGATATTGAGGAAGCAAATAAAGCTAAGTTCTTAGGTATAGTGATCGACAACAAACTCACATGGAAACCTCATGTTGAAGAAGTATGTAAGAAACTGAGTAAGTCCGCATATGCTCTTTTTCAACTTTCAAAGAAAGTCAACAGTCAGGCACTTTTAACGGCATACCATGGACTAGTTGCCTCTGTTTTACGGTATGGTGTTATTTTTTGGGGGCAGTCTACTGATAAGGAGCTTGTATTTAGGATGCAAAAGCGATGCATAAGGTCAATGTGCGGTCTTAAGACAACAGATAGCTGTCATCCTTATTTTAAATCTTTAAAAATATTAACATTTCCGTCCTTATATATATTGGAAACGGCTTTATTTGTAAAAAACAATCCAAATCTCTTTCAGAAATTGTCGGCAGTAAGAAAGAATCCAATACGGACTCAATACGTAAATCAATTGTGTCAAGTAAAATATAAAACCGCACTACTGCAAAAAAGTTTTTTTGGTTTTGCCCCCGGCATTTATAATAAAGTACCTAATGTTATTAAAAATATGACTGTTTTCAAATTCGTGGGCACTAAAGGGCACTAAATAAAATATTAATAGAAAAAAGTTATTACACAATTGACGAATTTCTTAATGATGAATCACTGACTGATTGATATGCTAATAATCCATTTGACTTTTTTATTTTTTGATTACTGCTACCTTTTTTTTTTGACATTTGACATCCTGTTTTAATTTGACATTTACTGTAATTTGAACGATTTGACATTAAATTTTATTATGTATTGTTAAAATTTCCTACTTGTTATTTAAATTTAATATGTCTTTAAATTTGTGTAAATTAACATGATTTGCATGCCCATGTGACGGTAGAACATGGAGAACTTTCTTAATAAAACATCAATGTAATAATTACCCATGTTTGCAAAGTAATAAATGATTTGATTTGATTTGATTTTTGATTTGGCTGTTTACGATTTCCTACATAAGGTAAATGTCGATAGAACCAATCCCGTCTGCACCATATTGTGATATGACGCAGGCTTTTGATTACGTCAGGCATTATATTTTAATAAACAAGTTGGAAGCATACGGTATAAGAGGCAATGTTTTATAAAAACATATCTTGATAACAGAAAACAGGGGAGAAAGAGATGGAGCTATACGTCCTGTAGAGCTTCATCTCTTTCCCACACTGAAGTAATATTAAAATAGTACTGCTTTTGAGCTGGTGGTAGGCCCCCTGGTCACAGAGATATCTAGGATAAACGTTAAAACTAAATGTGAAGAAATATTTCCCGCGCGAACAAGTAGTCAGGTATGGAGTCCCCCAGGGTAGTGTGATGGGTCCCCCACTATTCATAGTATGTATATGTCACTGTATAATTATAAACTTCGTTAGTTTATAATCCATCGGTATTATTTCCGTTAGATTATAAACTGTCGAAAAATTGTGAACTGTGAGAAATCATTTACAATTTAACGCATAATTTTTCGGTAGTTTATAATGTATCCATGAAAAACTGACAAATTGTAAACTGTAGTACTATTCTGTAAAAATCTCACCGTGATAACTTAGGTGAAGTGAGCTGCCAATAGTGTCAATCCTTAGCAACTGACAGCTCACTCCACGCTCACTTCACCTAAGATAACACGGTGAGATGGTTACAGAATAGCACCACTGGTAACCAACTTGTTTGCGACGTAATCCACCTTGCGCTAATATTAAATAGCCTGCGTGGCTGCGAGCAACTTGGAAGTAGCGCTCGGCTCGCGCGCGGTTTGTCACAGTTCTAACCTAACCCATTTCACCCAGTTCATAATTTTTCGACAGATTATGATCTAACGGAAATAATACCGATAAATTATAAACTAACAGTGCTCACAATCTTACGGTGACACATATATAAATGACTTACCTAAACATGTAGACCAACCACTATCATAATTCAATGTAATACTAAAGATAGCTACAATAACGGCATTAATAATTCTCTGACATCAATAATAAACTGGATGAATAATAATAATCTAAACATTCATCTTAATAAAACTAACGTAATAGATACACTTCAGTCAACGTTTATCAACTATGACTGATCTTAACGTCCAATACAATAATAGAATGAGGTTAAAAACTAAAAGCTCATAGCAGATGGCAGCACAGTTGTACGTTTTTATAAACCGCTATTGTTGTGTTTGTTTACTTTTGTGTCGATCACAAATTATAAGAAAACTAGATAAATATGTATGAGACTTGGAGTGTAGCACTATTAATAGACGAGGCGAGCGTCTACCACTAGTAAAAAAGCAGCTTTAGTGGAAAAGTCAATAAATTATGAACGTTTTATAATTTATAGGTTATTTTTGGGTTTGTTGACTTTTAATTCGTTTTTTGTTAAAGACTGGAGGCGTACGATAGAACTAACCTGATCCGTGTTGAAAACCAACTTGGGCTTGATTTTCCTCACTGAAAAACCTCAGAGATAGCACTTCTAGCACTGATTTAATATGATAATATAAACAGACACATACCTACTTTACTATAATTGATGATTAAACGAACTTACCTGTAAGTGAAGTTCTATCCCAATTATATGAGTACGTTTCATTCGAAGATAAATAATAGACACATGTAGTACTTTCATTGTACTGGCAACTTCGCACTTATTATTAGGGTAGATTGAAAAACTTCCCTGCTTGCGTTCCGTCCAACCCGCCGCAACGGCGCCGACGCTCCTCATTCTTTAGAGTCCTATTACAAAATTTTTAGTTTAAGGGCTCTGGGAAGGGAGGGACCTTTATCTTCGAATGAAACGTACTCATATAATTGGGATAGAACTTCACTTACAGGTAAGTTTCGTTTAATCATCAATTATATTTCGTACGTTTCATTCTTCAGATAAATAATAGACACATGTTTAGAGATTAAACATTTTGTAATTAGATAGTATTAAATGAATAAGAATAACACTAGTGTTTTACTACTAGAAATCAGTTTACTCAACACAACTCCAACATTCTTAGATTTGCACAAAACAAAAAACAAGGTTTTATAATTTTGTTTTTTATAACTTTAATACATTCATTTAGACACAAGAAAACACAATCAGATAAATGGACACTTGTAATCACAGATAATAAAATCCCGATTGTTAACCAGGGAGAAAAACTGATCTTGCGAAACAAGCATCATCGCTCACTGGACGATTATAGAATTTAGCAAACGTCTGCGATGATTGCGACCAACCAACAGTCTTCCTGATGATGTCAAGCGAGACGCCTTGCGTGCGCGCCGTGGATGTGGCAGCGTGTCGGGTGCTGTGCGCACCAAACGTCGACACATCCACGCCGCTCTCTGCAAGCACCTGCTTAATCCATCGGCTGATGGTTTGTGTGCAGGTGGCCTTATAAGGTCGCTTGTATGTCATCAGAAGGTTTTCAACTGTATCTGGCCTTAAATCTTTTGTAACCGACAAATAATCTTTCAAAGTTGTCGCTGGACAAATATTTTTATTTTCTTTGAAGTAAGGCAGGAATAAAATTGGTTGGTCACGACCGGCCGCAGATGTTTTAATGATATCGGAAATTAAAATGTTTACTCCGTTAGGACAAATATGAATGTTTTTAATTTTAATTGATGTAATTGTTTGCGCTCTGTGAGCTGTGCATAAGGCTAATAAGATTACAAGCTTCTGGGAAATCTTTTTTAAAGGTAATTCTATATTAGGGCCCCATTGGGCGATGTGTTGTAAAACTAATTGAGGATTCCACGTAGATGCGTATTTTGGGATGTTTGGCCTTAATTTAAAGGTTCCTTTTAATAGGTAACCTTTTGATCTGTTCATGTGATCCTAAATCATTGCCAAATAGTAGACTTAAAGCCGAACGGTAACTATTAAGAGAGCCGTAAGCTGCACCTTTATCGAACTGTTCCGTTAAGAATGATAACACTGACGGTATACAAGATTTGTATGGATCTATTTCATTGCTAAGGCAATACTGCCACCAATTTTTTAAGGCCACACCATATTGTTTCAATGTGTTTTTGGCTAAAGATGCCATCATTAAATCCAAAGAGGCCATAGGGACACCTCGTTTTATGAACGCGTTCCTGAGAGCTTCGCTGCACCCAGGGTAACTCCTTTGATTTGAGGGTTCCTAGAGGAAGACCATATATTGTTATTTTCGGAATTTATAAATATAATATCTGAAGTGATTAATTTTTGTAACAGAGGGAACCAGGGTTGCGAAGGCCAATAGGGAAAGACAAGTATGCCTTCAGCCTTATCTATAATAACTTTTTCTAAACATTTTAATATTAGAGAAAAAGGTGGGAAGGCATAAAAAAACATGTTATCCCATTGAATTGTGAACGCGTCTATCGCTACGGCATCTGGGTCTGGTTTCCATGATATGTATTGCTGACATTTGGCATTGGTGCGAGAAGCGAATAAATCGATCTCAGGTTTGCCTAGTCTAGTCATAACTTTATCAAAAACTTCATCCGACAATTTTAGTTCTATGTCTTTGTTAATCTTGCGAGATTCTTCATCAGCTTCTTTATTATCTTTGCTTTTAATATAAGAGGCAGTTAAAAATAAATTTCGCTCTTCGCACCAACGCCAGATTTCTCGTGTCAAGTCATTTAAATGGGGGTATTGTATACCACCCATGCGATTAATGTAGCTTAATACTGTGGTATTATCGACACGTAATAGAATGGAACAGTTACGTATGTCGCGTGCAAAACATTTGAGACCAAAAAATACTGCCAGCAGCTCTAAGTAGTTGATATGGATTTCTAACTCAGTTGACTTCCATTTACCGTTAACTCTTTCGTTATCGCAAAATGCGCCCCAGCCAGACCTGGAGGCGTCTGTAAAAATTTCTAGTTGAAACTTATCAGGCCTTAAGGGAGTAGATGTCGATAAAATGTTCTGAGACCACCATTCTAGATCTGGCAGTATTACAGGCGAAAGACTAAATTTAGATTCGTATGTTTTATAAGTTTTTAATGCTAAATACTTTTGTCTCTCGAGACGTTTAGTATATACCCAACCGTACTTAACCGCCGGACAGGCGGATGTTAAAACACCGATTAAACTGGCAAACTCTTTAATAGTGCAACGTGGTAAGGGAATCATTTTTTTTACTATTTTTGAAATATGTACTCGTTTATCATTCGGTAAGGATAAAGACATGTTATTAGTGTTATAATTAAAACCTAGGAATTTAGTCTGTTGTGATGGTTGTAAAGAGCTTTTTTCGACATTTATCACGAATCCTAAACATTGTAATAGTTTAACAGTCTCATTTACGTTATTTAAGCATTCAGTATATGTATGACCAATACATAACAAATCGTCGAGGTATATAACAGATGAATAGCCGCGATATCTGAGGTGAGCCACAACCTCTCTCATAATTTTCGTAAATGTTCTTGGTGCCGATGATAAGCCGTAAGGCATAGCTTTGAATTCATAAGTTAAATTTTCACCTACTTCATTATGGAATTTAAATCTTAAATATTTTCTGTGTGATGGATTAATTGGTACCAATAAATATGATTCCTTTAAGTCGATCGTGGCCATAAAGCCGTTATGAGGAATTAATTTGCAAGCTGTTCTATAGTCCTCCATTTTAAAATGATTTTGACTTAAGAATTTATTTAACAATTTCAAGTTTAAAATAAATCGTTTTCCGCCGTTTGATTTTGAAGTTAAGAATATTTTGGAAATAAATTGATCAGATTGTGGTTCACATTCATGTATCGCGCCTAATTGTAACAAGTTGTCGAGCGCCACAGACATATCTCTCTGTTCTTCATTCGTAAACGTGTTAGAGGGTACAACATGTTGATAAACTTTTTTAGAAAATGGTATCATGTAGCCATTTTTAATCCAATCCAAGATTGTACTATTACTAGTGATGGTCATCCAACATTTGTAAAAATATTGTAAACGACCTGCGTGTACCTGTATCGCTAGCGTCGAGTCTGGGCACGGTGCTTGCCCTGGCTGGGGGAAGCTCGAGGTCGCGTCGTCGTCGGCTGCCGCCGGTATGCTGACGCTGCTCGTGGATATCCTCCTCGCCCCCCCCTGCTCGCCGAGACATAACGAGGGGGGCCAGTCCCGTTTCCCGAAAACCGAGACCTTGCTGTTGGTGGTCCAGCTGTGGGTGCGGGTAAAGACGTCGCCTTTTGAGCGGATTTTTTAATCAGCGATCCTTGTCGCTCAATAGCTTTAGAAGCTCTTATGGTTTCTGAGAGCTTTTCTCCGAAAAGCGTCTCGTCTCTTTCGTGGTCTTTTATAAGAGGTGTAAAAGACTTGTCCAGACAAGGAGTTATGAGTTTTGCCCTCACCTGAGTTTCGGTACAATGTAGGTCGGTCAGGATCCTACAGCTATCAGAAAGAATCTTAATAGCCTGAATTTTATCATCTCCTAGGAGAAGCTGGGTAATAGCTTTATTAAGCGCGCTTATACCGAGGCCTAGTTGATCTTGTTTCAATTGTATATTTTTGTCACGGTTAATAATAATTTCTGAGATCGCAGCCTTAATTTCCGGATTCAAAGTAGGCGCCTTAAGGAGTTTGCAGTTCTCCGGTATTTGATATTCTTTAAGTATTTTTTCCTTGAGATCCTTGGCAAGTCCTTTTTTTAGTAAAGGAATCCAACGTTGTGCTAAACTGTGGTGTAATATTTTCACCGTAAATCGGCTGTTCATCCGTGGTATCGCCCAGCGCTGATAGTAACTCTGGATCGAGCTGCGGAGAATTATCCTGCACTAGTTGAATCAGCGCTTCTGGAGTCATTTCAATGTTTTCTTGAACGTCATGAGGTTCAACTGGAACGTGAAGCTGCGTCGCCGTGGTATCATCTTGCATGATTCCGTCGTCTGAAACGATCATCGTTTCAAATGTAAACCAACTGGCCAAGCGTTTTTTAAACGTTTTTTAACCCTCGTGTTGACCCGCAGTCAACCTCCAGGCATATTTTACACATCATGCTATACCTTCGTGATACCCTCAAAGTGATATCCTCCAGGCTAGCTTAGAGATGCTAATTTATTTATTATGTACCACATAAAAAGAGTGTAAAAGGTAAGTATCACGTATACACAGTTTTGAAAAATGGTTGTAACTCGTACTTATACGAAATCAGTTAATTAAAATACATCATAACTAACCTTGGTTTTTCTCGGAATCCGACGAAGATGAATATATAATCACACGACTTCGTTTTTTGTTTGCATGTTCTTTAAGTCTTTTAATTTTATTTTCATAGTAATTAATTTTGCTGTCAGCGCTACGCTTAGACATAATGAGAAAGTAATTTGAAGATAACTTTAACGAAATATCACTGAATATATAAAAGTATTGAAGAGTGAGTGCTTGTTGCCGCGCACAAAGAAAGAATGAATGAGGAGCGTCGGCGCCGTTGCGGCGGGTTAGACGGAACGCAAGCAGGGAAGTTTTTCAATCTACCCTAATAATAAGTGCGAAGTTGCCAGTACAATGAAAGTACTACATGTGTCTATTATTTATCTGAAGAATGAAACGTACGAAATATAATTTACATAATATATCACATCACAAGTGCCTGTATATTCTCCTGCGAGGCGGCGAGCCTCCTTGCTAGTGTTGCCCAAATGCAAGAACAAGACGAGACTTAGCCAGTCTTGGTCTTGGTCTTGCGCCAATACACCTGGTCTTGGTCTTGGTCTTGGTCTTGCGCTCCCAGTCTTGGTCTTGGTCTTGGTCTTGCAGCAAGAGTCTTGCAAGTCTTGCAATTACCTATTAGTCTATTACTATTTATTAAAGTTTACTTTAAATCTTAGAAAAACGTATTAGAATTGGAACATTGTGAGCTTGAATTAACATAGCCATAGTAAAGATCAAGCAGATTAATAAATAACTGAAGATTTGATAAGAAATTCGAAAAATCAACTGACCTATATGTCGTTTTCCATGGAAGTAACTAAACATTTATGATTTATAAGCTTACATTTGCTAAAACATGTAAAAAAACAAATTAATTACAATAACTTGACTGTATTTTAAAGAACAATACTTATCTGTCTAGAAAGAGATTGAACCCTCAACTTATAAGAAATTTAATAAAAGAGTTTTACGATTTATCATTTATTTGAATAAAAAATAAAATACAACACAAATCAACAGCTTTATCATTAGGTTATGATACTTTATATCAATTTTTTTGACCAAGAATTAATACAAAGTAACCATCTGGCTGACTCATCACTTAACCTATTTCTATGTTTTCTAATTACTAATGATGCTTTAGAAAATAACCTCTCAGCAGGTACTGAAGTTGCAGGTATTGAGAGAAAATCACGGGCCATTTTCGATAAAATCGGATACTCTGTCTCATGCGTCCTCCACCAATCTAAAATGTCTTCCGAGCTGGCAGTTCTTGGTTTTCTCAGGTACTCCTCCAACTCGTCTATCACTAAGCCTTGAAGACAAGATCCAGATGACGTCGAGGGACATTCATAGAGTTTATCAAAGTCTATTACGTCTTCATCTTCATCACATACTTTATTTTCTTTTTCTGGTAATTCCAGAGATTTGTTCAGTGAGGGTAGACTTTTATATTCTTCATAAAGTTCATTGAACTTGCGCAGACTTTCTGTTTTAAGTTGCTTCCCCCACATTGTCAGGTCAAAAGTCTGAGCCTTATGCCTTGGGTCTAAAATTAAAGAAGTACAATAAATCCAGTTGCTCTTCTTGTAATGTTTAAGCATTTTGTCTCGAGCTGCTTGGAAAGCTAGAATGAGCCTTTCATCCACTTCAGATCGATTAGGTTTCTCATCTAACTGTTTTACCATGGATTCAATTTTATCTAGCAAGAGATTGAATGATACAATGACTAGCGGTAATGTAACATATTTGTCTCCACCAAGTTTTGTACTTAAAAGTTTAAAGTTTATTAGAAATTTATGTAATTTTTCGAGTACCTGCCATTCATTAGCTGTGATTTGAAAATCATTTAATTCGGTGACAGAACTGCACAATATGTCAATGCCCGCTCTCACTTTTAAACCAAATCCAATCATATCATGTGTGGAATTCCATCTCGTTGGACAGTCAATAATGGCACGCCAGCTGCTTCACAAGCAGACTGAAACTTCTTCTTCACTATCTCACTTCTTTTTATTTTACTGGAAATACTGCGTAACTTTGTTACAGATGTACGCGAGTCAGCAATATTTGGTGCAGATTCTTCATCTTCCTCATCCTCAGTTTCGTCTGCATAGTCTTCGTACTGCTGATCTTGCGCGTTAGTGTCAGACTCACAGTGTAATGCTAAGGTCTTTAATAAATCTTGTACACCAAGGTTTAAAATGTGAGCAAAGCACCGGAAATGTATATTGTCTGAATCAAAGTGTGGCGGCAGCTGTTTGCCCAGTTCATACATAAATTTGGTATTTGCAGTTGCGTTGTCGACCGTGATACCTTGTATTTTATCAATTATGCCATATTCCAATAAACATTCATGGAAAATCGTTGCAATATCTTCCCCAGTATGTCGACCGCGTGATGGTATAAAATCAAGAACTACAGATTGATACTTCCATTCGTTGTCTATATAATGAATAGTAACCCCGTAGTAACTCCTACCAGCAATTGACGTCCACCCATCAATGGTAAAAGACATTTTAGATGATAATTGTTGAAGTCGTTCCTTGAGATTCAATTGGAGCTCTTCAAATCGCTCTTTGACTTTCCTTCTAAGTGTAGACCTTTTAGGAAACACCATATTAGGGCAAATACGTCGAAAATATACTTGTGTAGCTTCGTCATCGAAAAATGAGAAGGGAAGATATTTTTTCACCACCCAATCAACTGTAGCTGTCGTGATGTTGTCACTGCTGTTTTCCGACTGAAACAAAACAATAAATCTTGTGTTATTATTTAAAACATACTAGGTTTGAGCGTATAAGAGGAGGAGGTTTGTTGTTGTTAAATCGAGAAAATCGTTAAATTGATATTTGTTATATTAAGGTTGCACTGTACTGTAATTTACCAAAATAAAGTACTTAGTTGTTACTGGCCGATTAAATGAAAATATGGGTGTTTATAAAAAATATTTAAGACGATAATTACATACTTAATATGTCGCACCCCTAGATGAAAACACCACTAACTCAAAAATACTTACGTAAGTTAATGGCGTTTTTGAAAGTATCGCATGAATAGCTACGCGGAGTTAAAATTCTTTTAACTGTTAAAAAAATATTCTTACCTGTCCACTTCTTCCAGCGGTTACTAAAAAGCTTGTGATATCTCCACTTAATTTTGGTTTAACAGGAAGAAATATTTCTGATTCCTTTTTGTGGAAAGATATTAGATGTTTCCTTAAGCCTGAAGTGTTTCTGTTTTTCATTTTTATTTCAATCTTTTTATGTTGGCACAATTTACAGAAGGCAGTTTGGGATGCATGAATTATTTCGAAAAACTCCTCAAATTTGCTTTTGGGTCTTTTAGATCTGTGACTCAAACTCTCGTTACTCGGACTAGAATAATTTGAATCTTCGTCACTCATATTAAATTGTACACGTGATACGTTTTTAGAAAACAACGAGAATTAGTAAAAACAATTATTAAGTTAGACTCGAAGCACAGCTCAATTGGAAATGACTGGAATTAAAATAATTCCTTTATTTATAGTACGTTTCCTTGCTTTCTACCGCGCCGCCTCGCCACGTGCCGGCTCTATGAAAAGGATGCCGCCGCAAATCAAACAATGCCGCGTGCGGCGTACAAACACACACTAAATATTACCTACTTGTACAGACGCGACGCGTGAATAAAATAGAATTAGTGCCAATCACTATTCTTTACATATAAGTGAATGTTTTGGCGTACATCTATACTAATATTATAAAGCTGAAGAGTTCGTTTGTATGTTTGATGACAGAAGTTTTAAAATAAATAAATAAGTCCTGAACGTCACTATACCTACCTCCAAAGTTACTATTCCTCGTGGACGAAGTCGCGGGCACGGCTAGTAAATACTTACTCTCATCATCTCTCTCAGAGATATTCGGGCTGGTAAGTAATACAAAACTCTTATCGCAGGCTTTTTATTTTATTAGTAGGTAAGTACCTACGCTTTTTATATTATTTTATTAGTTTTGTAGAATTTTTTTACACGTTTCAAGTATATTTAAAAGTGGCTACAATATTTATTAAACGGGTGATATTTGAACACTTTTTTGCTATTTTTTCTTGTAAAAACTTAAGAAATATAATGACTAAATGTACAATAATAGTACCTAAGTAATTAGTTTAAAACCATATAAGTAATCAATATTATAATATATACTTACTAGAATGAATTAATATGACATCTACTACCTATCCTTACCATTTTATCCTAATCATAATACTACTTGCGTGATCAGTATAATGTATTCATTTTCATTCTAAGCACTCTGAAACTTATTTATTCTTTGGAACACCTGTAGGTACTCTTAAAAAAATTCGAAATTATTTTGCATGAGTATACCTACGCCCTATGGCGGCAATCAAATAGTGTCACAAATGTTATGATTTCGGCGTGGCGGCAACGATTGTTTTAGATTTCAAAAGAAGCCCCGGCGCGTGTATCATAACCATGTACTTCCGAAAAGCGGCAAATTTCTTTGAAAAGTAAGTACAAAACCTTTGATGCCGCATTATCAAAGTGCCGATGGTTAAAACATAACTATGCATGCACTCAGTTTGATTTTAATAGATATTTTTTTATTCGCTATGTTTATGGTATTAGTCGTAATGCGCATAGGTCCAGTTTTTCATATTCTTTGATACAGTTTTTTGCGTCTCATAGAATTCCTAAGCGTACCTACCTATACACCGAACTGTTACACCTAACTACTCAGTGAAATAGCGCTAAGTCCTAGCTGCAAGACGCAAGAGTCTTGCAGGCTATGTCTTGTTCTTGCTCAAGTCTTGCACGGTCAGTCTTGGTCTTGGTCTTGCTAAAAATACGCGGTCTTGTTCTTGGTCTTGGTCTTGCAAAAACGCAAGAACAAGACCAAGACTGCAAGACCAAGACTGAATTTGGGCAACACTACTCCTTGCCGGATTACCGCTATGGGATCTGGAGGCAAAGGTCTTCGCGCACATCTGGGAGTGGCGCGAGGAGGCGAAACGCCGGGGCTTAACTCCGATGCCGCAAGAAATCGCGGCACAGCGGACAGAGCTCCGGCGGGATCTCATGGCGTCATGGAGAGTGCGATTGTCGCAACCCAGCGCTGGGCACGCCACAATTGCGGCGATAAGACCCCTCTTTGAGGAGTAGCTTGAGAGGCGCCACGGCGTCCTCACCTTCCGCCTGACGCAGGTCCTCACCGGACACGGCTGCTTCGGGAGGTTCTTGTTCAGGATAAGGCGGGAGGAAACGCCCGGGTGTCACCATTGTGTGGATCGCCCGGAGGACACGGTGGAGCATACGGTGGAGGTCTGCCCGGCTTGGGCGGAGCATCGCCGTGTCCTCGTGGAGGCGATCGGCGGCGGTAATCTCTCACGTCCGGCCCTGGTTCAGGCCATGGTACGGAGCGAGAGGAAATGGCAGGCCGTCACCTCCTTCTGCGAAGCGGTAATGCTCGCGAAGGAGGAGGCAGAACGCGTGAGGGAGAGGCAAACTTCGCGCCCTCACGCCCCTAACCGCCGCAGGAGGAGACGCCCGGGGTGGGAATCGCGAGTCGATTTCCGGCCACCGTAGGCGCGGGCTTGCGGACGGTGAGCAATGGGTAGCTCGCCGTCCGATAAGGACCAGGCCCGGGACGACGGCGCGTTGTGTTCCACGCGCGCCTCAAGGAGATGTCAGCAAAATTGACGGGGTCCGCTAGGGCCAATGCCTGCCGGGGCTGCGAATATGGACCGAAAGGGAAATCGTGGCCCCCGGCAACAGGGCAACCGAAGGAACACGGGTGGGTTAATAGGTAAATAGGTAAAACGGGCTGGTATCCGCAACTCCACGTCAAAGCGCGTATTTTGCGTACGGGTGGGAAAATCGGTTATTCGATCCACCCCAGCTCCTTAAAGAAGGCCAGCAACGCCTTGGTGTCACTGATAATCTCACGTAGGGTACCTGGGTTACCGAAGTACATGGCCCTGTATGTGGCGACCACCGGGCAGTTTAACAGCACATGATCTGCTGTCTCGTCGTCCTCCATGCAGGCTCTGCACAGCGGACTGTCTGTAATTCCTATGACAAAGAGGTGTTTATTAAATGACCCATGGCCAGTTACAGCTGCTGTAACTGTACGCAGCTGCTGTTTCGTTGGTCGGAGAAACCGTTTCGCGAGGCGGCCATCGATTAAAGGTAGTGCCTCCTTGGCCTGCCTGCATTCACCGTGGTCCAACCAAAGTTTGTGATGTTGGTCCCTGGTTCGTTTCCTTACCAGAGTGCGTAGATACCCGAAGGGAAGTGGCGCAATGGGTTCAGGCCTCACTGGTGCCATGCTCGACCCCCTTCTGGCAAGTTCATCGGCTGCGTCGTTGCTCCGCGAACCGCTGTGTCCTTTGATCCATTGAATGGTTATATTATTGAGGCTACCCACCTGGTTAAGGCGCTGGTGGCACTCATATATCAGCCCAGAGTCAACAGTGTGACTGTTTAGCGCTTGCAGAACAGCCATGCTGTCTGAGAGTATTCGTATTGAGTGGTCCTTAACTTCCCAGCAGGCCTAACATGACATACGCGACATATATCCACTCTCGCGCTACAATTTTTTGTCAATTTCTGTAGTTTTATCGTGTTCTGACAGCTACGCCATACAAAACACTCGACTCGTTCTGTCAAACTTGATGTTTTGTCGACAAACCCTAACATGACACGTTATTTATCTCGATTTTTGACAGTTCAACACGATATAATCAGTCATTTTGTCGTATATAGTCGTCGTCGATTTTGACGACGATAAAGAGTAGACAAAAAGACAAAATTATGATACATAAAAAAACTCGAAAAAAAGATGGTAGATTCATAGTCGTACTTATTGTAGGTGTACACTGGTGTACTGTAGTGGAGGGAAGCACTATGACGTAGACGACTATTACTTTCAGTAATAACCAGTCGCTTTGCCAATTATGGTGATTAAATAAATAAATTAATTAATTAACTAAATCTATGTTACATTAATAAACTTTAATTTGTCAAATTGCGATCGTCGGCCCATTTGTCATTTGTGGTGATTATCTAATGAGTATAGATGCCACTAATTTTAATTTCAGCATGCCAAAGAAATCATTTAATTTTAATCAAAAAGTCGGTTACATAAAAAACTAATCATAAATACTTAAAAGAGAGAATAATTAAGAGAGAGAGACGTTTATTCAATAAAGTTCATAATTCCATGCATAAAAGTGAATGAATGAAACAGAACTTCAAGCCGATGTTGCTATCATAAAAATAATTTGTTTTTAATAATTTGCAACATCGGTTTATCGTCGCGCGATAAAGAAGTGTCAAAGTGCCTTTTTCGAGTTTACTCGTCGTTTGCGGTCATGTTAGGGATTAGAATGACGTCAGAATCGTAGACAAATTACGATGAAACGAGAAAAAGAGCGTTCTCGCGCTTGTCATGTTAGCCCTGCTGGCCATGATGGCTGAGGCGGCAAGAGATACACCCATGCATTTGGCCTGGAACACTGTGTTATGGACTCCCAATGGTGTGGCTATGTGTATGTTGAAGTCCTCCGAGAAGATTCCAGCACCTGTGCCACTACCTGTTTTGGATCCGTCGGTGAAGATACGTAGCTCTGCGGGGCGCAAACCCTCGCATCGGCGATCCTCGTGAAGTTGAATCCTGTATTTTTTATCGAAGATAAATTATTTGGGTACCCGGTCATTTATGGCCTTCGTAATAAGGAACTCATTATTGAGTCCCTCAAGCAGCGCGGTGTGTTGTGTCTCTCTCTTACCCCAGAGATTGATTGCATTAAGTCGTACCGCTGCCATTGTCGCTTCCTGCTGTATGAACAGGTGGAGCGGGGGTAGTCCCAGCATGGCTTCGATTGCTGCAGTCGGAGTAGTCCTCATGCAGCCCGTGGTCGCCACGCAGGCTAGTCTTTGCATGCGTTGTAGTTTGTTAGAAGCTGTAACCAGCTGAGTTCGGGGCCACCAGACCACGGTCCCATAATCGATCATGGGACGGATCACTGCTGTGTACAGCCACAGTATCATTTTGGGGGATAGGCCCAGGGCCGTAGCTAAGGGGGGTATTGTGAGGCAATGCCCTACCTTAAAATACCAATGCCCTACCTTAAAAAACTATCTATTCTAAATATAAACTAATTAAAAGCAAAGTAGGTACTGGTGCCGATTCCCTTGTTCACAAACTAAACTTAATTTAAGTTCAGTGCATCTTTTTCTTTCTATTTCATTAAGAAAAGATAAAATTTCAATTTCAAAAAAATTCAGTAAGATAAAGCAGTGTGGGCAAAATATACCCAGCTCCCCCACAGTTCAAACTACTGTAGTTTTAAAGACATTACTTCTCCCTTTATTTACGCCAAAGCGCATCAAAATCTGTCCCGGGGTTATTCAGTTCCGACATTGTTAAGTTAGGTTAAATAAAATATACCCAGCTCCGCCACTACACCCAGCTCCCCCACAGTTAAAACCACTGTAGTTATGAAGACATTACTTCTCCCTTTAGTCACGCCAAAGCGCATCAAAATCTGTCCCGGGGTTATTCAGTTCCGAAAATGTTAGGTTAGGTTAAGTTAGGCAAAATACACCCAGCTCCGCCACTACACCCAGCTCCGCCACAGTTAAAACCACTGTAGTTTTGAAGACATTACTTTTCCCTTCAGTCTTCTGTCTTCGTCTGTTAGATAAAACTCTCAACAAATGGTTGAAATTAAACGACGCACAGTTTGGGTTCAGGCCTGGACTTTTCACTGAAAGCGCAATATTGAGTCTTAAACAGACTGTCCGATATTATACTGACAGAAGCACGCCTGTGTACGCGTGTTTCCTCGACCTCTCTAAAGCTTTCGACCTCGTCTCCTATGACATATTATGGGAAAAGCTCGGGAAAGCATGCATACCGGCTGAAATTATACGTGTTTTCCAGTACTGGTATGGTAATCAAGTGAACTATGTGAAGTGGAATAATTCACTCTCTGCTGCGTATGGGTTGGATTGTGGGGTGAGGCAGGGCGGGCTGACCTCGCCCAAGCTTTTCAACCTTTACGTCAATGAACTGATCGCTGGACTCAGCAGTAAACGGATTGGATGTTGGATTGACAACATTTGCGTCAATAACCTCAGTTACGCGGACGATATGGTGCTGCTGGGTCTAACGGCCGGCTCCTTATGAGAGCTTTTAGAATTTTGCGAAAGGTACGCTGCTAGCCACGGTCTAGTTTATAATTGTAAGAAGAGCCTGTTCATGATCTTTAAGGCCCCCGGTAGGAAACAGTCATACGAGCCAATTATCACCCTCAATGGCCAACCCCTGCATAGGGTGAAACAAACCAAATATCTGGGGCATTACGTAACGGAGGACCTTAAGGAACATGAAGATATCGAACGCGAGCGCCGGGCTCTTGCTGTGAGAAGCAATATGCTGGTTCGCAGGTTTGCTTGTTGTAGTAAGGAGGTTAAGATAACGTTGTTTAAGGCTTACTGCCAGACCTTCTACACGAGCAGCCTGTGGGCCAGCTACACGCGGAAAACAATGGACGCCCTGAGGGTCCAATATAATAACAGCTTCAGAATGCTTTTGGGACTGCCGCGCTTTTGCAGTGCCTCTGGCATGTTCGCGCAGGCGCGTGTTCACGATTGCCACGCAATGGTGAGGAGGAAAACGGCGTCGCTGCTAGAGAGAACGCGGTCAAGTCCTAACAACATTCTGAAGATGTTAGTGGACAAATTTGACTCGCCGATAATGAATCACTTCATGCAGGTGTTGGTTAGGCAGGAGTGATTCATTACATTCGGTGAATGTATGTAAATATTATTTGTACTTAGTTATAATTGTAACACACTAACATAGCTTTTAAGTTTTATTTTTGTATCTAACTAACTAACATTTGGATCATTGTTGACTAAATCAATAAAGTAATTTAATTTTATTTTACTCACGCCAAAGCGCATCTAAATCTGTCCAGGGGTTATTGGCCTGAGTAAAGGGAGAAGTTATGTCTTCAAAACTACAGTGGTTTTAACTGTGGGGGAGCTGGGTGTGCCGCCCATACATTTTTGCCCACTATCATTATGAAAAATATTTTTTTTTAGGGTACCTCCCCTACACGTAAAGTGGGGATGTTTTTTTTTTCTATCCCTTGTTTTGGGGTATCGTTGGAATAGTCTTTCAAAAACAATTGAATTCAGAGATCCGTTTGCGAAATATTAAGCTTTAAAGTGCAAATTTTTGTTAGAGTCAAGTGTCCCGTCCCCCCTCCCCCTGCCAGCTAAATTATTGGTTTTAGATATGTGAAAAAATTCATGACAGTAGCTTATATAACGAATTTAAAAGGAAAACTATCACAGCTGAGTAGGCTTTACAAGTTAACGAGTAATAATCGACCAACAAAAATTTGCGGTTGTAAAAACATATTCTCCCATACATTCTGTATGAAAGATTTTTTTTTCAACTACTAAGTTAAGTTTGTTCTTGGGATAAATTCATCCCAACTACGGAACCCTACATTGTGCGTGGTCCGACACGCACTTGGCCGGTTTTTTTATTTTTATCCATATATTACCCCCAACAATTAAGTATTAACTGACACACATTACAGATATCAGTTAAGAAAGCCAAAAATCAATTGAACAGAACAGATCAACATTTTTACTTCCGCTCTACCTGTAACAACAGCGGCCCTATCTTAAATTCAAGTCTAGGCAGTCTAGCTACGGTCCTGGATAGGCCCCACGTCTTACCTATCATTCTCCTGCACTACCAAAAGGTGATGCAGGCCCTGTTTAGCTTGTTGTCTACATGACTACTCCAGTTTAACTTACTGTCTAGAATGACCCCGAGGTATTTGACCTCGTTGGCCAACTGAAGTTCTGTATCAAACAGTTTGGGTAGGCGGTAAGGACCTTGAGGAACGTCGGTGAACCTGCCGTTCCGACCCTGAAACTTTACGTACACCGCCCCCAAACCTATTGAGAGACGGCGCCCGGACTCCATCAGGGTCGGGATTTAGTCTACAGGAACACCGACCACCACGAACCATACCGCTGCTTGTTGGTCGGCATGTAGAAGTATCCACCTCTTAATGTCGACCCAGGGGTTCTGGTAAGACAGAACACGCCCAATATTGGTCGGGTCTGGAAAGACCCCCTGCTCGTCTGGGATCACGATACCGCATCGTGCTCGTTTCTGGATCTCCAACTGACTCTTGACAACTAACGAGATGTTAGTTGGGAGAGTCAGGTCGGAGACTGTTCTCTTCAGCCAGGCTAAAGTGTGGTCATTCCCGCACCACAGTTTTAGAACACCCCCGGTGAACAGCGGCTTTGCATTGAAAGTCGGCCCTGGAGTGTCTTGCTTGGAGGAGCAGGCCTCAAGAATGATCTGCTTCTGTATGTCAGCGTATACATTGTCCGCTACGTCCTTGCCGAGGAACCCCGTGCGGTCGCAGGTGATCGCGACGTCAAGGGTAGCGCTGGCAGCTTGGGCGTAGGTTCTCTGAGCGACCCGTTTGGATTGATCAAGACGCGGCCGCTTATGCTCTCCCCGAGGTGTCAAAGTCTCGTTGAGAGCTCGCTTGGCCGCAGCCTGATCCCTCCAATCGGGTCGCTGTGTCATGGTGGTCTCTTCAGCCGGCCTCTCAGGAGTACCGGCAGGCGGTTGATTGGGCGATGGTCGGCTAGTGCCGGCCTCTACCTGCGACCGCTTTCCGGCGGAGAAGTTGAGCTGGCCGCTTGAGACCTGTTTGTTCCCAGAGCCCTTTCCTGCCATTATGCGAGCCTGGTGACGCTCCTGGCGTCGCTCCTTCCTCGTCATTTTGTCTCTCTGTTTGCCTTTCTCTGAGGCAGCTGGTGGACCTGAAGGGTCAGCGCAAGGGCAACGGGTTTTTTGAGTACCTTTACCCTTGCCCTTGTGTTTCAATACTGAGGCTGCCGGTGGACCTGAAGGGTCGGTGCAAGGACAACGGGCTTGTTGAGTACTTTTACCCTTGCCCTTGCGTTTATGCACTTGCCAGGCACGTGAGAACACGTCCTCGGTGCTACCGGCCGCCTCCGTATGTTGGGTGTCGGCCGTCTGATGGAAGGAAGCTAGAGGAGCCACAGGATTGGGTGGGTGTTTGGTAGGATCCTCGGTACTGGTGTTACCCGGCGCCGGGATCTGTGTGGAAAGGGTCCGACCGGCAGTGGAATAAGTCGTCGCCGTAGTCTTCGCCTGAGTTTTGGAAGGGTCGGTACTGGTTCCAATCAGCGCCGACGTCCTTTGTTTGTTTTGGGTCTTTTTGGTTTTGGTCTTAGCTGTGGTTCTCACCACAGCCGGACCGAGGCCCGCGCTGGTATCCGCAGCGTTAGTCGCCAGGCCACCAGGGGCAAGAGAAGTGCAAGCACCTCCCTTCAGAGTCTCATTGGCTTTCGCCTCCACTCCGGTGTTGGTTTTTTTAAATGGCCTTGTAATATCCATGTTAAATTGTCGTTACAAATTCATCTCTCTGGCTCCCACCCTTCATGGACCCCGCAACTGGGAACGTCTCGCTATATAAAAGTTCGATCGTTAGGACTACCAGAGAGATATAGGGGCGCAAGGCTAGTTTACAGTGCGACATCGGGTGCTCAATCGGGTTGACGTTGGCCAACGAACTGATCAACCCTCACTTACACCGTCCGAGGATGACCTCAGCGGACCTCACGCACCTCGCCTGTGACCCTCTGACGGGACACAATGACCATTTCCCTACCCCTGGCTATTGGGTAGGGCCACCGTTTCGCTTGAAATCAGGACCAAAGGGGGTGTGTTGCCTTACGGGCACATTACAACCAGAGCCGCTCGGCTCAACCCCCCAGGACTCCTTCATCCCCGCTCACGGCGCTCAACTGCGCAGGTCCTAGCGCAGGTGACTGCTTACTCCTACTCGCCATCGGCTGGTTTTAGTGATAGTCGAGCCCGCCACCACCCTGTCACGGGGGGTCACGGTTAGGAGTGGAAGTTGGAAAGGCGGAGAAGGGAGGAGTGGGGATACGGATAGGATAGAGTGGGGAGGGTTTGTGAGATTTGGGACAGGAAGGCATAAGACGGGAAAGAATGAGGTTAAGGGAATTGAGGAAGGGATGCAAAGGCGCCTGGTGGTTTTAGTTACGTCTATTTCTTATGGAATTAGAGCAAGAACGGGGTAGCAACCTCGAGAAGGTGCATCCGTCAGACTTGTCTTGAGGATCTACACGACTGTAGAGTTCTCCCTCAAGGCCCCGCCAACTCTACCACCTCTGAGGGAGACGGTAGGGTAGGCCTGCATCTATACTACCAAGCAAAGCGTGTCGTTAGTGCAACCGCAAAAGCATAAATCCAGACCCCTACCACGGGTGGGTTTTAGTCAGTAAGAGTCTGACACGCCCTCCCGCTCCACCCAGAGCCGGAGACTTATAAACCACTTTCTCCCATAAAAGGCTTAAAGGATAGCACATTGTCTTTACGAAATATCGGATTCAAATTTTTTTCGGAGAGCTTTCTCCCACAGTTTTCTTCTGATAATATCTTTGGCGGTTCACTAATGTTTCACCAAAACACCATTGACAAATTTTTAGTTTACAACCAAAAAACTCAAACTCAAAGCATTTATTTCAATTAAACCATTTACAGGCACTTTTGAATTGTCAAGGAATCGGTCAGTCAGAAATAGGTATGAAGCTAGTTGCCCATTCCAAAGCGTAGTAGGTACCTATGGAGAAGAACGGGCAAGAAACTCCACGGATACTCTTTTAAATAAAAAATTGTTACAAAATATTGGTTACATCATTCATGTTGAAATTATACATGTGAGAACAATGTAGAAAGACGTGCACGTTAGAAGCGTCCGTAATAAAAAGATAAAACAAAGAACAATTCAAAAAATTAAAATTAAAATAAGCCCTGGCAGCTAAGAGATGACCAGTCCCAACTGACGGCGCCCGTTCACGAACATGACGCATGGATTAGCACCATTCAGCTCAACCATTTTGATAATTCTAATTTTGGTAATTCTTTCTTACGTACATGATGTTTTCATAGATATATTGACAAGGTACCGTCATGATGTTAATATCCTTAAACAGTTTCCTTAGAGAATCGCGCCTGCGGAGTTATTATATGGCTCTGATCGCTCTTTTCTGCAGAATAAAAATAGACTCGATGTCTGCAGCCCGTCCCCACAGTAAAATACCGTAAGACATGATACTATGAAAGTAGTTAAAATAGACTAGCCTCGCGGTATCTACATCAGTAAATTGACGGATTTTTCTGACAGCATATGCTGCTGAACTTAGCCGTCCTGCAAGAGATGTTAAATGATGACCCCATTGCAGCCTTGAGTCGAGCGTGATCCCTAGGAAAACAGTTTCATCGACGAATTCTAGTTTCTCTTGATTTAATACTATCTCACAATCACTACTTTTGACATTTGATAAAGAAAATTTTATGCACTTAGTTTTTTTATACTATCTCACAATCACTACTTTTGACATTTGGTAAAGAAAATTTTATGCACTTAGTTTTTTTTCCATTATACTAAATTATTAGCAGTGAACCAATTTTAGACCTGCAGTAGGGCGTTATTTACGTCGTTAAAATTTGTAGCACGTCTATCTACCTTAAAAATTAAAGAAGTATCGTCAGCAAATAACACCATTTGTAGTTGATTTTTTAATAAATGGAGTAGATCATTTATATACACTAAGAAGAGGAATGGACCCAATATCGAGCCTTGTGGCACGCCTATTTTTACTTTTAAACCTAATGAATTGATACCGTTTATTTGAACTTGCTGTTGTCTATCATTTAAATAAGATTTTACTAAATTGAGTGCAAGTTTTCCAAGTCCGTAATGCTCAAGTTTCAAGAGTAAGGTTTCGTGATCGACGCAATCAAATGCTTTGGAGAGGTCACAAAAGATCCCTATGGCGTCTTGAGCCTCTTCCCACGCGTTAAAAATGTGTCTTAATAGGGTTACACCGGCGTCGGTCGTACAACGTCCTTTGGTGAAACCATACTGTTGATCGTGAAGGATTTTATTTGTGTTAAAATGATTGAGCATTTGATTAAGCATTACCTTTTCAAACACCTTGCTGAATACCGGCAACACGGATACGGGTCTATAATTATTGGTGTCTTTACTGTCCCCGGATTTGAAAAGTGGTATTACCTTACTGTATTTCATTAAATCCGGGAAGACTCCTTGATCCACACACAAATTAAATATTAAAGCTAAGTAAGGCGCTATGGTCTCAATTATGGAGGTACAGACTTTAATGGACATCCCCCAAAGATCTTCGGTCAATTTGATCTTGATTTGTTTAAAAGCTTTTATTACTGTTATGGGTTAATATGCTTAAAGTTAAATTCAATCAAGCATGCTGAAACTTTGGCCCTTACTAAATCAAAAGAGAGCGAGGGCGAGGAATTTAAGGTTTCAGTAGTTTTAAGTGGGATACTGGTAAAGAAATTTACAAACTCTTGAGCAACTTCTTTGCCAGCGCAAATGAGACCACCACATGACTTCTTCAGTGTATAACCAACGTTTCGTATACTATTTGTTTTACAAACAACTTATTCAGCAAATGTTTTAGTTTATAATCACTCGTTTTACAAACATTTACTTAACAAATGCTTCTCTTTACAAATGTTTCGCATGATATTTAATCATTTATACATTTTTCATTTAATATTTGAATTATTTTGGAAAAATCACGTTTATAATAAGTATCACTTTCTTTTTTTTAAACCAATCACAAAGTGATCATGGTTGCAATTTCCATTTGGGTCAAATAATTTATAGGCAAGTACTTTGGGTCAAATAAATAATTTATAGGCAAGTTCTTTAAACCTAATAAAGTATTTTTTCTATATATTCTAGTCGGTTTTGGCACTCGCCGGCCGCTGCCGCGGCACCGCTCGCTTCGCTCGCTCGGCTTGTGCGTAGGGGTCACAGTTCTAACTTAACCTAACCTAATCTAACTACATAGTTCGGTTCCGGGTAGCTTTTTTTTCTTTTAGCTCAAGTCGTTTAATTTTTATTGTTGATTTGTAAATTAAAATTACCCTTTTGACTATATAATTTTGAGTTTCATTTTTAGGAAATTGCGTAATGCAATATGTAAAACGTTTTTATTCCAAACGTTGTTTTATGAGATAACATGAATAAAAATGAATTGTTTGTCAAGTAATACGTTATTAAAACAAAGTTTATCCGACAATTAATTTCTTAATTGAATTATTTGGCAAACTTGTTGTTGTGCCAATCGTTATTTGTCAAGTGAATTTCACTTTCAATTTTCACTTAGTGAAAATTTGTAAATTAAGTTTTGGTGAAATGACTGGACACCATCTTTGGCAAATACATGGGGCCTCGTATTTTTGCAGTAAACAGCTGCGCAATTGGGCTCAATAATTAATTATGCGTAAAAGAAGTCGCTTGTTTACTAAAAAATATTGGTAGCTGTCAAATTATAAGACGCTGGAGATCAGCGCCATCTGAAGTGAGTAAGTGGCGGTTTTTAACCCCATTATTACAGAAGTTGGCAACACTAAATTCCTTGGAGTGACGATTGACAAAAAGCTAAACTGGAAAGCACACATAGAAGAACTTAGTAAAATGTAGTTATTCTTGTTACGCGCTGTTCAAACTGGTCCCAGTTCTTAACACTGAATCATTGCTCACGGCTTATCACAGTTTGGTTTCTTCACATTTAAGATATGGGATCATTTTCTGGGGCAACTCAACCGACAAGGACATACCCTTTAAAGCCCAAAAAAGGTGCATCAGGACTAAGGCTTTTATCCCGGGAATTTCGGTCTCGAAAATTTCGAGAGTCTCGAGGATATTTTGGTATTTTCGAGACTCGAGACTTATATATTTTGGGTCCCGGGAATATCGAGACTTTTGAGACTACCAGTAAAAATAAGAAGTGGATAATTGATGAACATGTGATTAATTAAGTCCGTAAAGCCGGCGAAGTTGTTCAGAAATATCACCAACAAAACAAATTATTAAGAAAATACGTAGAGGATGAGTTTCATAGACAACTAAAATTTATAATTGATTGCAAGACGAGATAGTCCACTTTAGCTGACATGCTTGAACGATAAAAAAAAAAAAGAAATATATTCGTTCGAAAAACTCTGATTTGATGTAGGATCCGGAATAGAGTTCACTGAATTTGAGTGTACTACATTGGAAGCAATCTCAAACTTGGTATCATGAAAGTGACCTTAGAAGTACTGTCTAGGCGAGACGCTACTCTTTTAAACAACGAATGGGTACTGCAGTAAGTTTTGTCTAAAGAAATTCGACTTACATCAAAGTTCTTTGAACATAAGTCTCGCCAATTCACTGCATATTTTCGCCTCAGTCAGGCTATTTTCCTTAATACCGATTAAGTTTTAAAAGAAGTTGGTTGAGCAACGATGAAATTACAATGTCTTTAAAAAATTGTACGAACGGTTAAATACGCAAATCCAAATGTAATAAAATTAGGCCCTCTCTGTCTGAAACTACATTAAACGCACTTTGTTTCTTACATGCCCACTATAAAAATTAAAAACCGGCCAAGTGCATGTCGGACCACGCACAATGTACGGTTCCGTAGTTGGGATGAATTTATCCCAAGAACAAACTTAACTTTGTAGTTGAAAAAAAATCTTTCATAAAGAATGTATGGGAGAACATGTTTTTACAACCGCAAATCTAAGTTGGTCGATTATTACTCGTTAACTTGTAAAGCCTACTCAGCTGTGATAGTTTTCCTTTTAAATTCGTTATATAAGCTACTGCCGTGAATTTTTTCAAATATCTAAAACCAACCATTTAGCTGGCAGGGGGGGGGGGGGGGGACGACACTTGACTCTAACAAAAAATTCCACTTTAAAGCTTAATATTTCGCAAACTGATCTCTGAATTCAAAAATGGTTTTACCACACTCACAATGTTTTTGAAAGACCTTTTCGACGATACCCCATACATTCCGTATGGGAGAACATGTTTTTCAACTACAAAGTTAAATTTGTTTTTGGGATAAGTTCATCCCAACTACGGGACCCTTCATTGTGCGTGGTCCGACACGCACTTGGCCGGTTTTTATTTGCTTATGACTTCGTAAACGCTCATCCTAGTTATATTGAGTGGTTTCTAATAAAAAAATGTTACTAGGATACTACGTAAACCTTTATTGACTGGTAGCCTATATGTCGTATGCCACTGTTATTGTAAAATGATACAATTTACTTGAAGAGGGAACTAACCGGCAATTTTTTTGTGATAGCTAATTTCATATTATTATGCTGTTTTAGAATTTGTATATTATTCAAAACTACACAAGAACGAACAATTTTTTCCTATTACTATATATACCTACTTATCTTTATGGAAATAAATAAAGATACCTCCGAAATACTTACCTAAAAAAACGTATGAGTGCGAGAGATATCGATACGTTTGGTGTAAGAAAAGGAGTGCAAAATATGGAGTCATTTCAGTTACATTATGTTATAATAATTTATTATAAAAACGTATTTTACTATGTTTACTTGGGGAAGAAAAATAATAAACATTTTTGTAACGTTGCGCGACTCTTGCGCGTGAGACCTCCACGACAGCCACGGTTGTCTTCGTTTGCAACGGGCATCTGGCATCTGGCTATCTGGCAGAATCTTAATGCTCCGAAATTCATTTGGCATAACACACTTGGCATAATCTTATTTAAACGAATATTTTAAAGGCATAAAAATTATTTAATATAATTATTGTTTGACCGAATTTTATATGTCCGAATTTACAATGGCATACTTTTAAGATGGCAGAATTTTATTTGGCATAATTACCTTTGGCAAAGTTAAAATTCCGCATAATTTCGTTTAGCATAACGTTTCTTTAGAGCGACAATTATTTGGTACAATTTCACTTGGCATACTACGAAGATGGCAGAATTTCATTTGGAATAATTTTAGTAGGCATATTGCCATTTCTATAAAATAGCATTTTTAACCTTAAATAATAAATTAAAATATTATCTTAAAAAGTCAATATGTTGTGCTACATTAGTGACAGAAACGAATCGCTACAAAACCGACTCCACGTAGTCTTGTCTGCCCTACCCCTAGAGTGTAATTTAAACCCGCGTAGGCACGGAGGGGCGAGGCGGCCCTCGAGCTGAGGAGCAGCTCGCGTGGGCGACGATAAGCTCGCGTGGGACCGCCGGAGCTCCGCAGCGCCGGAGCCGTGACAGAAACCATGCCTGCTGCATATTGCCTGCATGCTTGCCGCATAGTGTATGCTTGTTTGCATGCTGCATGCTTTCTGCATGCATGGTGTATGCTTGTTTGCATGTTTGCAAGCTGCGTGTTTGCTGCATGCATGGTGTATGCTTGTTTGCATATATATGAGTTTTTCAATTATTATGGATATGAAATGTATGCCAAAAGATGATTCTATCTGTAAACTTTCTGAGATATGATTCTGCCTTTTAATGATTATCGATATGAAATGTATGTGAAACGACGATGCTGACTGTTAACTTTCTGCGATGTGATGGTTCTACTTTTTAATTATTATGGATATGAAATTTATGCCTAAAGATGATTCTGACTTACAAAATTATGAGTTTTGAATGTATGATAAATGAGTGTCTGCCAAAAGATTTTCTGCGAAATGAAGTTTATGCTATCCGCTGTTATGCAAAATAATATTATGACATAAAAAGTTCTGCTATAAAGGGTGGACCCGTTTGCAACGGTATTTTTTATATTTGACTGCGTGTATCGTATTAGTAAAAAAAATCAGTGTAATCCGCATATTGGGTAAGTGTTGAACAATGTTAATGTCACTTTTTAGTGTTCCGTAGTAAACAAGGAACCCTTATAGTTTCGTCATGTCCGTCTGTCTGTCTGTCCGCGGTTTAGCTCAGAGACGCTTAGTACTAGAAAGCTGGAATTTGGCATGGGTATACATATTAATCACGCCGAAAAAGTGGTAAAATAAAAGCCCTAGACGTAAAGTGAGGATGGTTTTTTTTTTCTCTCAATAATCCCATAGCATAGTATAAGGAGTTCCTAGTAGGCTATCTCCGGCCCAATCCGCGATATAATTGCCTACCTCAGGGTTGTCACTTTTAGCTAAATTTTAATATTTGAAATTACGATTTGATATTTATAGATTAAAAAAAAAAGTTCAGTAGGTCCAATTCAGTAAATAGATCGTTTTGTATAAAAACGATTAATCAATCGATCGATCGATCGTTCTTCTACTACCAAGTACCCGAAAACATCCCTACAGAAGAGGAGAGATTTACTGGATTTGTTGTTTTTGTTTAAAATTTTGATTTGTAAAATTGACTGTCCCCAATTGTTGAGCAGGATCAAAATCCTATATCAAAACCTGTAAGAAATTGGTACACTAGTCTATAAGTTTTTGGTTATTGGATGTATCTCATCGTTGTATCAGTGTATTCAATTGTTGGTGAGCCAAATACCTAATTAAAATAAAATAAAACCAAAATTTCTGAGCTTGTATTTCCAAATGTAGAAATTACGTTGAGAATGTAGGTACTTGGATGGTGTCAAACTGCACTGGAGAATGCTCATTTTCGAAGATGAAAATTATAAAAATAGACTTATCCGCTTAAACACCTATCAAAGTTATGCCTACTGAGTATTGAAAGTGATTTACTCCGAGAACTGGATTTCACCGAAATTATCAATGATTTTTTGACGAAAAAAGCTCGCAAATCTCCATTAGCCAAACATTTATCTTTTATTCTTTTGTAAATTTTTTGTATTATGTATAAATGATTGAAAACTGTGAATTTAATTTTCGCATGTTCCACAAAAAAATCGCTGCCTCCACTTCTTGGTTGCCCCAGGGCCTCCACACCTTTAAATCCGGCCCTGCGCACTTGGCCGGTTTTTGAAATAAATAAAACAGGTTTATTATATTGTGTGTACCAACATATTGTCTAGGTCAACTTAGGGCCTGTGCCTATTTGCTCATTATCTTTTATTGTATTAAATTATTATGCCTTCTGCGTAATTATTTCTACAGGTACCTAACGTATTTGCGATTAGCTTTGCGCATTTCTATGTACTTGTCATTGACTCAAAATGTGCAAGTCATTTCGTGCTACTCACTCCATAAACTTGTAAGCTCCGTCAGAGCCGGCTTTACCTATGGTGCAGGGTGTGCAGCGCACACGGGCGCAGGGCCTTAGGGAGCGCCGAGGGTCGCTCGCGACAAATTTTTAATCAAATCCCAAACAAGACCAAAACATGTTCAGGAAAAAAGGCAGTTTGTAGGTAGTTGGGGACCCCCTACGCTAAATATGAACTAAGGGTGCTAGAATGTCGAGCTCGCTACGCTCGCTCTTGCAACCTCAACATTCTCTTTTTTCTTAGAATTCTCTGTGTAAATCGACAATGTAATTCCTATTTACGTATGAAAGGTCAAAAGAAAAACTGACCTATCTGGGGCGAGGTGTTAAATTTTCGAGCTCGATTGGCTCGCTCTCGCATCCTACATTTTCAAACTATTTTGTATAGGTCAACAAAGTAATTCCTGTTTCCCTATTTGTATATCAATGGTCAAAAGAAAACCTAACCTATTTGAACCGAATCTCTCAATATTGTGCGTACAAACTTACATTTGCAGTTGGAATGTATGGGGGAACATGTTTTCAACTACAATGTTAAGTTTGTTCTTGGGATTTATAAATTCATCTCCACTACGGAATCCGTCAT
Organism: Agrochola litura; assembly: GCA_949152395.1. Taxonomy (NCBI): domain Eukaryota; kingdom Metazoa; phylum Arthropoda; class Insecta; order Lepidoptera; family Noctuidae; genus Agrochola; species Agrochola litura. Next base: position 24,202,800 of record OX424508.1, read on the forward strand.
TGTGCGTAGTCCGACACGCATATGGCCGGTTTTTTTTATCATGATTTTAGAATTTTGAATCCAGATGTATTTGTAGGATTCTTATAAGTTAGTCTTTAAGCCCAGAACAGGTTGTGCATTTGACGTATTAGATGTTCATTAACATATATTTGTGAATTATCATTGTTTTGGTATATCGTTCGATTTTTTATTTTTGTCTCAGCGAGTTTTCAACCAGTCTGACCGGGCTGCCTTTGTGCGTAGTGTGACGATTATTGGTCGTAGGTTTTTTCCGTCGATGCCTCACATTTTTTGTAATTCTTGCTACAGTTTCTGTTAAATTTTCTTCATCTTGTTTCTGTACCTGTACCTACTATTACGTGAACCTAGAACCTTACCTACCCAAATCCTTGCCATAGATATAAGATAGAAGATCCTTGTGCACTTCAAGATCATCAGTTGAACTTGTCCCAAGCCAACGAGGTATCCGAACCTTGGAAAGTAATTTTAACTCTTCGCGGTAACTGCACTCCGTTATTAATTCTGTAGTTAATTCCTCACCCACCACCTGCGAGCAAAAACTATTGGATGAACACCTTTGTTACAACCACACTAGGACTCGTGGTGACTACTACGGTTAGCCATAGCTCTTTTTACCCGACTGTAACAGAAGGAGGGTAATGTTTTTATTTACTTCATAGGGATCGACGGGCTGAGAAACATGGTGTTTTCTGTAGGGCACATCACCGGGGCTCCTTTTGCTGGTGAGGTTTTTCCCCAATTGAAGCAAAGAAGTTAGCTATTTGCTTAGGGTTCAGTGATCAAGTTATCATTTTTATGTAATTTAATGTTAAATTTTTCGTTTTTTATTGATGTTGATTGTTATAAGGTTCACTTTAGTTTTTGTGAGATTTGAAAAAGAAAAGACGTGTGTCTGATTACAAGTGTATTGAGCGACTAGCTTTTGTTTAAAGTAACACTATTAAATATATCTGTATGACATATACATACCTATTACTACGCAGGTATGAGCGTTGAACGCTATACATCACAACATACCGCCCACCAAAAGGCCTCTAGGTATTTTAAGAAACAATGATTTGAAACTGTTACATAATTAAGAGGTTACCACTAAACAACGTTATATAAATCTGTAGGTGGGGATATTAATATTTAGCATGCATAACACAATTACCAACAAAATGAATACTGCATTTCTAAAGAGCACATTTTAAACAGTGTAAATCAGCAAACAATAATGTTAATTAAATTTCTAAAACATTAAATACACATTAGGTTCCATTGAGAGGCAATGGACATAATTTTGTTACAGTTCTTTTTGTTACGGAACTACCACTTTTGACACTATACACCCTCGTTAGACCGTCCGGACCAGGGTGTTTATCGACGATTCGTCCCAAGGACCATTTTCCAGGTGGCAAGTTATCAGTTTTTATCAAGACGACATCTCCGATCTTAAATTCTTCTTCCCTTTTATGCCACTTAGGACGCTGTTGCAATCTGGATAAATACTCATCCTGCCATCGCCGCCAGAAGTCGTGAACAAGTTTCTGTGTGTGTTGCCAGCGAGACAAGCTGGACAGCCTTACGTCTTTCATATCGGGTGATGGGACAACAATTGGTACCTCTCCAATTAAGAAATGTCCTGGCATGAGTGGGTCCATGTTGTCTGGATCAGTGTCGTTCATAGGACATAATGGACGGGAATTCAAGCAGGCTTCCACTTGGCAGAGTATCGTCGTCATCTCTTCGTATGTCAGGTGAGTGGTTACAATTCTTTTCAGGTGGTATTTTATAGATTTAACACCGGCCTCCCATAATCCACCGAAAGAGGGACTGTAAGCGGGAATGAAATGCCATTGGGTACCCTCTGTGGCTAGTGTTTCTGCAATTTCTCCAGTAAACTGTAAGTTTGCCTCATTCCAGGCATCTCGGAGCTCTTTGTCAGCTCCTACAAAGTTACGCCCTTGATCGCTCCACATGTGATTACACTTGCCTCTCCTGGCAACAAAACGTCTAAAAGCGCCGATAAACGCTTCTGAAGTAAGATCACTTACGAGTTCAATATGGATTGCCTTCGTAGACATACAGATGAATATAGAAACGTAGGCCTTTGTTGTCTTGTTTCCTCGGCCTTTAGATAACAAAATCTGAAAGGGCCCCGCAAAGTCTACACCACTATTCAAGAATGGCCTGAATGGAGTCATTCTCTCATCGGGTAAATCTCCCATAATTTGAGCTCTGGTAGTAGCATTAACTCTAGCGCAAATGAGGCATTTGTGTACATGTTTCTTAGCCATTGATTTTGCCTTTAAAATCCAGTATTTTGAACGTAGATAACATAACATCAGTTGAACACCTCCGTGAAGCGTCTTAAAATGTGCGTCGGCTATAATCAGAGGCGTCAATGTGTTTTTACTTCCGAGAATAATTGGATGTTTTCTTTCATCAGGTAAGTTTGCGTGTCTGAGGCGACTGCCCACCCTGAGGATATGTTTATCATCAAGATAAGGGTTGAGGGATCGCAACGGACTTCTCCTTTTCACTTGTTTATTTATCTTTAATCTTTCTATTTCTTCTGTGTATTCTTCTTCTTGAACTCTTTTTATACAAATTGTTAGAGCATCATCTAATTCTTGTGTTGTTATTTGTTTATTTATGTTTACATTGATTTTGCAGTTCAAGAATCTTTTGCCGTAACAAACAACTTTGAGTAATTCTGGTAAGTTGTTAAAGTTCTCAAATTGTGTAGTTATAGATTTCTCTTGTGCTTCGGTGCTGAGGTGAGTAATAACCTTTTTTGTTTTAATTTCCATGTCTGTTGTGATAACTTCCTGTTTACTAATCTTTATTTCCTTTTCAGATAACCAACCTGGGCCTCTCCACCACAAGCCACATTTCTTCAGTTCGGACAGCAACATTCCTCGAGAGGCTAAGTCTGCGGGATTATCACTCGACTGTACATGATACCAGCGCTTGTTATTTACGTTTTCTACAATTTCAACGACGCGGTTGGCAACAAACGTTTTCCATCGGTTGGGATCACCACATAGCCACGCTATGACTATAGAGGAATCTGTCCATGCATACATATCTGAAGTTGGAATTTTCATTGCTAGCCCAATTTGTTTCATAAGCTTGGAGAGAAGTAATGCACCACACAACTCAAGTCTTGGTAAGGATATTGTTTTCAGGGGTGCTACTCTTGTTTTAGCAGCAATGAGTTTTATTTCAACCTTGTCATTTGTTTCAGTTCTTATGTATACTGCTGCAGCGTAAGCTCGTATCGAAGCGTCACTGAATCCATGTATTTGTATATTTGTTTTGTTTGTTTCCGTTGTACCAAGCCATCTGTTCACTTGTACATTGTTCACACTTGCAAAATCTGATCTTATCTGATTCCATTCTTCACGTAACGTTTCACTTACGTTCTGATCCCAATTCACCTTTTCGAGCCATAGTTTCTGTAATAGTATTTTTGCCATTACTGTACTCGGTGCAATCCAACCAAGCGGATCAAAAAGCCTTTGTATGTCAGATAAAATATTTCGTTTTGTTACATAGGTACTTTCAGATGTTGGTAAAGTCAAGTTGTACTGAAATGTGTCTGTTTTCAGGTTCCACACAATGCCCAATGCCTTTATTGTTCCATCAAGATTCATGTCTATATGTGCGTTGGTTGATCTGTTTTCTTCATCTATTGATTTCATAAAATTAATATCATTTGATGACCATTTCGTGAGTTGAAAACCACCCTTTTGTAGTATGTTTGTGACAGTTTTGGCTAGAAAAATAGCAGTTTGGGTTTCATCAGCTCCATCAAGCCAGTCATCCATGTAAAGATTACCCTTGATGGATTGCACAGCGAGTGGTTGATCTCTTCCTTCATCATCAGCTGTTTGATGGAGTGTTCTAACAGCTAAATACGGTGCAGATGCTGTACCGAATGTGACCCTCAGCAAACGGTATTCGTGTAAATCATCATCCTCATCGGGTCTCCAGATAACTCGCTGGAAGTCTGCATCTTCACGATTCACCAATATTTGGCGATACATTTGTTTGATGTCGGCCATGAAGCAGACACGCTTCATTCTCCATTTCATAAGAAGGTTTCTCAAATCATCTTGCAGCTGCGGACCTACCAATAATTCTTCATTTAGTGAAATATTATTTGTGCCTTTACAAGAAGCATCGAAGACAACGCGTGTTCGAGAGGTCTCCTTGTCAGAACGAACTACAGCGTGGTGAGGTAAGTAAATTGATTTTGTTTCTTTTTCTCTTTCAGGTATCTTCTCCATGTGTCCTTGATCTATGTAATCATCTATGACTTTAGTGTATTCTTTTTTCAGGTCTGATGACTTCTTAAACTTCCGCTCAAGTTGCAAGAATCTTTGTTTGGCTATCTCCTTTGTTTCCTTCAGGTGTTTGTAACTTTGTCTTCGTGCTCATTTAATTTAGTTGTGCACTGTACATTTTGAAAGGTAATTTGACTATGTACCTTCCTTCCTCATTTCTAGTTGTTGTTTTCTCGTAGATATCTTCACAAATCTTATCTTCCTGTGTTAAATTTCGATCCTTGTCAGTCTCTATTTCCCATATCGATTTCAACATTTCGTCTACGTCAACTTGGTGATGCATCACAAGGTAGGTATCGTTTTGTGCTTTTTCATAGATATCTCCGAAAATAATCCAACCCAGGTTTGTTTTTTGTGCAGTTGGAGTACCTGGTGGACGTTTTATTAAATCTGGCTGTATAATCTGTGCGTATTCCTTGACTCCTAATAGCAGATCTACAGAACCAGGTGTCAAGTAACTCGGATCAGCCAAGTTAAGCCCGTCAATGTGAGGCCATGATTGATTAACAATTGTTTTGGTGGGTATCTTAGTGGTCAGTTGTTTCGACATCACGTAGGCTTGGATCGGTAAACTATAGTTATGGTCCCACTGTGATCTTATATTAAGCTGTACCACGTGTTTGATCTCTGTTCTCAAAGATGCCACTCCAACAACACTTCCCTTGAATGGTTGTCGCTTCAGTTTCAATAGTTGAGTCGCTTTCTCGCTTATGAAAGTAGCTTGAGAACCCTGATCTATCAGCGCGCGTAGTGAAATGATTTGACCCTCCGTATTTATTGCTTCCACTAAAGCAGTCGCTAACAGTGCTATCATGTCTAGTTGTATGATGCGACGCGATCACTGGGTTCACTTGAACTGCTTTCTTCTCTTCTACTACATGCTGTGAAGCCAACGGTTGTGAGGTGCTCGGTGTAGCCGCTGGTTCTGTGTTCTTAGTCTCATGTAGTAAAGAGTGATGACGTCGGTGACATTTCTGACAGGACACTGGTAATTTACATCTCTTTACAGAGTGTCCAAGTGCTAGACAGTTAAAACATAAATGTTTATTCTCGACATATTCGGTTCGCTCATCTAGTTTCATATCAATAAATTTCTTGCAGTGACACAACGTGTGGTTTTCTTTGCACATGATACATATTTTCTCTGTACTTGGTGTGGCAACATGATAAGAACGTTCTTTAACTTGTTTCTCCCTTGTATTATTGTTAGCTGTAACGCCTGTAACTAACTCTAAGGTGCGGAACTTGGACTCCATGAAGGTCTTTAATTCACTCCAAGTAGGCAATGCTTCGCAGTCTGCCTTATAGGCATACTCTTCCCAGCCTTTATGTGTCTCTGGGTCAAACTTCTGAACGAGCAGAAATATTATTACATGATCCCAAGAGTCCGTTGTTATTTTTAAATTACCCATGTAAGGAAGTTCTTCTCAGGGGTATATGTTGGGTCTTTAAATTAGTTCGACGCACGTTAATAGTAAAAGGGTATAATAGAACACAGAGAAACACAGTATAAAAGCACAAATGGGTAAAAACAATCTTTATACTAAAACTAACACGAGCGTTTCGCGAGTCGTGACGTACACTTTCGAGTTCTTTCGTCCACTGTCCGTTGGCAGGGCGCAAGAGTGTTGGCGGGGGTATTGTCTCCCGTCGCCGCGCTTAAGGGTTAGTCACAAACACAAACGTTAAGGCTCTGCTACATCCTCCCCCTCTGACCCAGACATGCGCCCACGCGTCTGAGTCAGATAAGATAACGCTTAGGTCTACCGCGTTTCGTTGACCGGGGCTGGCGGTACGTCGCCTACGAATGTAGTCAACTGGGAAACATGGTACCTCCCTAACGGTTCACCGCTACTTACCTTCTCCAACACATAAGTGGTGGAGCTCGCGGGCTCCTTAATACGGTAAGGTCCGTCCCGTCGCGGTATGAACTTCGGCGTTTGTCCGCGGGTCGTGTCGTTACTTCCTTGGGTCTTTAAAAGGACTAGATCACCGATTGCGTAATAAGGTGCAGGGCTGCGACCCTCGTCGGCATAACGTTTCTGATTAGTTTGAACCTTTTCATGCACTTCCCTAGCTTCAAATAGCATGGTTGACATCCTCTGAAGGTAAGGGGTAAGGCTCGTCACGACATTGTCACTCTCCACAATGGTGCGCATGTCGGCGATGACGTCAGCCGGCGCACGCATCTCTCGACCAAACGTCAGATAAGCCGGTGAAAATCCGGTGCTGCTGGTCACTGCAGAGTTCATCGCGAAACGTATCGCGGGTAAGTGAGCGTCCCAGGTGTTGTGATCCTTCCCTACCAGAATAGCAAGTTGTGGCTTTAGATCACGGTTCTTCCTTTCCACCGGGTTCGCTTGTGGATGGTATACAGGTGACAGCGACTGAGTAATGCCAAACGAATGACAAGCCTGCTGCATTATTTCGCTGATGAACTGTACACCATTATCACTCAAGATCCGTCTAGGTACTCCATATCTCAGGAAAACCTCTGCGATCATGATCTTGGAACAGTTTAAGCTAGTAGCATCTTGTAGAGCAAATAACTCTACCCATCGAGAGCAGGTGTCTTCTAAAATAAGGATCCACTTGTTCTTATTTGCGGTCTCCGGCAATGGGCCGAAAAGGTCCACGGCGACGACTTCAAAGCGGCGATTAGTTGCAGGAGTCTGCAGCAGTCCGGCAGGTTTCCTGTTATCGGCTTTGTACCTCTGACATTCTACACATTTCTTCAGGTATTTGACGATGTACTGCCGCATACCAGGCCAGTAATACTTCGACTTAACTCGATCTAGTGTGCGCTCCACTCCACAATGTCCAGCCGTCGGTGCGTCGTGATACTCTGCCATGACTTTATCACGCTCATGCTCCGGTACAACGAGACATCCCGTCTCTTCTTCATACTCGTCGGGTCCATATCTGTACAAAATACCGTCCGACATAACGAAGCCACGGTCGGACCAACTCCTCCCCCTAAATGGGTCGTCGGTTGATTCGAGGTCCTCGACGATCTTTCGCACGTCGGGATCTTTGAATTGGTTTACACGAACATCCTTAGGGCTTCTTGACGGAAAATCGACCTCGGCGTAGCGGATATCACAATCCGTTTCTTCTGCGCAAGGTGGTCGCGAAAGAGTACAGCTGACGTTCGACCTGCCAGGTGTATATTCTATACGGAGATTGTACTCCTGGAGAGTAAGGGCCCACCTTGCTAAGCGGCCACTTGGTGACTTTACAGTCATCAGCCATCGCAGAGGTTGGTGGTCGCTCTTTATCACAACCTCTGATCCTTCGATGTATGCGCGGAACTTGGTAACCGCCCATACGACTGCCAGCGCTTTTCTCTCCGTTGTGTTATAGTTTCTCTCTGCACTATTTAACAAACGGCTGGCGTATTCTACTGGTCTTTCCTCGGGGCCCTCCTCCTGCATCAGTACTGCTCCGAGACAATAACTGCTGCTGTCGGTCCTCAATGTAAACGGCATCGATTCGTCAGCTTGGCGCAGTATCGGAGCGGTGACTAACTTTTCCTTAATGCAGTCAAAGGCATCTTGTTGCTTCGAGGTCCAGGTCTATTTGCTGTCCTTTTTGAGAAGATCCGTCAGAGGTTTGGCAACGTCGGCGTAATTGGGAATGAAACGCCGGAACCAGCTTGACGTTTGCAAAAAAGTCTTCGCATGCTTCGCGTTCTCAGGAGGAGACATATTTGCGATAGCTGCTGTCTTATCAGGGTCTACCTTCACCCCACCTGGTACAATAACGTGGCCCAAAAACTTGACTGACTCGCGAGCAAAGCAACTCTTTTCGCGGTTCACTCGCAGGTTGTACATTTCAAGCCGGTCGAAAACAGCGCTCAAGTCTTCAAGGTGCTTGGGGAACGACTCCGACAGGACGATCACGTCGTCTAAGTATGTTAGCATACAAACATCGGACAGTTCCTTGCCGGACCTGAATCGATCCATAAGCCGCTGGAAAGTCGCTCCCGAATTCCTCAAACCCATTGGCATCCTTTTAAACCTAAAACAGCCGAGTGGGCTCACGAACGCAGTCTTGTCGCGGTCGTCCGGTTCTACAGCGATTTGGAAGTACCCTGATCGGAGGTCACAGGTTGTCATAAAACTGGTGTTCTTAGCTGCGTGGAGAACGTCTTCGATGCGTGGAAGTGGGTAGCGGTCAGGCTCGGTAACAGCATTCAGCTTTCTGTAGTCTACACATAGCCGAATCCCTCCATCCTTCTTCGTCACGAGGACCACGTTGGCGGCCCAAGAAGATTCGCATTCTTCGATCACGTCAGTGTCCAGTAATTTCTGCAACTCTTGTTCCAGCATCGCTCTCTTACTAGGAGACATCCGGTAAGGCGGTGAGGCGATGGGTTCCTGATGCGGGTCGATCTTCAACCGGTGCATGGCGTATTCAGTTGGTGGCCCGCCCTTTGCGAAGCGGTCAGACCTCTTCAACAGAAACGCGTTCAGTTGGATCCTCTGATCTGCTGTTAATATGGTGCCTTCATCATCTCTCAGCACAAGGTTTGATGCTTCTACCTTCATCAGCTCCATCTGGCCGCTAGTAGGTAAATCAAAGTTTGTGATAAAGGGGTGCCAGTGTTCCGGTTCGTCATTAAAACACCAGCTTCTCTGTGGTAAGTCCAACAGGATACTTGCTTTCATAATAAAGTCTCTACCTAGCAATGTCCGAGTTTGCGCGTCCGGTATGACTATATACGTGGTAGGTATAACGTGGTTTTCCAATGTTATATCGGTATCACACTCAAGTATAGTACCTTCTTGTTGTGATCCGTTGGCAAGCCCTATAGTACGTAACGTTTTCCTGAAAACAACGCCGGCTCTAATAAGTAAGTCGTATAGCATGGTGCCCGCGATGGAATGTGTGGTCCCCGTGTCTAAGATAGCTACCCCCTTGCGATTCACGACTTGGATTTCCACCAGCGGCCGTGGATCATAACTATTGGCTACTTGAACGCTACAAAAATCCGACTTACTTGAAGTCGACGCGCCTTTGCAGTTACTGCATTTTGAACGTACCACTCCCAGCTGACCACATCCGTAACAACGTAACTCGGTGCTGTTGCTCGACTTATTAGAAAGGTCAGTGACCTTTCCGTCCTTCTTATCTTTATTACGGCACTCGTCTACCGCGGTCAAGTTTACAATAACTACATTTCGGTCTAACACGCCTTTGATTATTATTCGCCTTACGTAAGTCGCTTACGGGATTCGTAGGGTTAACGATTGTGTTCAAACGTTCCTGCGCGGCGACGGAAGGGTTAATATTTACATAAGTAGCACTTACCTCCGCCAACGACTCCTCGACTAACCTGGCCTTCGCTATTAGCTGTTCCAGCTCGTCCACCGCGTCGCGAGACACTCGTTTTCTTATTCTACGATCTAATAATCCGTAAACCATGTCTAACATCATCACTTCCGGCACATTATATGGTAACTTTGAAATTAACGCGCGCACTTTGCATATAAACACGTCGGCCCGTTCACTATTTTGTTCGGTACCGAAAATGTCTCTAAGTATTTTATAACCGGGTCGTGGCACTCCGTACATCCCTCGCAGACGTTGCAGCGCGTCGCACCATGACGCTATCGACGACTTCACGCCCTGCCACCAGATGGCGGCCTCGCCGACTAGCAGCATAGGCAGCCCCCGCAGCGCGTGCTCGTCGCTGACGTTGGTGCAGTCACGGTATACTTCAATAGCATCGATGAATGCCTCGAGCTCTTCCGCGTTCTTCGATGACCCGTCAAAACGCGCCGTACACTTTGCGAAGTTGCCCGACCACCGCGCGGTATCATGCGTGTCGGGTATCCTTGGTGATGATGTGCACGTTTCATCCTTGTTCGCCAATATGCTTTCAAGGAGAATACGGTTTGCTTCCGCTTGGCTCCTTGTGATATTACACACAAGTGTCTGAAGCATCTCCTCAGACATGGCGATGTTCGGTGATGACAGTGATGATGCGACCACCGTCCTATTCTGCTCCGCGTCCGTGTCGGATTCCGACCCACCATCTCTTCCGGTACGTTTTTTTGTTGGCTTCGGCGGCATGGTAACAGGGAACTACCTCTACTGTTACTCGCTCGAACAACACGGGTGATGGTTATAAGGGTGGTTCGTTGCACGTGTTGATTGTATTCTCGCGCCAATACGCTACGCGGTAGACTCGCGCGCGCGCGTCGGTTACAATTTTGGGCGGGAAGAGTGGACTCGCCCGAAATTTGTTGCACGTGTTGATTTTTTCTCGCGCCGCCGCCGATGCGCTACGCGGTAGATTCGCCTGCGCGCGCGTCGATTATAATTTTGGCGGGAAGAGTGGACTCGCCCGAAGTTTGTTTGGAGATATTTACAGTAGCACTATCGGAAAAAGTTCACAATAATCACAGTATATGTTGGCACGATAGGAATTAGCACTTGTTGTCTCTGTTATGTTTTTTGTTTACGTATTTTCACTGAAAACGGCCCCACGTTGGGCGCCACTTGTAAGGAAGTTTTTCTCAGGGGTATATGTTGGGTCTTTAAATTAGTTCGACGCACGTTAATAGTAAAAGGGTATAATAGAACACAGAGAAACACAGTATAAAAGCACAAATGGGTAAAAACAATCTTTATACTAAAACTAACACGAGCGTTTCGCGAGTCGTGACGTACACTTTCGAGTTCTTTCGTCCACTGTCCGTTGGCAGGGCGCAAGAGTGTTGGCGGGGGTATTGTCTCCCGTCGCCGCGCTTAAGGGTTAGTCACAAACACAAACGTTAAGGCTCTGCTACACCCATGTTATTCAGGCATTCTGTAGTTGTATCTAACAAGCCTTTTAACTGGACAGCTGATTGCGAAGTCATTTTCCTCTGGTAAAATAATCTTTTCATGATGCAGTTTAATATTATGCGTCTGTTACCATACCTCTTGTTCAAAACATTCCATGCAGTTGCGTAATTACTGGATGTCACTTGTATATGGGTCAATAACGCCTCAGCTTCTCCACTCACACTTGTTTTCAAATAATGTAATCTCTGTACATCACTGAGGTTATTATTTTCGTGCACCAAAGTAAACAAATTTTTGAAAGTCGGCCATCCTTCATAATTTCCATTAAACTTAGGTAATTCTATTATTGGTAAATGCACTATATTTTGCGATGCATATGTTACGTTCATACTTGAATTTCTCGAATCCGTCGATGCTGATTCCGCTAACGACGTAAGCATATCTTTCAGATCACCTTGTAATGAACTGTATAATTCTTCATAAACAAAAAATTCCTCGTTCAAAAAGTATGGCAAAATTCCTTTTTGTTCTTTGGGTGTTATCTTTACTAACCCGTCATGTGCGTTCTTGAATGACATCCAATACTCATCAATAATTTTCACACGTGCTTCCATATAACCTTTTGTCAGTCTTCCTTTCGGACACTTTTTCAAGTTTGTTTGCGTTTTTTGAAGTAAATTAGCACCATCTTCCAAGACAGCGAGATATTGCTGTTGTTATTTCGTAGTACTCATAATTGTTTCACTTTATTTCACTAAACAAATCTTCAGTCAAATTATTCGTAAAACTTGAATCTTCCGTAGTAAGCGCTAATTACTTAGTTGCAAACATATTCATAACTATCCAATAGAACGAGGTGTTTTTCTATGAATCCTTATCGCTGTGGAATGTGGTTCTTTTGTTCAAGCGTCCAGATGTTTACAGCTTGGTAGTTGCTACGTTCGGCTCGAATACGACCATATGTTGATTGTTATAAGGTTCACTTTAGTTTTTGTGGGATTTGAATAAGAAAAGACGTGTGTCTGACTACAAGTGTATTGAGCGACTAGCTTTTGTTTAAAGTAACACTATTAAATATATCTGTATGACATATACATACCTATTACTACGCAGGTATGAGCGTTGAACGCTATACATCACAACAATTGATTTATTTGTTCTTTCGTTTATTTTATTCCACGGTAGTTTTTACTTTATTTGTTGACTTTTTTATTTTATTTATATATTGTAGTTTTTTTGCTGTCATTACAGATTGCTTTAGGGTTCTTTCGTATTTCTTATGTTTTAATGGTAAGTATTTTAACTAGTATTTTGTTTTTGCTAGTGTTAGACTCACTGTTACAAATAAAACACTGTAGGTATAATATAATCAAATATATTTAGTTACTTCCACTTGGAGCACTTTACACTTCAAAGGCTGAACGATCACTGACTGTGACTAACATTTTCGTTACGACACAAAACTAAGCACTATGATAAAGCTGTACGGCGCACCAAGCGCCATCTGTTAACAGACGTTATAATTATGCACTGCTTTACCTTAGCGAGTCAAATAAATTAATATGAACAATGTAATAACTATTACTAATATGGCAAATGCTTAGTTAAATTCATTATTTATTCTAGACAATATTTATGAAACAATAATTTAGGTAAAACATAATTTGAGTAACAAAACAATAATAATCGATGAATCAATAACATTACTTATCATCGAGTGGTCTTACATTCGGCCATGCGACTCACATAACACGTCCTCGTGTTAGAACTTGCCATTTTATAAAGACAATTTTTGAATTATTCAATAATTAAAATGAAATCATCATCATCAATAATCAACAACATTTCTTAATATTTCAGTTTCAAGTTAGTATTAATTTGGCTAAGATTACAATGAATTTTCACCTGCTTCTGTCAACCGTGGTTACAGAGCGTCTGCTATGAACACCACTTTATCACATATCGGACCAAGGCTATATCTGCCTTTGTCAACCGTAGCAACAGGGCTATTCTGCACTGAATACTACATGCGATAGTCTGACTGAGGTTACTATGCATGCAATCAAAGATTATCTAGTAACAGGAGCACTGAATACCATTTCAAGGCTACTTCTGTCTTTATAAAATCATAGTAATAGGCTATATCTGCCTCAAATCACAAAGGCTATATCTGCCTAAAATCACAAAGGCTATATCTGCCTAAAATCACAAAGGCTATATCTGCCTCAAATCACAAAGGCTATTTCTGCTTAAAATCACAAAGGCTACATCTGCTTAAAATTATAATCAAAAGTAGGTAACCCTTTTGTACCGACTACTATCTATCATAACCTCAACACATCCATCAGTATACACAATATCTGTTTCTACTGACCATTGACACTTTTGCAGTCGTCGCCACTAGAGGCGGATTCATCTTCCGATCTATTGAAACTTAACCACGGTTTAATTTTATCAACAGCATTATATAAATTTGCGTCCACTCTTACGCGTGATTGGCGTGTCTTCGACTTGATACCTATCATTATCGAAAACATCTGTCACTCTATAAGGTCCCTGATATTTAGGTACTAATTTTCGACTTTTTCCTGTTGATGGGATTTCTCTTTCAATACTGACTAAATCACCTACATTAAATGTTTTTGGAGTGGATGTGTTTTTATCATAATGAGACTTTTAATTGTTTTGATAATGTGTGATATAATCATTAATTTTTTCACGAATTTCGCTAAGGGATTCTTTGTTAATAGTATGGTCAACATCAAGTGCTGTTTTTATTCTACTTTCAGCCGTACCTATCAAACAAGTGCCAAAAAGAGCCTCCGAAGGTGTTCGGCCAATGCCTTTATTGTATGTGTTGTTAAGACCCATTGCACATCGGGAATGTAAAAGTCCCATTTCTTTTCATTTTGCCCTGCACATTTGGCACTGAGTGATGCAACCAAAGTGCGATTGTAACGCTCGACTTGCCCATTTGCTCTTGGCGTAGCCAGTGTAGCCACTGCATTGAGTACGTGTTTGACACCCAAATTATTTAAAAACTCTTTGAATTTAGAACTAGTAAACGATGAAACCCTATCCGAAATAATTCTTTTGGAAACCCCAAAAATACGGAAGTACTCTCTTAACTTATCAATAACAATAGACGCTTTTGTGCTTCTAACCGGTTTTAAAATGATAAATTTTGTGTAGGCATCAATAATTACGAACAAGTGTGTGTTACCCTTAGTACTTTTAACAAACGGACCGACATGGTCAATGTGTAACGTGGCAAATGGTGAATCTATTTTTGGGATCGGTACCCCTAGTGTGAGTTTCTTGCCGTATCACGAAATACGTGACGATCAAGTTAATCGAGCTAACTAATGAGCAATGGTATTTAAAAATGATGCGAGTGTGAGTTGATGAACGTCTAACTAACATCAGTGCGTATCGTCACTTGTCTGATAGTATGCCGAACGTTTTGTTATTTTCTTAAGTTGCCTATATTGAACTTAGAATGGTTTCGGTGAGACAATACGACCAAAATACAAATCTTATCGCAACCATGTTAACAAGCGTTATGCGTGCCCTACGTAATTTAGATGAACAATATTGTTTATGAATGAGATATTTCTATTTCGATTTAACGTACGTGAGTAAGGGAGATGTGAAATATGTGGCGTCAAATTCAAGTGAGTGTAAATAAAGGCACAGTATAATAAAGTAACAGTATTATGTCTCGGCAGTGACCTTGAAATAATTACCTACGGCCGCTCGTTAGATAAACCTCGTCCGTGCGTAACTGCCGCGCACAATACTATTGCGTACTGTTATACACTGAGATTACGAAGAACAAGAAGCGCGTCAATTCGGCCATTTACTATGAAGATATAATATCTACTGTTACTTATTTATACTGTGATAAAGGCTATCACTACTATGTTTATAATAAAGAAGGCATGTTTATTGGGGCTTGTGGTTAGGTAATAACTGGGTCGATCGATCAGGTTAAGCTACGCTTGCCATGGTTGGTCCTTGGATGGGTGACCATCTTACGTACCAAGACCCCTCCGTGTCTCGGAAAGGACGTTAAGCTGTGGTCCCAACTACCATTTGAAGACCTTTGACAGTTGTAACCGGCTGTCACAAGCCCGAAAGTCTGACAACCAGTCTTACTAAGGGGTATCGTGTTACCCAGTAAGTGGGTTGTGGAGGTCAGCTAGACAGTCGCTCCATGTAAAATACTGGTATTCAGCTGCATCCCGTTAGACTATAAGCCGACATAGTCGGAACATAGTTGGAAAAAGGCGAGGCAGATGTTGATGATAATGATAAGTGATTCGTTATTGTAATGATTTAAAGTTAGTAAAAAGTAAAAAATGAAGAAATAACTGTTGTAATCGTCGGACTATTTTGATTACGCAATGCTCTTCCTCGGATTAGATAATCTCTCTTAATTTTTGAATAACCTCGGATAATTCTTGTTCATGAAAAAGAAAGGCTTCCTTTGAAAAAGGATGTCTATTCCTTCCTAAATTCAGTATCGTTGAGATCATCCACTGGATTAATAAGTAAACAAAACAGGCATGAAAATCGGCTTTTTTTTTCGAAGATGATTCCGTTTATCTTGACAATGAACAGTCTTCATCATTTTTCATGCGAAAAAATTACATACAGACATGATTAAATACAATTTACCACAAAATTACACGCAAATAATACGAACATAACTAATATAAACAACAATTCACCTGGCACACACCAAGTGAGTGACTTTACTACAAAGTTTACGTTTACAAACGCTTGGACATCGGTTAGAAACGTCAAATTGTAACTCACACTCGCAAACACCCACAAAATGTTCTTCGAAACGCTACTAAGTACGTCGCGTTTAAAATACCGAACTTTTCTAGTACCGTTAAAAATCTTACACTCGCTGTTTCGGTTTACAATACTTTCCGCCAGGGGCGCTTTTTACGTTTTCATACATTTAATACTCGATACAGAAACGTGATAGTGGCGTTTTCTTTATGATAAAACTCACACTCAACGTACGGATCTTAACTATTCAGTTAAGACCTCTTACTAAAAATAAATTGAAAATGTTTAATAATAATGTTCTTAGCAATCTTTCAACAGCTAGTTTTGATTCACAAGACCCCAACTTAAACTACGGTACATTATTTTCTACAGTATGAAAAATCCACATCTCTTTAATAAAATTAGTGATAGACATAATTTTAATACTAGAAATAAAGATAAACTAGATCAACAATTTTTCAGATTATCTAAAGTACATACATCTTTTATGGGGTACTGTGTTAAATGTTACAACAAAATACCTTGTGACATATTGCAATTAAATGAAAGAAAATTTAAAACTCATATCAAAAGTACACTTTGTAAACAAGCATATTACAAATTAGAGGATTATATCCAGGATAAGAGTGCTTGGAAACATGCTGGTCCTGCTCCATAGGACAATTTAGAATCAAGACAAAATCAAACTGGTTGCTAATTTAATTGTAAAATTGATTATTTTGTGTTTTATGACATTGATTTTACATTCTGTGATTACTTTCTCACACACTGACTTATTAATTACAATTTTTTTGGAAAATCGTCTATTTTTACAATGTTTGTAAATATGTGAGCACCATGTATCTATCACATATTAAATTATCTGTCGTTGCTTCATTTTTAATTCTTTTTACCTATTGTGGTATAGTAATTTTATTCTAGGTGCATCGTCTTCACATATAGGTAATATTATTTAACTAATGTACGTGCATATACAAACAATTGTAAAACATTTTTAAAAGAGTAACGGTGGAGTTTCTTGCCCATTCTTCTCCATACGAAAACTACCTTTTGGAAGGGGCGACTAGAATCAATTTTAATATTTTGTAAATTTTGACGTTCAAAAGTGCCATACATGGGCCTATTTGAAATAAATGATTTGACTTTGATTTTGACTTTATGCCAAGAATTCAATAAAGCATGTCCTGTAAGAACAGTAACAATCAATACCAAACCAAAATTTAATGAATGGGCCACTCCTGGCATTAGAAAAAGCAGAGATATTTTATATAATTTATATAATGAAAAATCATTGACTTCTGATCAAGTAATTCATAATTACGAGTATGTAAGAAAATATTCTAAGATATTTAAAAGAGTCTGCGCCCAAGCTAAATCTAAATTAATAAGTAACAAAATTAATATTTCTAAAAATAAAATAAAAGCTGTGTGGCAGGTAATTAACAAAGAAACTGGAAACACAAAACAGCGAGATCAGAATGAATTGTCTTTAAAAATTGATAATGAAACCATTTCAGATAAGTTAAAAGTTGCTGAGACACTAGAAAATTTCTTTACCAACATCCCAATAGAGGTTACAAAATCTCTCCCTTCATCATCTATACTAGCTGAATCTCTTTTAAAAGAACACTTCAGTAAAAACATTCCATGTTTCGAATTCAAGCCCATTTCTATTGTCACAATTAAAAAAGCATTTAAAAGTCTTAACATAAAAAACACTGAAGACTTATGGGGGATTTCCGTTAAGGTTCTTGAAGATATCATTGACACAATTGCCCCTGTCCTAACAGGCATATTTAATCAATGTTTAGATAGCGGTACGTTTCCTGATTTAATGAAACATAGTAAAGTAGTACCAATTTTCAAATCGGGTAGTAAGAGTGATCCCTCTAATTATAGACCAATATCTGTGCTACCAGCATTGAGTAAAATATATGAAAAATCATGCTAGACCAGATGTTGTCACATTTTAATTCTAATGGGATTTTACATAGTCACCAGTTTGGTTTCACGAAAGGTAGGTCGACGACTGACGCAGGAGTAAAACTCATCAGTCACATCTTGGAATCCTGGGAGAAGTCCCAGGATGCAATTGGCATTTTCTGTGACCTCTCAAAAGCGTTTGACTGCGTTGACCACAATACACTGATCTGTAAATTACACCACTACGGAATTCGTGGACAAGCTGCTGATCTTGTTCTTTCCTATCTATCAAACAGGCAGCAAAAAGTAAATGTTAATGGGGCGACGTCTTCGGGGTCTCTAGTTAAAATGGGCGTGCCTCAAGGTTCAATTCTCGGCCCTTTCTTATTTCTAGTTTATATAAATGATCTTCCTTACATGATGACTAACTTATCGGATATAATTCTATTTGCTGACGACACTTCTCTTATTTTTAAAATAGACAGGAAAGATACAGATGTTTTACATGTCAACAATAGTCTGGCTGTACTTTCAAAATGGTTCGCAGCTAATAATCTTTTACTTAATGCGAACAAAACTAAATGTATTAGGTTCTCATTACCAAATGTACCTCAAGTAGGTCTAAATCTAAAACTTGATGGCAAAAAACTAGATGCAATAACGGAAACTATATTCTTAGGAATTACTTTAGATTCAAAATTACAATGGGGCGCCCACATTAGAACTCTTTCAGGTAGATTAAGCTCAGCTGCATATGCAGTAAGAAAAATAAGGCAGTTGACTGATATAGCCACAGCTAGGTTAGTATACTTTGCTTATTTCCACAGTATTATGTCTTATGGCGTCCTGCTGTGGGGATCGGCAGCTGACGTAGATTCGATTTTCATTTTACAAAAGAGGGCAATCCGCGCGATCTATAAAATGGGTCCTCGCGAGTCCCTTAGAGACAAATTTAAAGAAATTGATATACTGACTTTGCCTTCTCTTTATATCTTAGAAAGTATTATGTATGTTCGCAAAAACTTAGGACTTTTCAAAATAAGAAGCGATTTCCATAATATAAATACACGTAGTCGACATGAAATTGTGATACCCAAATTTAGATTAACTAAAACAAGCAAGTCATTTCTTATAAACAGTCTCCGCTTTTATAACAAGTTGCCAAAGTCGGTGACAGAACTTAGCGATGGGAAGTTCAAAACCCACATCAAACGTGTCCTTATCAAGAAATCATATTATAAAATTAAAGACTACGTTGAAGACAAGGAAGTTTGGCAATAATTCCTTCTGCACATGTGGCTTCCCTGGTACCTCATTAACGACATAAATAAGTAAGAGTCTATTAACTGCTCCCAAATTACCATGTTTATTTAAATCTTTAATTTTTATTTTTTACATTCGTCCTTGACATATTTATTCTATTATTTGACATTATATACCAACGATTTAATTTCAACTTTTTTTTTTGTTTTTTACTATTGTGGACATGATAATTATTCAGATTGACTACAGTTGTAATAGCAATCATATAATTGCGTTAAATTTTTTTACTTTTATTAATTAATTTATTTTTTTGTATAGATTTATTTCTACATATTTTGTGAATGTGAGAACGCTGTAGGCTTAGTGGATTGTAGACCTGTTGATCATTTTCTATTTTGTTAAGTACTTGGTACTTATTGAAAGACCTACACTGTCCTCCCATACCTAGAAACACTGTTATTTGAAAGTATTGTAAAAGCCAATTATTTTTAAAAGAGTAACCGTGGAGTTTCTTGCCGGCTCTTCTCCATAGGAAACGACCAATTGGAACCGTGCACCTAGCTTCTGACGTTTCATAAGTGCCCAAATGTAGGTTTATGTGAAATAAAATATTTTGAATTTTGAATTTTTGATGTAACGGAGTTTTTTTTTTTAGGTGAAGATTTTGTATAGGCACATTTGAGGCAAGAATCGACGTATTTCTTGACGATGCGTCGCATCTTACTGAACCAGTAAGATTCTTTAACTTTGGCAAAGGTTTTATCAAACGCAAAATGACCGATGTCGTCGTGGCATTGCTTTAGGATCTACCATCTGACACCTTTAGGCACCACCCATTGTTCTCCCTCTTCAGTAAGGCGATATAATTTGTTGTTTTTGACAGCAAAGTTTTTACTAGTGTCTACTACATTAGCTGACTCCGGACTCTGGAGTATAGATATTTTACGCTGTATTTCTGAATCTGTCTGCTGAACGGTACTCAACCAGTCTTTATCGGTTATCACCATGACGTCATTAGTCCCATTTGTATAGGATTCCAGGGTTTCGTTAGGTAATGGATTTCTACTCAGAGCATCAACGTAAGCCATTGCCTTACCAGGGCGGTACTCAATAGAAAAGTTGAACTCTTGCATCGAAATCCACCACCTCGCAACCCTGGGAATTAAATCTCGTTTCAAAAACGTGTCAATGCCTATTAAATATACGCGAAACCGTTGTAGAGAAGCGACCAGTACCCCTAGTGTGAGTTTCTTGCCGTATCACGAAATACGTGACGATCAAGTTAATCGAGCTAACTCATGAGCTATGGTATTGAAAAATGATGTGAGTGTGGGTTGATGAACGTCTAACTACATCAGTGCGTATCGTCACTTGTCCGATAGTATGCCGAACGTTTTGTTATTTTCTTAATGTTGCCTATATTGAACTTAGAATGGCTTCGGTGAGACAATACGACCAAAATACAAATCTTATCGCAACCATGTTAACAAGCGTTATGCGTGTCCTACGTAATTTAGATGAACAATATTGTTTATGAATGAGATATTTCTATTTCGATTTAACGTACGTGAGTAAGGGAGATGTGAAATATGTGGCGTCAAATTCAAGTGAGTGTAAATAAAGGCACAGTATAATAAAGTAACAGTATTATGTCTCGGCAGTGACATTGAAATAATTACCTACGGCCGCTCGTTAGATAAACCTCTTCCGTGCGTAACTGCCGCGCACTCAATACTATTGCGTACTGTTAAACACTGAGATTTCGAAGAACAAGAAGCGCGTCATTTCGGCCATTTACTATGAAGATATAATATCTACTGTTACTTATTTATACTGTGATAAAGGCTATCACTACTATGTTTATAATAAAGAAGGCATGTTTATTGGGGCTTGTGGTTAGGTAATAACTGGGTCGATCGATCAGGTTTAGCTACGCTTGCCATGGTTGGTCCTTAGATGGGTGACCATCTTACGTACCAAGACCCCTCCGTGTCTCGGAAAGGACGTTATGCCGTGGTCCCAGCTGCCATTTGAAGACCTTTGACAGTTGTAACCGGCTGTCACAGGCCCAAAAGTCTGACAACCAGTCTTACTAAGGGGTATCGTGTTACCCAGTAACTGGGTTGTGGAGGTCAGCTAGACAGTCGCTCCTTGTAAAATACTGGTATTCAGCTGCATCCTGTTAGAATATAAGCCGACATAGTCGGAACATAGTTGGAAAAAGGCGAGGCAGATGTTGATGATAATGATAAGTGATTCGTTATTGTAATGATTTAAAGTTAGTAAAAAGTAAAAAATGAAGAAATAACTGTTGTAATCGTCGGACTATTTTGATTACGCAATGCTCTTCCTCGGATTAGATAATCTCTTTTAATTAATTTTTGAATAACCTCGGATAATTCTTGTTCATGAAAAAGAAAGGCTTCCTTTGACAATTCTGCCCTGCTAAGCTCAAAGGCGGTATCTCTGAAATACGCCCCGTTCGTTTTTTTATGCCATTCAATAGCTTTCACAATTTCGCATCTAATGGAACAAGCAAAATAGCGCTATCTAACTTAAAACATTTAAAAAAACCACTAAGAAGTTTTATATATCTCCATTTTTCCTTACATTACATTTAACAAAAAAGTCAATTTTCTCAAAACTTACTCCGGTTGAGATACCGCCTTTGGGCTTAGCAGGGCAGTATTCCTTCCTAAATTCAGTATCGTTGAGATCATCCACTGGATTAATAAGTAAACAAAAAAGGCATGAAAATCGGCTTTTTTTTCGAAGATGATTCCGTTTATCTTGACAATGAACAGTCTTCATCGTTTTTCATGTGAAAAAATTACATACCTACTGACATGATTAAATACAATTTACCACAAAATTACACGCAAATAATACGAACGTAACTAATATAAACAACAATTCACCTGGCACACACCAAGTGAGTGACTTTACTACAAAGTTTACGTTTACAAACGCTTGGACATCGGTTAGAAACGTCAAATTGTAACTCACACTCGCAAACACCCACAAAATGTTCTTCGAAACGCTACTAAGTACGTCGCGTTTAAAATACCGAACTTTTCTAGTACCGTTAAAAATCTTACACTCGCTGTTTCGGTTTACAATACTTTCCGCCAGGGGCGCTTTTTACGTTTTCATACATTTAATACTCGATACAGAAACGTGATAGTGGCGTTTTCTTTATGATAAAACTCACACTCAACGTACAGAGCGAGGGTTTCAAGTTCGTATGCAGTCATGTGTTGTTCATCGACCGTGGTCTGTCTACTGTAATACGCAACTGGTTTAAGAACGCTATATTTATCTCTTTGCATTAGAATGCCAGCAATTCCTATCTTACAAGCATCCGTGTGTAACTCAGTCATAGCATTGGGATGATATAATGATAGAGTGGGCTTACGTAAAAGTTCAGTTTTTAGAGCATGAAAGAATTTGGTCTGTTCAGAACCACATTTCACGTATTTTTTTAGAAGTCCTGTTAGTGGTTTAGCGTTTAACCGCAAACATGTAATACCAGTTGAAAATAAAGCTTTGAACTAAACACACGTCTTAATTACTACAAATTCTGTGCCAACCGAAAGTGCACCTTAACTCACTAAACATATGGTCCAAACGAACCGGATTCATTACGCGTTTTTAATAAGTTACTTATAAAAACTGTCCGGCCGATCGAATACAATAGGTTCACACATTCCTGAGCTATAAGAGTGAATAACAAACTCTGTTGACGACCACAGCACCATCTACTGGCAACACATAAAACCAATCGATGAGACGAAGGCGGCACACGGAGGAGGGGCAGACACCACGGCGCGACACTAGCGACGCGCTCCGGATTTTCACTGTCTTGGTGACACGCTAACGTACTCACGCAAATTATAACTGCAAATCTATTTGAACTGTGAAAAAGACATCCAAACTGTAAAACGATATATTACACGTAATCATTAAGGAGCCTTGTGTCTGATTTAATTCCACGACGCTGACACGACGACGACCCGACGCAGAAACCCCAACAAGCTCATTAGTGAAGACTTCTTATAATTTTACGAGTTATTACATCGTCATTATTTACGCGAATTTGGTTTAAAATCAACCGATTAAAAGAGCATTTTTACGAAAATGAGTACTTCAAGCAATCAATTACTTAATATTCTAGAAGAAACAGCTAGTAAAATGCAGAAAGCTCAAGTTAACTTGAAGAAATGCCCTAAGGCACGATTAACAAGAGGTTACATCCAAGCAAGATTACAATGTATAGAAGAATATTGGCAGTCCTTTAAAATAACACATGAAGAACTTGTTAAGTGTACACCGAAAGATCACCGTGCGAACATCCAGTACTTTGTTAAGGCCCGGATATTTGAGCGTAGTAGGCATTTAGCGTTACCTTACTCCCCGCGAGGCAAGTCTCGCGAACGCGCAGTTCAAATGAACTCGCTGACCCCGCTTTGCAAAAATTTCGCGTCACAGTATAAAATTGTAACAGTAGGTACAGTTAACTTTGTTTTACGGAATTCATGTTAATACTTCGGGTGTTTAGTTTTTAGGGAAATATAAGTAAAGCAACATATAATTTATTTTATTACCTACCTACTTCTTTTTTTTATTGTCACCTAATCTCTTTTTCTTTCATGACTGTTACAGCGCTTCCGCACTACCCTTATGATGCGGTTTTTGGAATTTTTGTTTGATTAGTAAACTGGAAGGATTCAAAGTCAAAGTCAAAGTCAAATAATTTATTTCAATTAGGCACAAAAAGGCACTTTTGAACGTCAAAAACAAAAAATAGAATTGATTCTAGTCGCCCCTTCCAAAGGGTAGTTTTCGTATGGAGAAGAATGGGCAAGAAACTCCACCGTTACTCTTTTAAAATGTTTTACAATATTTTGTATACATTTTTTTTGTATATAATTATATGTGAAAACGATGCACCTGGAATAAGATTTATATACCACAATAGGTAAAAATAAAAATGAAGCAATGATAGAAAAAATAATTATGTAATGGATACATGGTGTTCACATATTTACAAGCATTGTAAAACCTATACGATATTCCTAAAAAAATTACAAGTGATACTAATTCGTCAGTGTGTGAGTTCAAGTAATCACATAATGTAAAAAAAAAAAAAAAATGTAGTAATATTTAATTACACAATTAAATTAGCAACCAGTTTGATTTTGTCTAGACTCAAAATTGTCCTATGGAGCTAGACCAGCACGTTTCCAAGCATTCTTATCTAGGATATAATCCTCTAATTTGTAATATGCTTGTTTACAAAGAGTACTTTTAATATGCGTTTTAAATTTTCTTTCAGTTAATTGTAATATATCACAAGGTATTTTGTTATAACATTTAACACAGTATTTTGATGGGAGTTTCGGTATTTAGCTTTGATTTTCACGTATAACATAGGGTATGTTTTATAACTAAGTTATAGCCCACGCGTACGAAGTCGCAGGCATAAGATAGTTATTTATTATTACTTATATACTTTGGACTAAATAAATTCGGATAAAACTCATTACAATATACCTAGTATATAGGACAGTAAATTCTTTATTGGAAACTAGCTTTTGCCCGCGGCTTCGCCCGCGTGGTTGTCGGAAAATAACCCACGGGAACGTACTACCGAGATTTCATACCTAATAAATAACAGAGGAAAACTTCATTGACTCCTACCGCTGCGCCCGCGTTGCTTCGCGTAATTTTGAAACAGTGATATCTTTTAAACTATTCATTTAAATTACATGATGCATATTTTAATCTTGATTAAATGCCCAATTTAAATAACATTTTTTTTTGGATTGGGATTAGTACTATACCGGTCAAAAAAGCTTCGGAAATAATAATTAAATTTTTATCAAATTCTGAAAGATAAAAATGGTTATTGTGGGTCATCCTTAGAAGATAGACATATGCCACCTCGGACTTTTTCGTTGAACTTTTTAAGGTGAACAATACCGTAGAACATAAATTTGATGTATCTTTTCCGGTTAACGCAGCACACGCCAGTAAACCTCCCAGTCGGCATGATTTTTTCCGACTTCTTCAACAATAATCGTCATATTTAAGCCAATTTACACAAAACCTTAATGAATTATACATTAAAACCTTCCGCATTAATCACTCCGTCCATTGGTGAAAACCGAAAATCCGTTCGGTAGTTTTTGAGTTTATCAGACAGACAGACGCGGCGGGGAACTTTGTTTTATAATATGTAAGGATAAGGATAAGAAATACTAAAATATAAAAAAATAAATTTACCTACAATAAAAAAAACAATACATGGAAAAAAGTTACTTTTTATTTGATTCAAGATATTACAATTAAAACTAAAACTAACCAAAAATAAAGCCTACACTAGTCTAAGAAACCGCTACTAGTTGTCAAAGTTCCCAAAATGCTGGCAGCATTGCCACGTTGTATGGCAATGCTTAGTCTTTGGGCAAAATAGAGGCCAGCATTTACTTAACTATATTTAGTTTATATTAATATCTGTTTTATAAGTTATTCCCTGTAAATAAATTCTTACAAATAAACATATTCCAGATATTACAATTCATTAGAATTTAGAAACCGACTTGGCTAGTTGAGAAGTTATTACAGGTTCAGGAGCTCCAGGTGAAACAAGTACATTTTGTGATGCTTGTTCGCTACTTTGGCTTGAAATCCTAAAACAATATTTTTTCTTATTAACATTTCATAAAATCTAAAAAATTACGATTTTGAATACTAGTAATACACTAAACTTACTCATTAAACCCAGTTATTTTACAAATTAACAAGATCCAGGGCAATAGAAGCGGTATCACGTTCGCCAGTTCCATCTCCACTGGTAATTTCCGGTGATTCAGCGTGTCCGAAAGCTAGATCAATGCAAAAAAAAAAACTACTTTAGCCGCATTCGCAGGGTTATCCGCATTGCTTAGTTTTATAGGTACCTGTTTAGTATATTATAATAAAAACGAAATATAATAAAAATTGAGCCAGTACGGGACGCCTGGCAGATGTGAAACATTGAAACTATTTTAGACTAGCTTTGCCCCGCGGTTTCACCGGCGTAATTCAATTTCCTGCAGGAAGTCGGTAAGTCAGTCGGTAAGTCGGTCGGTAAGTCAAGAGATAACAGATATCTACATACACTCTAGTCACTATTTTGTGTGAAAGTACAAAAACATCAACAACCATTATTATTATAATTTGTACAATTGATGCAGTAGGCACATGTCTGTCGCTCACGTAGTAGAACCTACCTACTGCGCCTGAGCGAGAAGCAGATACTGCCGTCATGTCGTCGTCATTTTAAATCCCATTCTCTAATTTAAAAAATCGAGTTGTAGGTTAGGTACTCACTGTTTGCCTGTGCACTTTTTTGTAAATACGCCTTTATATCTTGGTATCGATGAACTGCAAAGATAAAAAGTTTTATTTGCAAAAATGATCTTTGCTGTAGTTGTGCTACTGTTATTTCTGTAAACTGTATATTAAAAACGAAAATTTCAACTATATAATTATTTACTTTGATATCACTATAATTGTACATATAAGGTGCCTGCTACTGCTAGTACTGTGACGAAAGCAAGTAGGTACCTAATGACTTAATGACCTATAACCACAATATTACTCTGTCGCGTCGTCTTCAACTATGGGTAGGTACATAAAAATAGGTAAAAAAAAAACAATCTTACTTTTCTTTAATCTTCTGCAGTTCAATCCTGGATATTTTTTCTTTCTTCTGTTTTTATTCCCCATAATTTAATTTTAAATACCACTATATAATTACAACTTAAACTAATATCTATAGTTAAATTAATACTAGATCTTACAACAATAAATACAGACTGATTTTTAAAACTAATACACAAACACGGAAAATAACAATAATTTATCGTATATTTCGATCGATTGGCGGGGGAACGCAGCGAGCTAGCAATTAGCGACATAAGTCCTGCCTCAAAGACGCCTGGCGAGCTTCTGAAACGAAGCGCGCGAGCCGCTTTGTTATATAATATCTTGTCAAAACAATAAAAAACTGTTTTGAGAAAAAGTAACCATAGAATATTCTTCTAAACGTCATTGCCAATTTTTCGACATTTTTTTCGGGAGTAAAAGTTTGTTCTACTTCAAGTACGACTTAAAAAACGATAAAAATTTCCCTGTTTTCGCGATTTTTTAGTATCGAGTGAAGTTGTGAATATCGTGTTTTTAACCATATAATAATCAAGAATGTTTATTAAACTACAACATATATTTTTATCACATCAAAACAAAGAATATTTGATTGTTTAATGTTGAATCAAAAATAGGTCGATTCTAAGAGTCCTGGCCTTAACGCAGGAGGTTTGAGTATCATGTACAGAATCCATGGTTTCAGTTTTCGCGTCGATGTCCCTGCCACCCTGTATTTTAGTTTGACAGCACTAAGATGGTACTGCGATATAAATTTAGTGAAAATGGCCATTTTGCTATTCTGAATTTGATGTTTTTCACCTAAAATTTTGACTTTCTAACTAAATCTGACTATTTCTAATCGCGATTAAAAACGCGTGGAACAAAATTGGTTGTCATGAACTTTAAATTCACACCAACACCTCGACTTCAGGGTAAAAACAAGGCAAAAACAGTATTGAATTTTTTTTCTTTTGTTTATATCTCGAAAATGGTGTGTCCTATCGCAAAAATAATAAAAATTTCAACCCCCTTTTAAAACCCATAAACCGCTAAAACTTAACATGTAGATAATAAATTTTGATATTTTCCATACAAAAAGTGATAAATTCCTTAAAAAACACGTCGAGGCTGCCCACCCGTGTCACCTACTTACCTAAAGTGTTTTCGGCATGGGTCCCACCATTTACAATAAAATACCAAATATTTAAAAAAATTACCCAATCCAAATGTTTAAAAAGAAACTGACAGCCCTATTGCTTGATGAGTGTTACTATTCAATTAATGATTTTTTAAATGACCCTAATCTTTAGATTTAATTATTGACATTGTATATTTCTTTATTATTATTATTATGCTAGTTTTAAATTATATAATTTTTTGATTAATTTATTTTTTTGCTAATTTTAATTTGACTCTGATTTTCATTTGTTTTTTTATTGTAATAAAATTTCCTTTTAATGTTTGCATGCCTTATTGGTAGATTGTACAGGGATCTCAACATTTTGTGAACACCTTCATTTATGTACCTACTCTCAAAGCGAATAAATGATTATGATTATGATTATGATTAATTATTTACTTTTCTTTCCATCGTAAAGCAAAAAAAAATTTACGAAGAACTAAACTTGTACATAACATCCACCCGCAAAAAAATCGACACATTCTAACTCAACTATACAAAAATAAAATAATAAGTAGGTACCTAGTAACAAGTAGATAACTACTTACGCGGAAATATTCGCGCAGAGTAGGTACGCAGGCTAAAATAATACCATAGTATAAAGAGAGGTAGTAAGCTATCTTCATAGAAACGCACCGCGCGCGGCTTGTATCTATGCGTCGCCGCACGCACACTTTCTGAGTGCGCACGTCGAGGCTAACGCCGCACAAGGTTTGCGCGTCGCGGCTTTTCGGCACCGCTAAATGTATGAAAAATGAGTGATAATCGCAGGAGAAATTATTGCTGTGCGTTTGGGTGTCTAAATAATTCATCGATTCCAGAGTTGTCTCTGTTCAGATTACCTACTGAACAGGAAAGGTAACCAAGTTACTTATTATAGCATATAATTTTTATTTGATGATGAGATAGATACCTACTTATTTTTTGTTGTATTAGTTATCTATCAGACAGACGAAGTACGAGTAGGCAGGCCTACTTTCCCACTAAAATGTATTAGGTACCTACTTACTTTTGATCTGTCAATTGATATGCCGCTAATGCTTTGTTTACGTTTAGTCATGCCGATTTCTCAGTATTGTACAGTTATAAAATCGTAGTTTCAAATATTTGACGAATTGTGAATCCTCCCATCCCCCCCCCCCCCCCCTCTAACTTTTAAAGTAAGAGAGTAAAAAATCTAATAAAAATATATGCTGTAGATGTAAAAAAACACTTTCAACGAAAATTGGTTTGAAGGAGATATAGTTAGCAGTTTTTGAGATATAGCACTTTTCCAAAAACCGCAAATATAACTTTGTCATTCATACAAACACTATGAACATCATCGTTTAGGTAAAACCGACCTCACAAACCCTGAACCCAGACAACACATAAGTAAAAAATAGAACTTCCCGGCCCTTGCCAATTTCTAGGCATTGAATTAAAATTTAGCTAAAAGTGACAACCCTGAGACAGGCAAGTATGGTAGGCAATTATATCGCGGATTGGGCCGGAGATAGCCTACTAGAACTCTTTAAACTATGATAATACTACGTTGATTTTATGAATGAACGGCCGGGGCAGTACCACGTGCACGGTGCCACACAACGAGTAGGCGAGCTCTGGCATCGCGTCGCCGAGCGACTAACGAGGGAAGTTCGCCATTTACAGTTTTGTTCTTGCCCGCTACATGGCGTTAATTCAAGTTTTTAAGTTAATTCTTGCTGCCGTAGTATTCGTTCCAATCGTAGTATACTTTTAAATATTTCCGAATTATTGCAAACTAGCTTTTGCCCGCGGCTTCGCCCGCGTGGATGTCGGAAAATATCCCACGGGAACGTACTACCGAGATTTCATACCTAATAACATAGGAAAAGGTCATTGATTCCTACCGCTGCGCCCGCCGTAATTTTGAAACTGTGATATCTTTTAAACTATTAATTTAAATGATATGATTTATAGGCATATTTTAATCTAAATTAAATGCCCAATTTAAATAATATATTTTTTGGATAAGGATTAATACTACACCGGTCAAAAAAGCTTCGGAAATAACAATTAAATTTTTATCAAATTCTGAAAGATAAAATGGTTATTGTGGGTCATCCTTAGAAGATAGACATATGCCATCGCGGACTTTTTTGTTGAACTTTTTAAGATGAACAATACAGTAGAACATACAATTGATGTAGGTATCTTTTTCAGTTAACGCAGCGTACGCTAGTAAAGCTCCCAGTCGGCATGATTTTTTCCGACTTCTTTACAATACGAGTAATCGTCATATTTCAGCCGATTTACAAAAAACCTTAATGAATTATACACTAAAACCTTCCGCATGAATTACTCCGTTCATTGGTGAAAACCTTTTGAGTTTATCGCGGTCAGACAGACAGACAGACGCGGCGGGGTACTTTGTTTTATAATATGTAAGGATACTACCGAAGTTTTGCAACGCTAGTCCAGTCAACAAAAAAGCATTCTTTTATCACTAGGTACACCTGCTTGTCCCGTAGTTCTGAAACGTCAAAGGGCGACCACGAAAACTTGTTTGTCCAGTTTGTTCAGTTTCCTTTAAGTGAGTTCATGAGCGAGGACGTTTCTAGAACTCGAGGTGGAGTGTATAGCGTGCGGCAGAATGTAAATGCTACCATGGCTACCCAGAGTGGTTACCCGGCCGCCTGTCTGAGGGCTCCCGCGCAAGCTTCAGTAAGTTCCCAACTTCGCATTGTAATCCTCAGTTAGTTAAGTAAGCTACCCACCTGCCAGCGAATGTGCGTGCGCTTAACTCAAAAGTTCTGTTAAATTGTAACTTGTGTAATCTGCATGACCCGTTCCTCGGCTATAGTACATCAGTACATGTATGTAGTTAGTGTCTGTAGCGGTAGCGGTAATCTTTAAAGACTAAACCTCGCGCGTCTCCCGCGGCCCGCGCCCGCATGTGGGCGTAGGACAGCACGAGGTGACGGCTGACGACGATGGTTACAGACACAACGACACAGCCACAGACATAGCTATCTGTATAACACAATCGTAGATTAAACAAGCAAAACATTTATTTTTATATTATATTGTTACCTAGATTGTGGAACTATGATTACAATAACAACAGCATTTTACTGATGTTGAATATGATACTAATGAATATAATACTTGAGACTGACAGCGACTGCTATTTGCTTATTATACATCACAAGAGACTGCGGCTGGCACCGCTCGTGCCGCCCCGCCGCCGCACCGGCTACTGGGAGAGCGCGGGGGGCGCGGGGGGCGCGGGGGGCGAGGGGGGCGCGGCCGTGAAGTCCAGCAGCAGCTTGCCGCGTGCGCCACCCCGCGCAGCGCGCTCGTACGCCTCCCCCGCACGCCACCACGG
Source organism: Agrochola litura (assembly GCA_949152395.1). Taxonomy (NCBI): domain Eukaryota; kingdom Metazoa; phylum Arthropoda; class Insecta; order Lepidoptera; family Noctuidae; genus Agrochola; species Agrochola litura. Next base: position 24,234,160 of record OX424508.1, read on the forward strand.
GAACACGTCCTCCACGAACACGCTGAACTGCAACACGAACACGACTACTGCACTTACTGCAACATGCCGCGTGCAGGCTGCACCGGGTGGCGGTACGTACTTGTCCGCGCTCGGCCAGACGGCGCAGCTGCTCTATGTCCGGCGCCGACGGGGAGAAGAAGGCCCAGCGCACGTGCGGCGGCAGCGGCGTGCTCCCCGCGCTCCCCGCGCTCCCCGCCCGCGCCGCCCGCGCGCTCTGCGCCAGCAGGGCCGCGCCCGCGCACAGCGCGCCCACCGCCACGCCGCGCGCCTCCATGTCGCGCAGTAGCGGCGTCGTCAGCGTCACGTAGCGTGAGAACTGCCAGCGCCGCGCCGCAGCCGCGTCTCCGCCCAGCCCGGCGCAGTCCAGCACCACGTCGTACCTGCCGCACATAAACTTCAGCGTCGCCCATCCGCGGCCCGCGCCCCTCGCTTCGCACGCATACTCACGGGCCGGCCGCTTCCACCGCGGCGTCGTAGTCGGCAGCGTGGCGATCCAGCGCGGCGGCGGCGCCAAGGCGCGTGGCGCGCTCGCGCAGCTCGGTCGCGCAGCCCACGGTCACATGCGCGCCGCGCTGCGCCAGCAGCTGCAGCGCCGCCTGCCCCACGCCGCCCAGCCCCAGCAGCAGCACGCGCGCGCCGCCCGCAGGCGCCGGGCCGGCCGGCCGCCCGGCCGCCAGCCCGGCCGCCCGCAGCGCCGCGCACGCCGTCAGCGCCGCGTACAGCGCGCCGCCCGCCGCCGCGTCCCCCAGCGCCGCCGGCGCGCGCCCCGCCTGCCATGCAAGTGCTATCAATGTTTTCGAGCCAGAGCTGTTTTTGATTTATTTCTATTGTTTTTTTTTTGGGGGAGTTTCGAAGCATACTAACGTGCTTTATCGCTTTCAGACTATCCCAGATTCTTGGGATGTATTGCATTCGGTAGGTACCTATGCCCTTTTACTCCCGTAGGAACGTATTAAACCAGTACAATATGCGGCAGGCCAAAATGTTTTATACCCATTCATCTTTAACGACGACGAAGTCAGCGTGCGAGCCCTGGCGGTGCGGCGGCACCACGCCCCACACGCGCTCGCCGGGCCGCAGGCGCGCCGCGGGTCCCGCGCGCTCTACCACGCCCAGGAAGTCGCGTCCCGGCACCAACGGGAACTCTACGCCCTCCGCGCCCTCCAGCGTACGCAGCATGTTGAGTGCGCGCGCGCCGTACCCGCCTAGAACCGAAACCAGCCGTGAGTGCGTGCACACGATGCGCCTCCTCCCACCACAAGTGGCGGCGCCTCACCGATCATCGCCACGTCGATGGGGTTGAGCGAGGCTGCACGCACGCGCACGAGCACCTCGTGCGGCGCGCGCAGCGCCGGCACACGCGCGTCCTCCAGGCGCAGCTCTGGCAGCGCGCCGTACGCGTGCAGGCGCCACGCGCGCATGCGCCCCGCGCTCGGCGCCGGCGGCGGCGCCGCGACGCTTGCGCCCTCCCGCGCCGGCCGCGCTCCCGCCGCCAGCTTGGCCGCTGCCACTAGTGTGCGTTGTTCCCGCATTTTCTACAAAGGAAATCACTCAGATGTCGAACATTTTGTACCCAAAAATGTAACTGCATTGCCAATCAGTTAATACAGAAAACGCGTTTTGAAGGTTCCGAAAGTAAAAGATAAAATAAAAGTCATAAAAACTAAAACCAAACTACGACAAAAAAAAACAACACTGCGGGAGTGCCGACAGAAGTGAAAACTTGAAAAAATATCGGCACCGCGGTAATCAACGCGTTGATGTCTTTTACTCCACCACCGCGGTAATCAACGCATTGATGTCTTTTTAATGGTCAAAAGTTGGTTGAGTGCTGATATCGATACGAGTATACGTGGGGCTGAGTGCCCCATGTATATCGATATCGAGCTTCAAAGAAATCCAAAAATATAAATATTTCGTTGTAAGTAATTGTTTTTCTTCATAAAAGTGGAATTATAAATCGTTACTGTTTATTAAAATTTGATTAACTGCACGTTGATATCATCTTGCGATACTACGTAGCGCAGTCTCACTTTTGCTTGTTTTTAACAATTTAAACATGTTTATTTACTTTGAAAGTATAACATTATATTATATTTGTAATGTGCTCGTCAAGACCTTTCTTTTGATACCAAACATGTCATGATCATCTCATTTTTTTTTTCGAGGTTAGAAATTTACGTTTAAAGTCCACCATATTAAATTTAGGGAAAATTTATATAGCCTATGTCACCCGGACTATTATTACGAATCTATTGATACCTCATTCATCAAAATCGGTTCAGTAGTTTAGGCGCTACGGTGGAACACACGTAAAAGCAAACATACATTCACACATACAAACATACATACACACATACAAACATACATACACACATACAAACATACATACAAGCATACATACACACATACATACGCACATACAAACATACATACACACATACAAACATACATAGACTGATAAAATCATAACCCTTCCTTTTGGCTTTGCCGTAGTCGGGTAAAAAAAAATTTTCACAAAGTAGATTTTTGCTCAAAGTAATTTTCAAATGACAGCTGACAAATGGAGGTCATTGACCTTGCTATTCTTATCTCAGACGCATCTTAGTAGAAGCACAGATTACGTGGTAGAAGTAATTACGTACCTACCAATAAAACACAAAACATGCAAGTTACCTATTTAAAAAACAATAGTAACACAAATAAGATCGCACTTCTCGCATTTCTGTATCAGCAGGCAAACTGAAAAAAGATAAGTTTTTATCTCTTCTCTTGCTGGATCTACATCCATCAACTGCACATAATACACCAGAACCAGACATATCATAAGAATTTGAATTTAAGTACTTCAGGTCGACCGAAATATATGCTTAGGTACGCGCCTCGCGGTTGTCGGCAACCCACCGAGAAATGGGTCCGTTGGGAACCGGTGGCCGGTAGCGCGCGTAAGTATAGGGTGAGCCACGAATTAGTTAACATTTAAAAAAATCGTATAAAAAAAACCATTTCACATATTTTAAAAATTGTTTATTTTTAAGAAAGCTTGCCACTCGGTTTAAAAAAAAAATTATATCATCTAAATGGCCACCGTTTCGACTTTTGCACTCTTCTAAACGAGAACCTAAATTTTCGAATACTCGACGGCAAAGAGACTGCGAGATTGCCGACATTTCTTCGCTGATTTTTTCTTTTAGGTGACGTATTTGGTTTATGGATGTAGACACGACTCTTTAAATACCCCCATAAAAAGAAGTCTGCTGGGGACAGACCTGGGCTCCTGGGTGGCCATGGGATGTCGCCTCGTCTGGAAATCAGCTTTTCCGGAAACATTTCTTTGACCACCGGCAGGAACTCGTTGGATGTGTGACAAGTGGCCCCATCTTGTTGAAAGCATGTGTTACGGTTATAGCCAGCAAATTCCAGCAGCATCGGTGTCAAGAACTCCCGTCACATTTTCACATACTCAGCAGAATTAACAGTAACCGAACGACCGCGAGAATCTTCAAAAAAGTAGGGTCCAATGATTCCTTTTGCTGAAATTGCAGCCCATAAGTTACCTTAGGAGAATGAAGTGGCCTCGCGTGTTTAGCTTTAGGATTTTCACTGCTCCAATACCGGCAATTTTGTTTATTGACATGTCCGTTGAGGTGGAAATGGGCTTCGTCGGAAAATAAGAGGTTATCAAAATTACTGAAACGATCTAACATTGTTTCGGCATAAGACTTACGCAAATTCAAATCATTAGGGTTTAGTTCTTGCACTATCTGGATTTTATATGGATGTAACTTCAAATCTAATTTCAAAATACGGCGTAATGATGTGCGAGATAATCCTAATTCAGCCGAACGTTTGCGTGTCGATAAATCTGGATCACGTTGAACAGAAGCGGAAACTTGCTGCACGTTCCCTTCGCTCCGAGAAGTCCGTGGGCCGCCGGTTTGCTTCACATTAAGTGTAGATCCCGTCTCTTCGAAATTCTTCACCCATTTCTTTATTAAAGGAGCATTCGGACACTGACTTAAGTCGTGTAAATCGTATTCAACGCGAAATAAGCGTCTCACAGTAATGAGCGAATTGTTGTTTAAATAAAATTGTTTCACACAATAAGCGCGCTGCGGCCCCGTGAAGCGATCCATTGCGACTAAATTTCCGAGAAACGAGCTAGTGGCAAGACCCTTCCCCGCGCCCCGCACGGCTTGTGTTTGCGCGGGGTGTTACATTCAAATGTTAACGAATTCTTGGTCCACCTGTATATGATTTATCTGGAAATCTGTGGTCATGTCTTGTTTATACCTTTCTAGTTGGCGTTTACGTCGTAGTTGGGTTTTAGTTTTTATAACTTTTATTTTTATTTGAATTATTTGGGGTTATACTTATAATACAATTTTTTATAACAAGTTGTCAAAGTCTGTTACAGAAGTTAGCGATGGGAAGTTCAAAACCCACATTAAACGTGTCTTATCAAGAAAGCATAATTTATAAAAATAAAGACTACGTTGAAGACAAGGAAGTTTGGTAATAATTCCTTCTGCACGTGTGGCTTCCCTGGTACCTCATTAACGGCATAATTATGTAAAGTCTATTAACTGCTCCCAAATTACCATGTTTATTTTTTTACATGTTTCCTTGACATAATCATCTTATTATTTGACATTATATACCTATTATTTAGTTTCAACTCTTTATTAATGGCTTTTGTGAACATAATAATTCAGATTTGTTACAGTTTTAATAGCAATCATGTAATTGCGTTCAATTAAAATAGATTTTTATTTTTGTTAATTTATTTATTTATTTTATTATTTATGTACACAGAGAAACGAAATTATTTTAATTTAGAGTACAAAGGTACTGCTTATTTCTTAAGAAATTTCTTCCAGCAGACCTGGGAAAGGAGAAATGAGAAAGAAATGTAGACAATAGTGTGTGAGAACAAGAAGAAAAAATATGGATATGCGAAGTCTTAAACTAAAATATTAAAGTACCTACACAATATAAACGTAGAAATTAACGTAATACTTACTTAAATAAATACATAATGAATATATAAACATACATACTAAAGGTATATGTATATTTATCTTTTGTGTAGATTATTTTCTATTTTGTGAATGTGAGAACGCTGTAGGCTGTCCCATACATAATAAATAATAATATATCACTGTTAAGTATTTGAAAATATTGTAAAAGCCAATTTTTTTAACGAGTAATAATGGGAGTTTCTTGCCGGCTCTTCTCCATAGGAAACAACCAATTGGAACCGAGCACCTAGTTTCTGACGTCTCCTAAGTGCCCATGTAGGTTTATATGAAATAAAATATTTTGATTTTAATTCTAGAATTGGATGCATTTTTGTCTGTTGAATAAATAAATAATTATAGAATCATATATTAATGAAAATTGGAAAGAAGGAGCAGCCCCGGATCTAAGGGGGGCAAGCCGGGGCCCATGCCCTGGGCGCTAATGAAATGAAATGAAATTGTTTATTCTGTAAATAGGATATCGGAATCACTTTTACAAGTCATATAAAAAAATATTAAAAATAAGCTAGATGAGTTCGGCGTTTCCTATCTGACTACTCTGAGAAGAAAGGTCGAAACAAACTCAGAGGTCGTAGGTCTCTTTTAAAATCCAGACATAATCTTGGTCAGGCCATATGAGGACCATGTAGAGTCATTTATAATCTACGTTGCTGCGAGTCTCTCAGGGAACTATTTAAAAGGATTAATATTATGACGGTACCTTGCTAATTCATTTATGGAAATATTATGTTTGTAATGAAAAATCCACATCTCTTTAATAAAATAAGTGATAGACATAATTTTAATACTAGAAATAAAGATAAACTAGATCAACCATTTTTTAGATTATCTAAAGTACATACATCTTTTATGGGGTACTGTGTTAAATGTTACAACAAAATACCTTGTGACATATTGCAATTAAATGAAAGAAAATTTAAAATTCATATTAAAAGTACACTTTGTAAACAAGTACCTATATTACAAATTAGAGGATTATATCCAAGATAAGAGTGCTTGGAAACATGCTGGTCCTGCTCCTTAGGACAATTTGGAATCAAGAAAAAATCAAACTGGTTGCTAATTTAATTGTAAAATTTATTATTTTGTGTTTTATGACATTGATTTTACATTCTGTGATTACTTCCACATACACTGACTGACTGATTAATTACAAAATTTTAGGAAAATCGTCTACTTTTATTATGTTTGTAAATGTGTGAGCACCATGTATGTATCACATATTAAATTATCTGTTGTTGTTTCATTTTTAATTATTTTTACCTATTGTGGTATAGTAATTTTATTCTAGGTGCATCGTGTTCACATATAATTATTTAACTAATGTACGTACCTATACAAACAATTGTAAAACATTTTAAAAGAGTAACGGTGGAGTTTCTTGCCCATTCTTCTCCATACGAAAACTACCTTTTGGAAGGGGCGACTAGAATCAATTTTATTATTTTGTCAAATTTGACGTTCAAAAGTGCCATACATGGGCCTTTATTTGAAATAAATGATTTGACTTTGACTTAGATTAGTGTCTGAAAAGGTATTTTGAGGAAAGAACCATAGGTACAGATTTGAGTGGAACGGTCCAGTCAGTGCAAGCATTTGTCAGTAATCGTGGAGCTCAACTCAGAATATAAGGAGCTCAACTCGACGAACAATACCAAAGAAAGGACATTTGGGTAGGCCGCATACATAAACTACTCAAACTGCCAGACCATGACTAAAACTAGCAGAGAAATAAAAACAATATCCACATAGTCCTCACATTCACAATAATTAAAATACTTAATATAATACTTTACTAAGTAATCATGTCATTTTGAATATAATTTTCAACAATGTCAATGTGTAGGTATATATAAAACGGGTATATGTTGATTTTACATAATAATTAAAATGTCTAGTTTTATCGTTTTATCACAAGGCTTAGCAGAGCGAGCAGTTCAATCCCAAGCTTTTCTATCTTCTAAATAATCTGAAATTTGTATACTTAGTACCCTTTTTTTACAAAGTTTGGTTTTGATCAAGATTTTAAATCGTTTAGGTAATGGGTAAGTTTATTTATTTATTTATTTCAATGGGAAGTTTGTTTTAAAAGCGTAGGTATTAGGTATAGCATAGGTTGACCCATGAATGACTTGCCTACTTTGTGGAGACGTGTGCGATGTAAGTACAGCAAGGTTGTGTTTATTCCTGGTATTTAAACTATGAATATCGGACATTTTCTTAAAATTTGAAGTATTTTTGTGTGCATACAATAGGTTTTCAAAAAGGATAGTAATAAAACCTCCGAAAAAAAATCAGAATACGAGCATTCTCAAAATATGAAATTGACTGCTTAATATACTAATTTTCCGACAACTTTTAAGCGAATACAAATAAAGAAACGACCGAATAAAATACTGAAAATTCTGTAAAATCAATACAGCATTGCTGACGTAATATTCATTTAGTCATTTTTATCGTAACTCACCTATTATGAATTTAGAATTAACCTTACACATTTTATAAACTGTGGCGCAAACAAAGACCAGGTTCGTTTAGGTACAAGAGAATGTAATGTTTTGGAAATGTGGTGTTTTACATTCTCTTGTGCCGAAACGGACCCTGGCCTGGCACTCGCCGGCCGCTGCCGCGGCACCGCTCGCTACGCTCGCTCGGCTCGTGCGTTTTGTGGTTTCACAGTTCTAACCTAACCTAACCTACCTTTCAAAGCAAAACGTAAACAAAAACATGAACGAACGTATTATTTTAGCAGAACATACGTTTTCGGAAACTTAGTATTTTTTTCGGAAATTTAGTTTATTATTTGAAAGTACAGATTATTTTTCGTAGAATTGTATTTTGAATAAGCTCATGTTTGTTTTTTAAATAGGTACAACATTTTTTGTCGATTAATTTTGTAATAATTTTTCGGTAAGTAATTCATTTTAACACATCGTATTACAGTCAACCACAGATCGTCGGAAGTTAATTTGTTTTTCGGAAGCTTTATTATTTTCCTTTCAAAAATATATTGTGAGGCTACAGTCAGAATATTTATTTCTTTGAATTTTTCTCTAAGGGAATCTCTTGGACCTAGGTTGTAAATGGCTCGAACAGCCCTTTTCTGTAAAACAAAGATAGTACCTATTAATGTCCGCACAGGTTCCCCAGAGAAGAATCCCATATGACATAAGACTATGAAATTAACTAAAATAAACAATTCTGGCTGTATCTACGTCAGTTATATCTGTCAAAAATTTTTGACAGCATAGGCGGCCGAACTTAGGCTTCCTGACAATTTTTCTATGTGTGGGCCCCATTGTAATTTACCGTCAATAGTGATTCCAAGAAAAACTGTCGACTCAACAGGGTCCAACTCTGTTCCATTAACTTGAACATTGGTAGATAGCTGCCTGACATTTGGCATTGAAAATTTAATGAGTTGAGTCTTTTTTTCGTTCAGAAGAAGATTATTTACATTAATTTCTGGGGTCGACAAATTCAAGCGTAGTAGACAAGTGCACCACCCAGCACACAGTGAGACGCGCAGCACATTTATAATCTTTCAATTTTTTTCTTTTACAACAGTTTTGGCGCCCCTGTTGAATTGGCGCATTATCGATCGATACAATTTGATTACCTAATATGTTGCTGCCAAAATTTTCATTTTGAGAAAAAATTAATTTCGCGGGGGCTTAGCGCATCCCTATAAAAGATTGGCAGGGGGGCGGCAGACGGCAGTTTTTGCCTCGCCTCAAAAAAAATCTAGATCCGGGACTGAGAAGGAGCAGTCCGTGACCCCCTAAGTAATGATGTAGTGAAATTACCATAAAAACCGACCAAGTCCGTTACTGACCACGCACAATGAAGGGTGCCGCAGTTGGGATGAATTTATCCCAAATATAAACTTAACATTGTAGTTGAAAAAATAAATTCTTTTTTTGTTTGGTAGATCATACTTCAGAGGTGGTCCCATATAAATTTTATTAACTTTGCTTGGGTAGTTTTTTTGAGTTAGCAACTAAAAAGTGAAAAATAAAAACTTTTTACAAAAAAAAAACAACCGACTTAAAAAAAACACTACAAAGTGAAAAATAACTTTAATTTCGGAAGTCGGTGACAAAGAACGAAAATTCAAAACCAAAGACACCGACTTCCGAAATTAAAGTTATTTTTCACTTTGTAGTGTTATTTTTAAGTCGGTTGTTTTTTTTTTGTAAAAAGTTTTTATTTTTCACTTTTTAGTTGTGGTACCTACCCCACAGAAATTCGAATACCACTACCTGCTATGTAAATAACAGTGACAAGAAGTTATCATATCATCTACATACTAAGTGGGAATAAAAATACGTATAATTGAAGCTAACTCAAAAACTACTCAAGCAAAGTTAATAAAATTTATATGCGACCACCTCTGAAGTATGATCTACCAAACAAAAAAAAATCATCAAAATCTATTCATAATTGGCGGAGTAATCGCGTATCAAACATACAAAAAAAAAAACACAGACGAATTGAGAACCTCCTCCTTTTGGAAGTCGGTTAAAAACATGTTCTCCTTTATCTATTTTCTTAAATATCTTTAAATGTATTTATATTAAAATTATAAAAATAATATATTTGAGATCCTCGCAACAAGCCCTTTCATTTGATATGCCACACGGTATAGTTTGAAATACTTTGTTTTTTTTTTCTTATTTGACCCACAAAAGTGACCCCCATATTAAAAATTCATTCATTTACGTTACACGTCCGTGTTTGGGTCACAGAAATACATATGCATACCAAATTTCAACTTAATTGGTCCATTAGATTCAGGGCAAATTGGCTGTGACAGACAGACACACAAGTGATCCTATAAGGGTTCCCTTTTTTCCTTTTGAAGTACAGAACTCTAAAACCAATTAAGTGTTTCTTCCAATACATATAAGAGAGGTATGAAGAAAAAACCGCACCAAGCAGTGGGGCATTGTTGGATCCATAATTAAAAAGATTGATTTTTACTTTTATTATTAAAGTGAATAGTTTATGAGATATGGGATATTTTCAGATACAACCGTGCATATACATATATATTTTATTGGATAGGGTATACTTCGAATTTGATCCTATTTAAAATTGAAAAAAAAACCACACTTAACGGTTGAATACAGGTTGATTGATTTTTCACCGGTGACCCGATTCTGTTGAAACTTGCCACACATTATCGTCGGCGTAGGTGGAGAACTAAATAACTGCGATTTTGCTCAATTTGACTTTTCGCCATTTTTGTAAAACCCAAATCGTGCTGCATAAATAAATCGCAATTTTCTCCAAACAACATTTTTTTTAATTATTTAGTTCTCCACCGACGCCAACAATTTGTAGTTCTGATGACACTACAACATAATAGAGACCTGTACCCCTAATTACGTAATACACGATCATTCACAATCTGTTTCGATTTGAAACAGACTGCTATCCATTGCTTAATAAGTTGGAAAAAAAATCTGCTCAACAATGTAAATAATGCAATTAATGTTGTTGAACTGTCAAAATGAAACAAATTAGTCATAATCGTTAACGAAAATAAGTTACGTAATTAGGGTACCTACAGGAGTTGATCCAATGACAGAGACAGAAGAAAGTCAGTAGAGGTCCTCAAAATTTACAGCAGGTACATTGCGTTTGGGCTTATTTAATTCATTTTGATAAGAATTTAATACCAAACAGGAATATTAATTCGACTAAACCAAAAAGTTAAAAAAAAACTTTTCATCAGAAAATTTAACCAACTAACTAAGTCTAACTAAGCTCCCTATGTACTTTATAACTAATTTTGAGGCATAAAGTTTTAATTACATAAAGGGTAAAATAATTGCAGCTTGCTTAAGACTTCATTGATTGTTTGTTTGCCACTGCCGCTTTTACTCACAAATGGTATTTCTCTGGTGTCATGGTCAGGCTGTAAACCATTCATTGGGCTTCCCTTTACAGAAGTGAAGTGAAGATTGATTTTACTCAGTACTAAATGCATTGAAGTAAAGTTAGGTAAACAAGTACCTAACCTCAGTCTCCTATTCTTAGTATTATTCAAATTAATAATGCAATAAAATTCAAAAATAATATAATTCCATCATATTTGACCATTTGAGATGCTGATAATGCATCGGAAAGACATTGTGGGCTAGCCAGCTTGTTTAAATGTGTAGGTAACTGAAGACACGACCGGCGAATGAAGGTTTCTGATATGCTTAAAGGTCTAGTTAGGTCTACTTGTAATTAGTAACTTCACAACATGTTTGTGATTGTGGGTGTAAACGAGCGGTTATAAGTACCTGTTACTTAAAGATTAAGATGAGCTGAGAATGCATAAATATTGAGAATCTAGTTGATACGCTGATGCTGATACGCTGAGAATCCGTGATAATCACTTTCCTTTTCTCTGTGATACGTGATCAGCTGAAAATTTGACAATCAATGTCATTGTCAATATGTAAATGTCAAAAAAAAAATTTTTTTTTTTTCCTCTTTGGCAACTGAGCCGATGTCGACTATTCTGTCAGCGTCATATGGTGACGGCAATGAAGCAAGGTGAGCCGTCGCCGTCGTACTTTGCACTTAGTGGTAGTTGTTAGTAGTAATTTAGAACAGTTGTTAGCTGAAAGGACAAGACAAGTTTTGTTAGTCTTTTTTTTTGTTATTTATTACTATACTACAAAACGACACAGATATTTACAAAGTTAAAACTATTACACACCCGACTACATTTTTATATCATTGTCATTTAAAAATTTTGCTAGGACTTGGATCAGTTTAGGGGAAAAGTTAGTCAGGACTCAGGAGGGAATGGAATTTAGTAGGAAGGGTGATTATAATTTTGGGAAGCTTAAGGTACAAATCAAAAGATTGTCAATTTGAAGGACATGAAAAAAGATATGGTCCAGAGTACCTTCATCAAGTCCGCATTCGCATAAGGAACTGTCACGAACGCGAATTTTATGAAGAAATACTGGGCTGCAGCAGTGACCGAGTCTAAGTCTACACAAGGATGAAACAGTTATTTTAGATAATTTAGTGTATTTAAAAAACCAAGGTGTCTGTTGGATGTCGGGTTAGATACTGGCGTAGTACGCCCCCTTCAGCTTTGAACTTGCCTGCCATCCTGCTGACCACGAGTTGTGCATTTTTTAAGTTTGGTGTCAGTCCGTAAGTCGTAACTATGGACGACATAATGTTTTTGGTCAACAGGGTTGGATGTTGCAAATCGAGTCGGCGCACTCATTGCCACCTATACCCGAGTGACTGGGAACCCAAGCTATTTCAATGTTCAAACCGTTGTTAGAGCAAATTTTGAATGTATATAATGATTTTACTATGAGTCTTTGATTTTAATTGGTTTTGACTTATGGCCTGAATGCTACTGCAAGAATCTGAAAAAAATACCGAATTTTTAATATTATGAGTTTTAATGAAATTAATTGCTTCTAAAATGCCAATACATTCTCCTGTAAATACCGAAACCTCTGGAGGGCACTGAAAGAGAAAGGCAATTCTGGAGTTGTTTACAAAGACTGTAACCATTTGAAACGTATTCCTAATCTATTCGAGTAGCAAAAAACATTAACAATACTACTTGAGACGTTGTAAAGAAATCCGAGTGTTTGTTTATTTAAGTGCGGTCGTAAAACTGTCACGGCGCGGACCACCCACGGCGCCTGACCGGTTAATCGCATGCCATAATTGGAATTGCGATATACATTTTTTACCATACGACTGGAATTGTATAGTAGGGATGGGTAAAAAATATCGATATATCAAAATATCGATATTTTTTCAGAAAAATATCGATACTAACTAGCGATATTTTTTCCCGCGATATATCAATTTTCGATATTTATTTTCAGATATCAAAATCGATATATTTTTAAAGCTCTGCTGTCTGCTCATGCGTCACGTCATGATTTTGACCAATCCGATTTCTTAAATTTAGAAAATATGCAGCAGGCTGTATGGGTTTAGTATCTTTGCTTCAAACACAAACAAAAATTACTCTCTATGACTTGCTTGTCTATGACAAAGACATTGCTGTAGGAGCAGATTAACAGGGGAACACATCAAACAAAGAGTGCTCCTGATGTCAATATCAGACAAATACTGGTTTGAATAGTGTTTTTTTTTTTATTTCTTTTTTTATGTCAAGAAATTCGATTTTTTTTTTTTTAATAATAAAACTTATGTTGAAACAGCCAGATGTGGATTTGCTTTAAAATTTCGATAATTTAGGCAATTTTTATAAATAATTGCAAATTGGGCAAAAAATATCGATATATCGAAATATCGATATTTCTTGGGTGAAATATATCGATATATTTGAAAAATATCGATACGATAAATATCGATATTTTTTTTCCATTTGCCCATCCCTATTGTATAGGGATGTTCAAAGCAATTGTCTATATTTGTTAAATTGATATGTTTAGTTACAGCATCTATGAATGGTTTATTTTAAAATTATTGTGCTATAATGTAATTTTGTTTTAATTACAACTGATGTTCTACTAGTGCTTTTAAATGAAAATGTATAATGATTGCCGAAAAATAAAAAAACAATTTTTAAAACACATTCTACCAAAAACTACCAAACTACGTAACAAAACGTTTTTCTATTCACGTTTTTGTTATCTGTGGCCAATGACAAAATCATGGAAAAGCAGTGTTGTCATCTTAGTGGGATTTCCACTAAACCTGGGAGTTTGGACACCCCTACTGGCGGAGGAATTTTGCTTTTAGTGGCTGGTGGTTTTGTCTAGTGTTTAGTTTAATTCAATTCGTAGAAACAATAAAATCAACTTTGCTCGAGAAAATATTAAAATAACAAGATAATGGCATGTTTTATTCTTTTCATGTTTGTCTAAAACCTGTGTCAAACGCCAAAACCAGTGCGGATTCAAACGTTGATTTGGAAAGACGACTCTAATGAAGCCATACAGAGGCTCGAAAAAACATCATTTCGAAAAAAAATGTCCCACTGGAATATACTTCCGGGATAAAAAAAAACTGCTGCCAAGCCATTATTTTATTATGTATCTAACAAAAATCCACATATCTTCACTTACTTTTTCATTAAATTATTGTGTGATATTATAGTAGGATGATGTTTAAACTAGCCAAGTGCGTGTCAGACCACGCACAATGACGAGTTCCGTATTTGTAGTTGAACAACATGTATCGATATACGTCACGGTCAATTCTCCAACTGCAAATGTAAGTTTGTAATGGTTTTTCTATTTATATGTGATAAAACTAAAAATTTACGATTTTCGGTCACGTTCCTTTACTTGTGCAGTGAGACAGGCTTTGTGCGAAATTTCATGAGTCTAGGTCAACGGGAAGTACCCTGTAGGTTTTGATTTATTTGTGAGTATCAAAATATGTCGCTTAAATGGCCGTAATTTTTTATTGCGTTGACTTAGAAGCTTGATTTTTTAGAACTCCTTTTGAAGTACGGAACCCTAAAAATACTATGATTACATAATTTATGTTTTATTTTAATCAAATCTTCAAATGGACCCCCAAAACAGCGACCGAATGTCGGTAACAGGAAATCGATTTCAGGAGGCTCCGGCTCGCAGTTTCGATCGTCTCTAGTAATATTATTCGGTTGTAAGTGCATCGATCAAAACTATTCAAATAAAAACAAATACTTGCTTGGGCAAAGCTACACTTTCGTGGTTTTGTGAAATCGGTTTCTGTAGTTCGAATTATCGATACGATTCCATTTCTGACTGAAATCGGATTTTTTATTCGTTTCGATGTATCTGACGCATGTCTATAGTGGACTCAGGGGAAGAAAATTGCAACACTTAGAGTAAAAGTTGAACGAACTGCCGACTCATTGCGTCGACGTCTTGACGATTTAATGCAAACTACTGCCTGTCTAAAGTATACCTTTGCTGCTCTAATTTTATCAGAGTGTAGGGAAAAGAACAGGAAAGGCATATGACAGCACATGTTAAACATTTGACAATAATTTGCGCCGGAATGATTATTCTTTGAAGTCTGTGGAGAATACGATATCTATCATGGCGACGCGTTTGTTTACATTTTATTTTTGTTGATTTCGCCTTGAATTTTGTTTAAATTAATAGTTGTTTTATATTTTTTAACATACAAAATTATATTTACTATTCACATACAGAAATATGGCCTACGATAAGCAGTTTTGGAATATTATTCTTGTGGCTTGTGGAAGTCGGAAGAATTTTGGAAAATTCTCTCGTTCAAGACACTGCCTTCGTTTTGTACTAGCTGCACTAAGATCACAGATTACAATTACATGAACTAAGATTTAGGCTGTTTTGCTCAATAGTGAAAAGTAGGTACCTAAGTCGATCTCATCACTACAAGTAAGCCAATATAAATAGGAATAACGTGTGTAATGGGCCTACCACACGCTCAAGCTTCACCACAGTTAGGCCTGCGCAGGCTTCTCGCATGAAAAAACTGTACATGGACGGCGTTACCACACGGCACAGTTAAGTACGCGCAAGCCACAGTCTTGTCGAAATCGTCGGCGTAGAAACATGTTTCCTAATGAAGAACTATTTCTTCTTTCTCCCTATGTTCCTCTTTCATTTTTTTTTTTTTTTTCTAGGCATGCCTAGTTCTTTTTATTTCGGTCGGAATAATCCTTCGATTTAATTTTCCAGAGTGCAGGCAGAGATTTGTATAGACTTATTAATTCAGACATGAACTCGCGATTGTGCGTACGCAAATCGGCCATTTTTAGGGTTCTATGGAACCCTTAAGTATACGATCTCTCGTGTGTCTGTCTGTCTGTCCGTCTGTCACTGCCAATTTGCTCCGAATCTAATGGATCCATTGAAGTTGAAATTTGGTACACATTATGTATTTCTGTGACCCAAATACGAATGTGTAACGTAAATAAATGAATTTTGAATATGGCGGTCACTTTTGGGGGAAAATTAAAAATTACAAACTGTACCGATCTCAAAAGAATTTATTTTTATAAACGTAACATATATACATTTAAAGTTATTTAAGAAAATAGATGAAAAATTTACCATTCCCCCCTTCCCTTATCTTCGAAACTACTGTGTCTAAAATTTTGAAGAAAATACAGAGAATGGTTCTTTAGTCATAGATTACAGGAAAACCTATAAAAAAGTCTATGGTCTTAAAATAACATGGTAAATCTCTCAATATTGTGACTACAAACTTACATTTGCAGTTGGAATGTATGGGAGAACATGTTTTTCAACTACAATGTTAAGTTTGTATTTGGAATAAATTCATCCTAACTACGGAACCCTTCATTGTGCGTGGTCCGATACGCACTTAGCCGGTTTTTGAGTGACGGAAGACCACGTAATCACCGAACGACTAACCTAGACTGCGGCTTGAACACTGAACGCCCAACCACACGCACAGGCAAGTACGCGCAGGCCATACATTATTAATCTGTGGGCCGGGCTTGCACAGGCAAAATTTCAAACAAGTCGAAAAGTGCGCAGGCCGCGCCGTGGGGTTTGCGCGTCGTACAGTTTTACCAACCACACGCTCAGTGTTCCGTGTATGTGTCCGTGTACAAGCCGGCCTGCGCAGGCAAAACTGTGGTGAAGCATGAGCGTGTGGTAGGCCCATAAGAGAGCACCTTCGTATCTCATTAGATTATTGTAGCTGTAGGTACCTACATTATTGGTGAGTCTACGTATACGGACAATCATTCTTTTGTTGCGTAGACACAGGCATTTCACGTGAGGTTAATTATTTATTGTGGTTAAAATAGTAGTTACGTACTATGTCTCACATTATAACTAAAATTGTTAATTGATAATTTTGTAAATAAACTATAATATCCACTAACCAAATAACATATATAACTATAAAACATTCATAATATTTTCACAGCGTGCTAGAGTTGAAAATACAAGAATGGAACACTACCCCCCATCATCATCATCAATATTGTTGACTTCCTAACAAAGAAGTTGGTGGCAAGCATTATGGATTGGATTAAGAATCTTATGTATTAATCATTGAAGGTAAGTTTTTAACCGACTTCCAAAAGGAGGAGGTTCTCAATTCGTCTGTTTTTTTTTTTTATGTTTGTTACGCGATTACTCCGCCAATTATGAATAGATTTTGATGATTCTTTTTTTGTTTGGTAGATCATACTTCAGAGGTGGTCCCATATAAATTTTATTAACTTGGGTAGTTTTTGAGTTAGCTTCAATTATACGTATTTTTTCCCACTTAGTATGTAGATGATATGATAACTTCTTGTCACTGTTATTTACATAGCAGGTAGTGGTATTCGAATTTGTGTGGGGTAGGTACCACAGCTAAAAAGTGAAAAATAAAAACTTTTTACAAAAAAAAAACAACCGACTTCAAAAAAAAAACACTACAAAGTGAAAAATAACTTTAATTTCGGAAGTTGGTGACAAAGAACGAAAATTCAAAACAAAGACACCGACTTCCGAAATTAAAGTTATTTTTCACTTTGTAGTGTTTTTTTTTTGAAGTCGGTTGTTTTTTTTTTGTAAAAAGTTTTTATTTGACACATAATTAAGAATCAAGCGTAGCAACCCACTTATACCGGATGATTTTTTTTACTGTCTCGAAATTTTTACAGCTTGTTCTACCCATGAATATAAACAAGTTTCACTATGGGAGCAACTGTAATCACGAAAAAAAATCAGCTGTTTATACAAAAGTTCAATACCTACTTGACCAAAATATATGAAATAGCAGATTTTTTTTTGTAAAAAAAATCATCCTGTAAATTTTCTTGGCCGAACTTTCAACATAGACACATCATATGTTTTATGTATATCCAATTACCATTATAATTTAGTATTATAAAATATCTGGAGATTGAAAAATCAGCCCTAAATAAAGAAGAAATTATACAACCAGCAGCAGTGACGATGATGATGACAGATGGCTTTTGTCTAGCCATGGGCCTCAGACCAACAAAAAAAGAAAGACGGCGCGCCGCGAACATTAAAAGTGAAGCCACAAAACCGTGCTCCTGCAAGTAAATACACCCGCTCACGCACACACCTACACTAAAACCATGCTCATCGCTCTTAGTACGTCATGAGTCGTCGTCTAGTTAACATTGATTAAAAAAGATATAATTATGCTTTCCTGTGTAGTGAAAACTTATAAAAACAATAGCAAATCACAAAAAAAGTCTCACGGAATCACTTTTCACCCCTAAGCATTGATGTACTTGAAATAACATAACAAACGAATTTTAGGTTACTTGGAACAAATAACCTCAACAAACGAAAGCAGTGACTTAAAGTGCGAGGGTTGCCATAATATGATTTAAATCTTTCCCATTCGATTCAACAAATTTAAATGTGATTTCTTACTTCGAGTTACATTCATGTTCTCTTTTTTATTTATTTAATATTTTAGATTTTTAATTAATACTGAATTAAAAAGTAAATGGATAGTAGATATAAGATAAAGTCGGAATGATCAGAGTCAGTGATTTTGTTGTTGTGATCTTTTTGTATTTAATAAAGGTAATTTACAATATAATTACCTATATTATTTCAAAGTAATTTACATAATGACTTCATATATACCTACGACAATGTTATGATTTACGCTTCAACAAACTTATAATTGAATTTCTATGTGCATGGTTATCGAAAGAAGCTGTATTTCACTTCTTTCAATCCCAAGACACTGTCGCGGGTAGGGTTAACTTACACCTAAAGATATACCCTGTAGTAGAACTAAATATATGCAAATTTTAACCCTTACACACTTCACACTCTCGTACTAGCGCACTCTCACCCACACTCGCACACGTCACACAATTAGGCGCATTTTTGCCTTTTTCTCTGTATTAAGCTCGTTCATTTATATAAAGTTATTTGATTTTTCTATAGTTTAAAACTAACCTATTTATTTATATTTTGAATTTTTTACATTCAATTGCAAATTAATGGATATTTCTAAGGCCCGTATTACAGAACCTCACTCAAAACTCAAGCATTACATAAAACTCGTTTAAAGCCTTGTGATTGGTTAAAACTAGCTTTAAGTAATGCTTGAGTCTTGAGTGAGGTTCTGTAACACGAGCCTAAGTGGAACAGCGGAGTCTTCCAAGGCCCAATACAACAATTCTTGCTTTAAAGGTGCACTTTATAATTGTTTTTTTTTCTGATGTAATTTTTTTTGTTTTGTTCGGAATAGAGGTCCTTCTAAACAATTGAGGTACAATGCCATACTTAACAATATCTTACTTGTACAATATTAGCCTACCCATAAAATATTATTACCCAAGTTATGGGGTATTTTTTTTACAAATGGCAACCCTTTGACTCACACATAGATAAAAAGGTGGCTTCAGTTTTGATGTTCGCAGCGCGCCGTCTTTCTTTTTTTGTTGGTCTGAGCCATGGGCCTAGTTGATATGCCTACTTTGCCACATGAGTACTTTATTTGAGCAGAAAATAATATGACTTTGTTTTAAAACTGTAGAGTTCCTGGGGAATTTCACATACGAAGACATGAAGGCAGCATGAATGATATCGCCCCTGCTGCGCTGCACCGCTGCTCTGCTACTTCAGATTTCAAGCTTCTCCAAGTACAAAAGTAGAAACTGAAGATCCTTCATGAAAGATATTTTTTTTGAAAACTGTTGATTATAGACTTGTACAACAGTGATATAAACACGTATGTTCCTAATGTGTTAATTGATAACAGTGTAAACTTTAAAGTGTTTTAATTATGAACTATAGAGTTACAAATAAAAATAACTTTAAATGAAATAATTAAATATTGAATACTATTTGTTTTATATAAACACAGACAATTTTATTATTATAATGATACTATTTAGAGGTGTTTACCTAAATTAACTGTCATTCATTAGATTTAAAGTAAATAGAAATAAATAAATTATGGTCAACAAATAAAACTGTTTTATTAAATTGTTAAATTTAAATTGTTAAATTAAATTGTTACAACCTTAACTGACAATACCATCTATTCACATTAATATGAAATATTTGGACATGGGGCAAAAAGGAATTGGAACAAACATATTGTGAGGATTAGTGGAATTTGGAATCTAATGTCTTCCTGTAGAAATCATCATAGATTATCTACGTACTGCTTGCTGTAAGTGCATGAGAGCTAGTTAAAATTTTTGCTGAATAATGTACTTGAGCCTGACACACCTGAAAAAAAAAGAATAATAAATCTTGGATATATTCTACCAACCATTACATCCATCCACAAAGTCACTTTATAGAACAGCAATATTCTGCTATAAATAACAATTGACTTTGATATTCTTACTTACTAATAATATTAACAATAATTGAAAAACATTTAAGATAGGTACTTAGATATATTTTCAGTTGCCTACCTACTTTCTTTATTTTGTTGTTATAATTGCTAAGTAAATATTCATGTAAGTAGTTGGTTAGGCAACTGAAAATAGTAATAGTAATTTATTTCCGAAACTTCAGCACACATTACATCAATGAGGTCTCGACCCCTGAACTAGGACATCCTGTATGACAGGGGTCGAGGTTTCTCCAGTTACATGGACCAACATGAGATGACTTAGACTAAATATAATTAAGTGATTTTTAAAATTAATAAAAGAAAATTGGAATAAAATGAAAAATAGACAAAAAATTATAATATATATAGGTACTTATATATTATTTAATTATTTAAAATATATGTACGGTATTTAAATGTATGGTACCTAAGTTTACGTTTGATGGTGCATTTCGTATTCACCAACAAACAATATGGGGTTTATATAAAAATATTGCATAAAGTTATGTAGTGATTAGCTACTCTCTATAGTTTCAAACAGATTGCAATTTGTTTAAAAAATATTTAAGATGTGCAATACCAAAGTTGTAAAATTTGTTTGGTCTGAAAGCAATTCCGACAAATTTTAATTGAAAAATGTTACGCAATTAGGTAGCTGATATAACACTAGTTGATAAAGTAAGCAAACACACATTTATAATAGATATAGCAGTCCCAAACACTAATAACATACAAAAAACTATCACAGAAAAAATTAGGAAGTATACAGAATTACAAGAGGAAATTACCAGAGTTTGGAAAATGAATAGAGTCACTATAGTCCCAATAGTAATATCAACAACAGGTGTTATCCCGAAACAAATTTTCAATAGTTTTAATGCACTCAATCTATCCAAATACACATACCTAACACTACCGCATTGTAAGAAAATTTTTACAACTTGATTTAGATAATAATTTCAATGCAGTAGAGAGCAATTTACCTTCTCAAAATAATAACTAGAATCTCACCTTGGTTCACACCCGTGAGATTCTGAAAATACCAGGAACTAACCTGAGAAAATTAAATTTAAAAACCAAAATAATAATATATTGAAGGCGAGAAGGTTATCCGAGTGACATTGATAAATCGATTATCATCAGTGTATGCATGTGATGTACGGAAGAAGACATGCTCCTTAACTCAAATAAATTGCGTTGAGGGTAGGAGAGGGTGACGATGAATGATGATGATGTGATTCTAAATACCTTCCATTTCTTATGTGATAGTAGTTTCTGGCTTTTTGAGTAAATAATACAACATGTTTATTTTAAAAAGATTTTATTGATTTCACACTTAATTGTCCTTGAAATAAAACAAGCTTCATATGAACGTTTCTAATTTTTTGCTTGGGTTCAAAACATTTTATTGCGTGATGTATACGCAGTTCAAAGTAGTGCATGGAGATTGCCTTAATAAGTAAAACTTTGTGGTTTCCAATAAAATGTTGACTTTCAAAATAATTGGTTGTAAATACATGCTAGCAACGTTTGAAAGTCGTTAAAATGAATTTGGACAAACGATTTTTTTTTGCAAAGAATGATATTCCTTCATGTGAATGAATCCTAAATATTCTTTCTGCCATCGTACATACTTTAATTAGATCGCGTGAAAGATAAATAAGGCCACCCTTGTCTTTTTTAAATACAAGACCTAAGTACCTATTAGTCGCTAATAAGAGCTAGCAGACAATCTTCACATTTTATAGTTTTTCTTAATTTCCTAACAACAAACCCGATATACGAAATTACGTAGTTTAGTCATAGTTCACCGATGTGCCAAATTTTATCCAAATCAGTTCAGCCATTTTAGTGTGAAAGCGTAACAAACAAACTCACTTTCGCATTTTATATTTGTTAGGTTAGGATACACACTGCAGAATATATATTACCCATAGTAACGGAAAATAATTTATAGAAAAGTTGGCAACGCCAAAATTCTTAGGTTAGAATTGAATAATTGTTAATTTTGTGCATTTTATCGATGAATTTACGTCTAGGGTATATTTAGTACACTATACACAATGTATGAAAACAATAAAATGTTATTGAATGCCTAGTAACTGATGAAAAGTGCCATACTTACGAATGAAAAGACAAGTTTGGCATTTTCGTTCCACTATCACTTTTACACCTTTTAGACGCTACACCGCACCATGTTTCTTTTTTAAATGGTTGAAATATTTGTTGGAGCAAGTAATTTAGTCATTTATATTGTATAACAAGATATACTTTATTGTCTTTTATAATATTAATCGACATACATATTTTTTCTTGTCAAGTGACACACGTTATATATTACTTTTCTCTATGCACTGTAATAAAAGAATATCGCTTTGAGGTTGTACTCCCGACACTCCTCCTCGATTGTGTATGTAGATCTTTGGAATATATAATCGTTAAATTAAATATTAACATAGGTACACTCCTCCTAGATGAATACTTTGCATTGTTCTCTGAGCATCTTATGTCTTGCAGTCGCTAATGATTTTGTTAACATATCAGCCAAATTGTTCTCAGTTTGTATATATGATATTGACATCTTTTTTGTAAATATCAAATCTTTTATGTGATGATAGCGAATATCGATATGTTTCGATCTTTTACTATTTTCATAATCCTTTGAAATAAAAATAGCTCCTTTGTTATCGACATACAGCATTGGTGTTAGATTTATTCCGAAATCTTTTAATATTCTGTTCAAATTAATTCCTTCGCATGATGCTAATGATGCTGCTATATATTCTGCCTCTGCAGTTGACAATGCAACACAGTTTTGTTTTCTAGAGAACCATGCTACAACATTCTCATTGTATTTAACTATACATCCGCTTATACTCTTTCTGTCTCTTTTGCTATTTGCCCAATCTGCATCCGAATAAACTTTTAAGCTTATCTGTTCACACTTTTTATATTGAAGTGCGTAATCTTTAGTTGAACTTAGGTAGCGTAATATGCGCTTGCCATGTTTCCAACATTCTTCATTTGGTTTGTCCAAAAATTGACTAAGATAAGATACAGAATAGCATATATCTGGTCTTGAGACTGTACTCACAAACATTAAACTTCCTATTAGCTCTCTGTAAGGAACTTCTATAGTTTTTTCTGTTATGTCTATGTTTAATCCCTTCTCCATCGGTGTATCTTTTTCCTTGCATTCAGTCATATTAAATTTTGTTAACATTTTTTCTATTTGTTTTGACTGTGTTATTCTTAATATTCCATCTTTTCTTTCAATCTCCATTCCGAGAAATTTCTTTATCTCTCCTAAGTTTTTGGTATCAAATTCTTTCTGTAATAACTTCATTATTCTGTCAGTTTCTTCTTTCTTTCCCATGACCAAAATATCATCAACAAAAATTAATATCCAAACATTTTTATTAAAGAATAGGCAAAAATCATTTTTTGATCTTTGTAGTCCACACTTAATCAAAAAATCTGTTAACCTTTCATTCCAGCATCTAGGACTTTGTCGTAATCCATATAAACTTCTATTTAACTTCAATACTTTCTTTCTATTTGCATTAACTCCTTGTGGTACTTTGATATAAACTTCATCTTTTAAATAACCATTTAAAAATGCTGTTGGTACGTCCATTTGATAAATTTTGTAATCTTGTTGTACCGCTTGTGCTAAATAAGTTCTTACTGTGCTCATTCTAGCTACAGGTGAATAGTTTGTGTTGAAATAGTCTTCTTTTTGTACTTGAAATCCTCTAGCAACTAATCGAGCTTTCTTTAAACCGTTTTCTTTTGTCTTAAATATCCATTTTGTATCTATCGCTTTCTTCCCTCTGGGTAAATCTATTGATTCTGTCCATGTGTTCAATTTTTTTAATGAATTTATTTCTTTACTTATAGCTTCTAACCATTCTTTATCTTTCGCAGCTTCTTTGTACGAAGTTGGATCTTTATTTTCAGTTGTTACCAAACAATATGCACTGTATAGTTGATAATCATTCATGTGTTTAGGTTGATTTACAGTTCTGCCTGATCTTGTAGTTATTTTATTATCATCTCCATCTTGTACAATATCATCATCATCATCATCATCATCTGTGATGTAATTAGATTCATTCAGATCATCCGAATCGTCTTGTTCATTTAAACTACTTCTTATTTGTCTACTTTCTTGTATGTTTTTCGATATATTCTTATATTTGTCTTCATCGTCGTCATTGAATATTGCTACATTTTCATAGGGATAGTTTACTACCTCTTCCTGCTTTTCCGGTTGGTAAATAGTCTTTGATTCATCAAATATGACATCTGTTGAAGTTACAATTTTATTACTTTCATGATCCCATAATTTATATCCTGAACCAGTGTAGCCGACCATTATCATTGGTTTGGCTCTTGGTTGTAGCTTGCTTGGTTTTGGTATTGTTACAATCCATGCTTTGGAACCATACACTTTTAGTTTTGACAAGTCATTATAACCGTACCATATTGAAGCTGGTGTTTGACCGTTTAATGCTTTTGTAGGACTACGGTTGAGCTCATAAGCTGATGCGCAAATTAATTCGCTCCATAATTCCTTGGGTAACTTCGTTTCTGCAAACTTGACTCTAACTTTGTCTAATAATGTTCTGTTCATCCTTTCCGATGTGCCATTTTGTTGTGGCGTATACGGGCTTGTATATTCTAATATTATGCCTTTTTGAATACATGATTCTTTAAATCTTTTTGATGTAAATTCTCCACCATTATCTAGTCTTAATCTCTTTGTTTTTAATCCAAATTGAGCTTTAATAAGCTGTATATGTTTCAAAATATTATGTTCTGCTTCGTTTTTATTTTTCAATAGATATATCATTACAAAATGTGAATAATCATCTATCAATACTTGAAAATAGTATTCGCCATTTATAGACATTGGATGGATAGGTCCACACAAATCTGAGTGTAAAAGATCTCCTATCTCTTTGCTTTCTCTTGTATTAGATATAAATGGTCTTCGTGTACTTTTCCCTTGTATACAACTCTCACATATTTTTTCTGAGAATGGTAATCCAAGTATTTTTAGACCTTTTCGATTTAAATGACCTAGACGTCTATGCCATAAGTCATCTTCTTTATTTTTTGTAACATTTGCAGATTCATCTTTTTGTGATATAAAGTTAATTTCTAATGTGTACAAATTTTGGTATTTTGTACCATAAAAAAATGTTTTGTCTCTTCTTATGCTCACTGCATTATTTTTGAATAGTACTGTGTAGCCATTATTTGTTATTTTATCTACTGATAATAAGTTATGTGTTATATTTTCCACAATGAGTGCTTCAAAGTCTATTTTTATGTTATTACAATATCCTGTTATTGTTCCTTTCTTATTTGCTGTTAATCCTTTACCATCTGCTATAGTAACAGTTATCGGTTCATCTAATTTTTGTATTTTTGTCATATATTTTTCGACTTTTTCGGTAACCATATGGTTAGTAGCGCCGCTATCTAGTATGAATTTGTTTTCATTAATAGCTGATGCAGTCAAAGCTATAAATCCATTAAAATTTTCTTTCATTCCTCTTCTGTAATATCCTCTATTTCTAGTTCTATTTCCTCTTCCTCTAAAAGGACGTCTGGATCTTGTGTTGTTATAATTATAGTTTATTCCTGAGCCTGACGCTTTAAATATTTGTTGTGAGTGAGACTCATATGTAGGACGCTTATTTTTTATTTTTATTTCTTCATCAAGTAATCGTGATTTTACGAACTCTAATGTTATATCTGAGCTGATAGTTTCAATTGCTGTAATTACGTGTTCGTAATCTTCATTTAAGGACAATAATAAATGACAGATTTTGTCTGAATCGTCTAATTTTCTATCTATGTTTTCTATTTCGAATATAATATTATCAAATTTTTGAAAGTGTTCATCTAACGTATCGTTCGTTAATTTAAGACTTAGTAATTTCTTTTTCAGTGTAATCTTTGTAAAAACACTTTTGCGTTGAAATACGCTGTCTAATTTTTTGAACATTTCTTTTGCATTTGTGCATTCTTGAATTATTGATAAATGTTTGTCTGATATGCATTGAATTTTGCCTTTGAATTATATAATTTTAATTTTTCATCTTTGGAAATTTCTGTATCATCATAATCTAAAATTGTTAATACCTGTTTTTCTTCTAGTAGTGATGTTACTCTGAATTTCCAATTTGCATAATTTTCGCCCTTTAATATTGGCAAAAGAGAATTATTCGTATTCATCATTTTTTATATGTGTAGGTATAATACTTACTCCTTTTATTAGTGGCCCATAACCTTTGTTGGAGCAAGTAATTTAGTCATTTATATTGTATAACAAGATATACTTTATTGTCTTTTATAATATTAATCGACATACATATTTTTTCTTGTCAAGTGACACACGTTATATATTACTTTTCTCTATGCACTGTAATAAAAGAATATCGCTTTGAGGTTGTACTCCCGACAATATTAAGTCTTTATTGTTCGCAACATAAAATAACATAAATTACTTAAAGCACATAAAAACTGAATTTTACAAGAAGGCGATAACTATTTGCTCGTTATCTGTCAAACTTTCAGGAATTAAATATTTTATCCCCACCCTGTCTCTATATTTTTGAAGTTTGTAAGTTCGTGCGTAAGTACCCAGAATTCTTTACAAAAAGAGAGGACATACAAAAGAAAATTATTTTAAGACATAAAAATAGACTAAACTTACCAACATCGCGACTAAAAATGCACTCCAATAGTAGGTACCTTTGTAATGTCTATAAAAATTTATAATAAGTTACCCGAAATAATAAAGAATTTAAATAAATATAACATCTTTATCAATAAATTGAAGCTTTTCCTTGTAAACAAATCCTACTATAGTATAAGTGAATACTTAAATGATAAGCTATGGGTAACTTCATAACTATCCATTTTTATCTACAAATACTCACTATTAAAGATACTCCTACCTACTCTTATTACGAAAAAGATGTAAATAAAAAATAAAAAAAATAGATTTGAAGCATTCAATAAATAACTTGCTTGG
The DNA here is from genome assembly GCA_949152395.1 of Agrochola litura. NCBI lineage: Eukaryota > Metazoa > Arthropoda > Insecta > Lepidoptera > Noctuidae > Agrochola > Agrochola litura. Next base: position 24,261,577 of record OX424508.1, read on the forward strand.
CCAAAAAGTCGTGAAAATAATGGTGGCGCCACTATCGTGCATGTTGTAACCCTATATAGTACGACTAAAAAGGTTTTGATACTTAGTTTTTTTGACAAATAATGTGAATATTGGCGTGATTTATGAAAAAAAAGAAAAGCTCTGAAACGTTTGGTCAGCCACCAGCCATTACCTAGAACTATAGCATTTGCAGTTATTTATTGTAATGAATTAAAAACAAAATTATTAGGTATTTCAAAATATCTTGATGTCTACTATAATCCCATATTATGTGAGAAAATGTTATGTTTTACAAGACCCCAGATCAATTCAATAGGGTTTAAATCACAGTGACAAATTGGAAGTCTTGCTACTGTGTGACTGTGTCCCACAAATCCAAGTTCTCCTCTAACCACAGGTAAAATGTTCCATAGTTGGTGTTCTAAACAAAAACTAAAAAAATAATCAGAATCAAAAATTTAATCGGAATCAAAAATGTTTTCTTCTAAGTATTCCACGCCCGAAAAGTCTTCATCCATGTCTTCCATCCGTGAGCTTTCACCAAAACTCTGCTGGCTATCTTCAGATGTGTCACTACTGCTGCTTTCATCTTGTAGGTTTATGACAATTTTTTCAATACAGAGTTTGCCCCCTTCAAAAATAACCTTTTTCTATTTTCATGACATGTTGACATGAATTTTTCCAGTCGTCAACTGAAATGCTCTGAAACGCTTGTTCAGCCACTGCCTAGAACAATAAAATAAAAACAACGTAAGCATTTGCAATTAATTACTTACTATAATGAATTGAAAATGAAATAATTATATCAAAATACCTTGATGTCAATTGATCCCACATTATGTGAGGCAATTTTATGTTTTACTAGACCCCAGATCAGTTCAATGGGGTTTAGATCGCAGTGATAAGGTGGGAGCCTTACCACCGTGTGCCCATGCTCACTTAGGAGTTCATCTATTTCATAGATAGGCATGGGTTTGTGTCGTTTAACAAGCATGAGCAGGTTCGGCTTCCTTGCTGATTCATCAAACGGCACATTGTTCTCAGACAACCACAGCTTTATTTCGCCAACTTTTGATGCAGAGGTAGGTGCCTTATTGCGAATCACTGAATGATAGGGGGCGTTATCCATGACTAGAATTGAAGGTTTAGACAAATTCGGTATTAGTTTCTCCTTAACCCATTTAGTAAAATTTGACTTATTCATCTCCGAGTGGTAGTCTTCATTTTTATTTTTCCCACAAAATATTAACAACGCATTTGGTACAAAACCATTTTCATTCCCTGCATGTATGATAATGTACCTGAGAAAAAAAGCAAGCAGAACGTGCAACACATGCAACACACACAACGCATTAAATAAAGCATGCTTCAGCAATAACTTACCGTTTGCCTTTGGACACACTTTCTTTTATTCCACTGACGTTAAGAGACTGCCAGCATTTTTTTAATTTGTAGGAAGTATGAATATAGCTTTCGTCTAGATAAATAATGTCCTTTCTCAGATTATCCGGCAAATTCCTATTTTTAATAATCTTGTCCAAGTAGACTTCACGTTTTGCAGCAATATTCGGTTTTTCCATCAAAGATTGCCTGTCTGATTGGCACTTTTTGTATCTAAAGCCCAGGGCTATTAGAACCTTTCGTAAGTGTTCACGACTTCCGTCAAACCCAAGTTCTTCTCTAACCACAGGCAAAAGATTTCGTAAAGTTGGTGCCTAAAAATAAAAATTACTGTAAATGTCTCTCAGATCTTGATAAAAACTAAAAAAAGATTGATATAAAAGAGAAGTTCTACTTACAATCTTTTTTACAGTGTAAAAGAATTGAACTTTTTGTCTGATTGCACACAAGTCAAAATTGTCCAATTCTTTTTTAGGTCGCCCTGCTCTATGTTTCCCTGGTGTGGAGAAAACACCTTTGTTTCTTTGTCCTTCTATTGCAATTCGCCTTATAGTACTGATGGATTTACCTAAAACATACTATAGTTATTTTTGTTCAGTGATTTATGCAATATTAACAAAAAGTATCAAAATTATATGAACGCGCTGCATTCCGAATGTGTTTTGTAAACATAACCTTAAATTCGTGAATGCACATTTCAATAATTGTATGAAAGGTTTATACTAGATATTGCACCTTGAAATACACACTTTACATGTGATTACATGTATAAAATATAATTTTACCTGTCATTTCAGCGGTTCTTTTATACACATCGTTGAGATCGGATAAAATTTGTCCGGCCTCGAGTTCCGCCAAACATCTCACGTACACTTTATAAATTATCGCTCTTGCGGAGCTGCGAATAACAGATCTGTGCATTATGAACACAATGGGTCACCAGTATCACCACAATAACGCAAATAAATAAAAATAAACACGAGAAAAAGACACCGATTACAAGAAATGACAGATTATGTACCTTACTCGACGAGGCAGAGCGAGTGTTGCCAATTATTAAATATTTTAGTCTTGCCAAACTGATTAATTATGTATTAAGTAAATAAAACAATAATGAATAATTTAAAAAAATAAATGGTAATTGTAATGTTACTAATAAATAAACGTATAAATTTATAAAACAATAATTATATATAATTCATAAATTGAATTATGTATTAATAAATATATAACTAACTAACTACTTATCTAATAATACAATTTGTCACATTAAACGACCAGTGCTCTTCCTCCTCTCTCCTACTTGATGGGTGCTGTGCCCGACAGGGTCCATAATTGTGACTAATATAATTATTTCCCTACCAACTATATACATTATGGTACGCAATAAAGAATTTGAGATTTGAGAACTTTGTTTAGCAAAGTACTGTGCTAACCTTGAAAACCGTGGCACGTGCCATGAAACAAAAAATCTCATCGTTCTGTCTCATTTCTTTACACAACATCGGCGTAAGTTGCTCTTTTTCTTGTGTGAATGCGACAAAACACATCAATTTGTCTATAGCATTCTCTGTCTACGTTTTTTTGTTTAATTTTACAGTGAAAACAAAAATATCAACTGACACTATGAGAAAACATGTTTACAGTTTGTGCTGCTAGCGCCATTAGTGGTAAAACCTGGTATATACTTCCCCTTTGACTCTAGTTTAAAATTATTCATTGTCTTTTGATAGCAATCTGATTGTACGGTTTTTTTTGGATTTTTCTTTTGTACGATAATTTTGTCCAATCATTTCGACCTGGGAACTCAATAATTTGAACATTTGGAATTTGGAGTTTGCAACACTGAATCCCACAGATTAGATAACTTAGTACTTAGCATCAATCATCATTAGACATTATTCCAGTCCAGTGTAATCAATTTGATTGATTCTATCGTTACATGCTCTGTGATTGATTCTATTTGATTTGCCTGCAAGACATCGGTTCATACTTGGTCTGTGCATCGGTTTATCAGATTCAGATCCGATTTAATGTTTAATTAAAGCCGAATATTTAAATATGCGTGGTATTATATCATCAAATTTTCTTAGAAAAACATTAAGTATTTGTACCCAGTGTTTGAAAAATAACCCTTACAGTAGTAGTAATTATTCTTCAAAGGTACGTTGGATAGTTGAGAACAAACGGAAAAGTGGCGGGGAAGATATAAGAACATTTTGGACATTAGACAGGGAGTGATGAAGCTGAGACGGGGGCTGGTAGTGGTGAGGAATGGCCGCGGCGCGTGGTTTCGGGGCTGCAGCCCACAGGCGTGCTGCACATTGGCAACTACTTTGGCGCGGTACGGCGCTGCGTGCGCCTGCAAGAGCAGGGCGAGGACCTCATGATATTCATAGCCGACCTGCACTCGCTCACCACGCACCAGGTTATCACCTTGTTTATGTTTAATGGACTTGTGCTAGGTAGTAGATGTGTCAGTTAGTACAGAATATGTCACCTGCTAATAATTGGTTTATTTCAGGGAAATAGACAAACACATGTAAGATTTTTACAAATTTTTAACAAGTGAATTATGTTAAGAGTCCGTGCACAAAATTCACTTGACAGAGTTTAGGTAAATTCACTGCGATGCTATGTTTGTGTGTACCGTTCATGCACACACGCCTAACGATCGAGCGTAGTGATCGCTGAAACAGTTTTAGTCCAGTAGATGATATTTTCTTAAGTTACATAGGTAGGGATAAGAAATCTGGAATGTTTGTGTATATTCTTTAGTTATAACAATCAACATAAAAATGCTACAGTTTGGTGTTAGATGCATTTTGATACATTTATACATTCAATAACATTGAGGTAAGCGTTTTACTTAAATATGAGAAGTGGTTTGAGGGGTGGCTGTTCACAATGGTGTGCTGGTGCCCACACTTATGTATGGAAGTGAATGTTGGGTGTGGCATAAGAAGCATAAAAGTAGAATAAATGCTTTGGAAATGCATTCCTTGCAAAGCATGTGTGGTCTGACTATGAATGATAGACTGAGGAATGATGTGGTAAGATAGCGGTGTGATTTAAAAGAAGATGTAGTGACAAAAATTTAAATTGGTGTGCTGAGATGGTTTGCTCATGATGAGAGGATGAATGAAAGGCGACTAACAAAATGTATTAACAAGGCAGATGTGAAGGGAAAAGCTGGGCGGCGACCCCCTAGGAGGAGGACATACCTTTTTGGTGACGTTCTTCAGAAAGGCCGGGTGCATAGTACTCGCAACAGGCGTGTGTGTATGACCAGATGTATGAACGTAAAAGAGGCAAAAGGAGTATGTAAGGATCGTAGAATCGTAAAGCAATTCTGCAAAAAAAAAAAAACTCTTAATTTAAAAATAATTTTGACGTAACTAAGATCGAATTCGACAATCGCGAGTCCACGTGGTACTTGTTTGCTCTACCCCATGTATATTTTTTAGAACCGGAGGCGCGCACGGATGTGACTCAGGCTTTTTTTTTTTATTTTTTTTTTGTGTGTGAAATGGTCAAGTAACTTCTCCCGCTCCACCCAGAGCTGTGTGTGTCAGACTTTTACTGGCTAAAACCCACCCGTGTTCCTTCGGTTGCCCTGTTGCCGGGGGCCACGATTTCCCTATCGGTTTTCTTCGAACCCCCGGCAGGCATTGGCCCTAGTGGACCCCGTCACTTCTGCTGACATCTCTTTGAGGCGCGCGTGGAACATAACGCGCCGTCGACCCGGGCTTGGTCCTTATCGGACGGCGAGCTACCCGTTGCTCACCGTCTGCAAGCCCGCGCCTACGGTGGCCGGAAATCGGCTCGCGATTCCCACCCCGGGCGTCTCCTCCTGCGGCGGTTAGGGGCGTGAGGGTGCGAAATTTGCCTCTCCCTCACGCGTTCCGCCTCCTCCTTCGCGAGCATTACCGCTTCGCAGAAGGAGGTGACGGCCTGCCATTTCCTCTCGCTCCGTACCATGGCCTGAACCAGGGCCGGACGCGAGAGATCACCGCCGCCGAATGTGACTCAGGCTGGCTGGAGAAATCTTCAAAATAGCTCGCATTTAACTATGTCCATAAGGCACTTTATGTGACGGCTAAACACCCTTATTTCAGAATTTGTGACGCTACAGAATTTTAGATAATAATCGATCGAAAACGTGTCCAGCCAGCTTGTAAAACCGCTGGTCTCTCAATCTCGGTAACGGAAGTGATTTGGACGACTTTTTGCATATCAACGGGAGTCACATAAATTTGTGACAGGCATCGAGCTAAAAGTTTTGTAATACGTACAGCGGTTTAGTAGAAAAATGCAAAAATTTGTGTCCAGCCAGCTTGAATTTACGTATAAAACTTCTGGCTGGCACTTCCGAATCTCAATAACGGGAGCGTTTTCGAATAAGTATGGTTCCTTTACTAATATTTAGTGACGCAATGGTGCCGATTCTCTTGTCATAAATGCCTCTAAACTAGACTAAACATCACCAAAATTTAGTTTATTCCTATCAAACGACGATTTCTCATTCTGAAATAGACTAAAGTGACACAAGTTAACTATATTTTAGTTTGACAGCACTAAAATGGTACTGAGATATTAATTTAGTGAAAATGGTGCCGATTCTCTTGTACACCGAACTAAACTAACTAAACTATCACTAAAATTCCTTACTTTGGACTATGAGAATCTAAAAGCTATTCTGCAAAATAAATTCTCTAAATTTAAAAATAATTTTGACACATCTAAATCGAATTTGACAATCGCAATTCCACACGTGATACCTAACCACGTGAATCTTTTTAGAGCCGGAGGCGCGCAGAGGGGGCAGCCTCGACGTGTTTTATATGGATTTTTTTACTTTTTGTATGAAAAATAAGAAAAAATATTACCTACATGTAGAGTGTTAGGGGTTTCAGGGTTTTATAAAGGGTGTCGAAACTTTCATTAATTTTGCGATTGGACACACCGTTTTCGAGATATAAGCAAAAGAAAAAAAAATATTCAGTACTGTTTTTGCATCTGAAGTCGAGGCGTTGCCGTTGGTGTGAATTTAAAGTTCATGACAACCAATTTTATTCCACACGTTTTTAGTCGCGATTAAAAATAGTCAGATTTAGTTAGAAAATCTAAATTTTAGGTGAAAAACGTCAAATTCAGAATAGCAAAATTGCCATTTTCACTAAACTAATATCTCAGTACCGTCTTAGTGCTGCCAAACTAAAATATAGTTAAGTTGTGTCATTTTAGTCTATTTCAGAATGGGAAATCGTCGTTTGACAGGATTAAACTAAATTTTGGTGATTTTTAGTCTAGTTTAGAGACATTTGTGACAAGAGAATCGACACCATTGGCAATTTTGCTATTCTGAATTTGACGTTTTTCACCTAAAATTTAGATTTTGTAACTAAATCTGACTATTTTTAATCGCGACTAAAAAGGTGTGGAATAAAATTGGTTGTCATGAACTTTAAATTCACACCAACACTTCGACTTCAGATGCGAAAACATGAAAATAAAGTTGGCACCCCCACTTTCGAAAAATTAAAATCTAAAACGGTGAAAATTTCGAGCTAATTAAGGACAATTTTGGACTGCAAGAAAAAAAATTCAGACCAACCCCCCCCTTCGAGATATTCAAAATTTTCAATGGGGGTGCTAACTAGTAATTAAGTTACACCCCCACAGCGTTTAAATGTTCACTAAAAAAGTTTTATGTAGGTCAAAATTTCGAGCTCATTAAGGACAACAAATGCAGCATCAACCCACCCCCCATGTACAACCCCCCACCCCCCTATCCGTAAAAACATGAAAAAATCAAACAAAAAAAAAAATCTCACCACTATAATTCCTAGCATAGAATTGTAGACTACCAAGTACAAAAATAAAAACGTCCCTTAAACCACCCCTTGACCAAACTTCCCGAAATAACATCTAATTTATACGAAAATTTCTCTTCTTCATACATAAACTGTAAATCAATTATTAATGTATTATTTACAACTACTACTTGCAACATCCCCAAAAAACTCCCCTTGAATGATGCTTAGTTCAAAATGTTAAAGGTACTTCAAAAAATTATTAAAACTCCAAACCGTGCAGATGAAAATCTAAAACGGTGAAAATTTCGAGCTAATTAAGGACAATTTTGGACTGCAAGAAAAAAATTTCAGACCAACCCCCCCTTCGAGATATTAAAAATTTTCAATGGGGGTGCTAACTAGTAATTAAGTTAGGACCCCCACAGCATTTAAATGTTCACTAAAAATGTTTTATGTAGGTCAAAATTTCGAGCTCATTAAGGACAACAAATCAAACTCAAACTCAAACTCAAAGCATTTATTTCAAATAAACCAATTACAGGTACTTTTGAATTGTCAAGGGGTCGGTCAGTCAGAAAGATGAAGCTAGTTGCCCATTCCAAAGCGTAGTAGGTACCTATTGAGAAGAACGGGCAAGAAACTCCACGGACACTCTTTTAAATAAAAAAATTGTTAAAGTATTATGTATGTTCGCAAAAACTTAGGACTTTTCAAAATAAGAAGCGATTTCCATAATATAAATACACGTAGTCGACATGAAATTGTGATACCCAAATTTAGATTAACTAAAACAAGCAAGTCATTTCTTATAAACAGTATCCGCTTTTATAACAAGTTGCCAAAGTCTGTGACAGAACTTAGCGATGGGAAGTTCAAAACCCACATCAAACGTGTCCTTATCAAGAATTCATATTATAAAATTAAAGACTACGTTGAAGACAAGGAAATTTGGCAATAATTCCTTCTGCACATGTGGCTTCCCTGGTACCTCATTAACGGCATAAATGAGTAAGAGTCTATTAACTGCTCCCAAATTACCATGTTTATTTAAATCTTTATTTTTATTTATTTTTACATTCGCCCTTGACATATTTACTATTCTATTATTTGACATTATATACTTTTTTTTTGTGGCTTTTGTGGACATGATAATTATTCAGATTGATTACAGTTGTAATAGCAATCATATAATTGCGTTTTATTTAAAATAGGTTTTTTACTTTTTTTAATTAATTAATTTTTTTGTATAGATTCTTTTCTACATATTTTGTGAATGTGAGAACGCTGTAGGCTTAGTGGATTGTAGACCTGTTGACCATTTTCTATTTTGTTAAGTACTTGGTACTTATTGAAAGACCTACACTGTCCTCCCATACCTAGAAACACTGTTATTTGAAAGTATTGTAAAAGCCAATTATTTTTAAAAGAGTAACCGTGGAGTTTCTTGCCGGCTCTTCTCCATAGGAAACGACCAATTGGAACCGTGCACCTAGCTTCTGACGTTTCATAAGTGCCCATGTAGGTTTATGTGAAATAAAATATTTTGATTTTGATTTTTTGATTTTTTTTTATTGAATTTATACAAAGAAAGATAGTTTTTACAATCTTCATCAGCCGCAACAATACTTTCGAATGCTCATCAATTAATTTATGTGCCCTTGTGGAGCTGGACCAGCGCTAAGCCAAGCATTTTTATCAGCGATGTAATCCCCCAACTTATAATATGCTTGGCAGCATAGTGTGCGTTTTATACAAGATTTAAATTTCGTATAAATTAGATGTTATTTTCGGGAAGTTCGGTCAAGGGGTGGTTTAAGGGACGTTTTTATTTTTGTACTTGGCAGTCTACAATTCTATGCTAGGAATTATAGTGGTGTGTTTTTTTTTTTAATTGATTTTTTCATGTTTTTACAGATAGGGGGTGGGGGGTTGTACATGGGGGGTGGGTTGATGCTGCATTTGTTGTCCTTGAGCTCGAAATTTTGAACTACATAAAACATTTTTAGTGAACATTTAAATGCTGTGGGGGTGCTAACTTAATTATTAGTTAGCACCCCCATTGAAAATTTTGAATATCTCGAAGGGGGGGGGTTGGTCTGAAATGTTTTTCTTGCAGTCCAAAATTGTCTTTAATTAGCTCGAAATTTTCACCGTTTTAGATTTTAATTTTTCGAAAGTGGGGGTGCCAACTTTATTTTCATTGCGAAAACAGTACTTACTGTTTTTTTTTTTATTTTACTTATATCTCGAAAACGGTGTGTCCAATCGCAAAAATAATGAAAAATTCGACCCCCTTTATAAAACTCTTACACCCTTATCACTCTACATGTAGGTAATATTTTTTCTTATTTTCCATACAAAAAGTGAATTCCATATAAAACACGTCGAGGCTGCCCCCCCTACGCGCCTCCGGCTCTAAAAAGATTCACGTGGTTAAGTATCACGTGTGGAATCGCGATTGTCAAATTCGATTTAGATGTGTCAAAATTATTTTTAAATTTAGAGAATTTATTTTGCAGAATAAGATTCTCATAGTCGAAAGTACCTTACTTTTAATTTAATTAAGAAAATAAGAAAAAATATTACCTAATTTTAGTGATAGTTTAGTAAGTTTAGTTCGGTTTACAAGAGAATCGGCACCAATGTGTGACGTTTGATTTATGGCGTCACATGTAAGGGTTTACGAGAAATCAATAAAAACTTAATGTCCAGCCAGCCTGAGTTCAAGCTGGCTGGACACATGTATCTCCGCTGCCTGATGATCTACGGCCTTCGAAAAGTGTTCAAAATTTTGTGACGGGGACGATAATGATAACCTGAATTTGTGACGGAGAAACTTTCCCATAAATGACCATAAATTTTACATAAAGGATTTCTTTTTAATAGACTAATCGGCCGGTAGCAACCACGCCTAGCGCCTGCTTTGTATTTGATTTTCCCGTTGTGGTACAAGGCGGTGTTACTGAAGCGCAAATGGAGTTGATAGTCGTCATTTTCGTCATTTGAAACGCTGTATAAGTACAAATAAATAAATGTGATTTTATTTACTGCAAACATTATTTTGTCATTTAAATACTTTCGTACAGCGGGTACGTATCACAAAACTTTTAGCTCGAAGCCTGTCACAAATTTATGTGACGCCCGTTGATATGCAAAAAGTCGTCCAAATCACTTCCGTTACCGAGATAGAGACCAGCGAAAAGTGGTTTTTCAAGCTGACTGGACACGTTTTCGATCGATTATCTAAGATTCTGTAGCGTCACAAATTCTGAAATAAGGGTGTTTAGTCACATCAAGTCACATGCGCACGGGGGTAGCGTCGACGTGTTTTATATGGAATTTTTCACTTTTTGTATGGAAAATATGGAAAATCATTACCTGCATGTTGAGTTTTATGGGTTTCATAAAGGGGGGTCTAAATTTTCATTATTTTTGCGATAGGGTCGATAGGACACACCATTTTCGAGATATAAGCAAAATAACAGAAAAAAACCGGCCAAGTGCGTGTCGGACCATGCACAATGAAGGGTTCCGTAGTTGGGATGAATTTATCCCAAAAACAAACTTAACTTTGTAGTTGAAAAATATGTTCTCCATGTATGGGAAAACATGTTTTTGCAACTTCAAAGTTAAGTTGGTCGATTATTACTCGTTAACTTGTAGAGCCTGTTTAGCTGTGATAGTTTTCCTTTTAATTTCGTTATATAAACTACTGCTGTGATTTTTTTCACACATCCAAAACCAACCATTTAGCTGGCAGGGGGGGGGGGACACTTGACTCTAACAAAAAATTAGCACTAATATTTCGCAAACGGATTCTTGAATCCAAAAATGGTTTTGACAAACTCACAATGTTTTTAAAGGACCTTTCCAATGATATTCCACACTATGGGTTAAAAAAAAAGTCACCACTTTACGAGAGGTACCCTAAAAAAAAATGTTTTTCATAATTTTGTTTTACCCCTTTATCGGCGTAAATAATATGTATACCTATGCCAAATTACAGCTTTCTAATACTACGGTCTTGGAGCTAGACCGCGGACAGACAGACAGACAGACAGACAGACGGACAGACAAACAGACAGACAGACGGACATGACGAAACTATAAGGGTTCCTTGTTTACTACGAAACCCTAAAAAGGGCTAAGCTTAACATGCATCGAGTTGGCAGTCCATATTTTTTTACAGAAAGATCATATTATTAGAAGCCTCCTCGTAAAAATGTTCGCAGCCGCCATCTTGGATCTTTATTTTGACTTAAAAATTCAAAATATTTTAGCTCACATAAACCTACAAGGGCACTTATGAAACGTCAGAAGCTAGGTGCACGGTTCCAATTGGTCGCTTCATCGGACTTAAAGCAGTCTTCAGTAGCGTTAAAGAACTTCGTTTAAAAAATACTTCACTTATTGCTACTACAGCATATTGGCGCGGGCATGTTGGTGACGCGAACCCATAAGTTTTCCCCTACCAAAAATCACTCAAAGCGCTTAAAGAAGTTTTCAGTAAAAAAAAAAACTATGAAACTTACATTCAAAATATAACTAGCGGACCCGGCAGGCAGACGTTATCCTGCGACAACAGCGCCACCCGGCTATAGCTAAGAACCATCCAAGTGATAAAAAGAATTAAGAAAAACATCTAAATCAGTCAAGCCGTTTAGGATAAGAAGAATTACGAACACACGTACGTACACAGGTATTTTATTTAATGCCAGGCATGCAAAATTTTAATGTTTTTTATAAAGTTTTTTATAAGTTATTAGATTTTATTTTATGTCGGTTAGAAATGAATGGTGAACTGGAAAAAACACCGGCCAAGTGCATGTCGGACCACGCACAATGTAGGGTTCCGTAGTTGGGATGAATTTATCCCAAGAACAAACTTAAGTTTGTAGTTGAAAAAAAAAATCTTTCATACAGAATGTATGGGAGAACATGTTTTTACAACCGCAAATCTAAGTTGGTCGATTATTACTCGTTAACTTGTAAAGCCTACTCAGCTGTGATAGTTTTCCCTTTAAATTCGTTATATAAGCTACTGCCGTGAATTTTTTGACATACCTAAAATCAACCATTTAGCTGGCAGAGGGGGGGGGGACACTTGACTCTAGCAAAAATTTGCACTTTAAAGCTTAATATTTCACAAACGGATCTCTGAATTCAAAAATGGCTTTCACACACACTCGCAATGTTTTTAAAAAACCTTTCCAACGATACCCCACACAAAGGGATAGAAAAAAAAAAACTTCCCTATTTTACGTGTAGGGGAGGTACCCTAAAAAAAAATATTTTTCATAATTTTATTTTAACACTTTGTCGGCATGATTAATATGTATGGTCCGTACCCATGCCAAATTACAATTTTCTAGTACTCACAGTCTTGGAGCTAGACCGCGGACAGACAGACAGACAGACAGACGGACATGACGAAACTATAAGGGTTCCTTGTTTACTACGGAACCCTTAAAACGCGGTTTGTTTAAACAACTGTTTTATGGTAACAGAACGGTTACGTAATCAATGGTTATGTTGTAGTTGGTGAACTCCAGCCTTAAGCTACTACACTTAAAACCAGGGGTTATTCAACTATGCTAATTAAAACTAGGTGAACGCTCGCTAAGGGCACCCCCTGTGGGGTTCGAACCTCGGCTTAGGGCGTCAACCGGAGGGAGGACATCAAGGATGGGACGGGCTGGATCAAAGTTTTGATCATGATTATTTTTATTTTTTTAAAACGTTGCCACACACTAGGAATTACTCCTGTATCGTGGGTGCGTTTACAAACATTTAAACTCACATACACAAACAGCCAGACCCGGAACAACTACCTGTAGGCAATACAAATATTTGTTCCGTGCGGGAATCGAACCCGCGACACGCAGCGCAGCAGTCGATCGCTCAGCCACTGCGCCAACCGTGTCGTCATTATTAGTCGGGGACTTAGCTACGTGCTTAGCTACAACAACTGCTAGCACCTCGTTATCGAGCAAGGATCGGGGGGAGTATCATTTACTTGGGGACGCGGTCGCGATCGCAAAGGACCTCGGCGGCGAGGTCGGAATGACGGGAGGCATCTGTTTTTGTACACTGTGCTGGTTCCCTACTGCTCTCCTGTAGGAGGGTAGTGGGGTCGTCAGGGTCGGTAAGGATTCGCTTAGGGCGGCGAGTTCGATTGATACTAGAGGGAGTGTAACTAGCGGCCTCGACAACCAGAGGGTTGCGTTGTTTGGTGGCAGTATCGAAGTAACGCTTGGAAGAGCGTTTGAGAAATTGGTGGATAGTGGGGATTTTTAGGTCGAGATGGAGGATTTCGTTCCTAACAAACCAGTGGGCTCCCGAGGCCTTCCAAAGGCAACGGTTCTGTAATGTCTGCATCTTATGGATGTGACTGGGTCTTTCTTGTGCAAAAACAGCACGCAGCAGTTGTGTAAATACGCAATTTGCACCGTAGTGACAATTTGCTACGTGCATTTAGGATATAGTGAAGCCTTCCAAGGACCCATGCGGCTCGCGCGCGGGCTTTGGTAATGTGCTCTTTAAAGGAGAGATGGTGGTCCTAGGTACTTGGCTCGCTTCTCCCAAGGGATAGGCTTGCCTAGCATGGTGATGGGTCGGGGGAGACGGGGTTGGGTCTTTTTAAACGGTTTCGAAAAGAGAACCGCTTGGCTTTTGGCGGGATTGACTTTAATCCTCCATTTCCTAAACCAGCAGGCCTAACATGACACGCGACATATATCCACTCGCGCGACAAATTTTTGTCTATTTCTGTAGTTTTATCGTTTTCTGACAGCTACGCCATACAAAATACTCGACTCGTTCTGTCAAATTTTATGTTTTGTCGACAAACCCTAACATGACACGTTATTTATCTCGATTTTTGACAGTTCAACACGATATAATCAGTCATTTTGTCGTCGTCGATTTTGACGACGATAGAGTTTTTTTTTTTAAATTTGGGTGTACGACGGTGTACTGTAGTGGAGGGAAGCACTATCACGTAGATGACTATTACTTTCAGTAATAACCAGTCGCTTTGCCAATTATGGTGATTAAATACTTAAATAAATTAATTAATTAACGAAATCTATGTTACAATAATAAACTTCGATTTGTCAAATTGCGATCGTCGGCCCATTTGTCATTTGTGGTGAATTATCTAATGAGATGCCACTAATTTTAATTTCCGTCATTTTGTATTTTAATTTCAGCATGCCAAAGAAATCATTTAATTTTAATCAAAAAGTCGGTTACATAAAAAACTAACCATAAATTATTAAAAGAGAGAATAATTAAGAGAGAGAGACGTTTATTCAATAAAGTAAATAATTCCATGCATAAAATTGAATGAATGAAACAGAACTTCAAGCCGATGTTGCTATCATAAAAATAATTTGTTTTTAATGCGGTCATGTTAGGGATTAGAATGACGTCAGAATCGTAGACAAATTACGATAAAACGAGAAAAAGAGCGTTCTCGCACTTGTCATGTTAGCCCTGCGGCGCCGAGTTTATCGACTGCTATCGAGTCGGGGCCGAAGTCTCTGTAGTAAATGGCCGTATCGTCTGCGAACAGAGCCAACTGCGCCTTTTTACTTATAGGGATATCGCTGGTGAATAACGTAAAAATAAGACGGGACACTATGGATCCCTGAGGAACTCCGGCGCGAATGGGACGGGGGGAGGATAGAGCACCTTCGATTCGATAGCGGAAGATGCGATTTGACAAAAAGTCTCGTAAGATGAGGACGAGACGGTCGGGCACCCTAACTAATAAGTTTCACAAAAAAATAATAAACACTTTTTTAAATATAAAATCACTTTTTTATAACTTTAAGTTGCAAACAGAATCTCTTAACAAAAATAACAAAATTACCTGACACATAGTATGAGAAAAGTACCTAGATAAAATAAATTCAAAATTCAAAAGTCATTTATTCAAACTAGGCTGAGAATCAGCACTTTTCGAACGTCAAAATTACATAAGACAGTCCCCCAAAAACGCCCACCCTTCACCACTTCCTAGTGCATTTAGCTGGGAAGAAGTGGCGCAACAAACTCCCCAGCAGCACAGCTGTCTGTTCAAGTTAGAGAATGATTCTATACAATAGTATACAAAATAACTCACATTATGCAATACAAAACATAATTCAAATGATAAATTATAGGCCATATGTCAGCTAGCACACGCCAATATACCAACCAAAACATCGAGAACTATACTCAAGCATTTTATTTAAAAAAAAAAAAACTAAACGTAAACAGAACTAAATATCTAAATAAAAGCCTCCAGGCATAAAGGGCGTGCCCGCTTACATAAAGTTGTAATTGGAAGTTATAAATGATAAACTAGGACCATCGACCTAAAATAAATGAACAGTTAATTACTAGTAACAATAACAAAACCATGATCAGCAAGACGACCAGTCACCACAAGCAGCACCCGTTCACGAGCATAACGCAAATATCAGCCATTACCCCCCTCGCCATATTTGAGGGAAGGAGGCAACCCGACCCCCGACGCTACCGCAAGCATTGACATCTAAGGGAGCATGACGAACTTGCTGCCGGTTGCTCAGGCAAAAAATTATATGATCAATTGTCGAGGTCACTAGCTAACCACAAATTGCAATACAACTCACAACAAAAACATTGTAATGAGTCAACAATAAAATAAATAGATAAATAAAATAATAGTAGATTATGTCAATAATAAAATAAAATAAAAATAAATTGCATCGTAAAAAATAAAAATAAAAAATTACTCATAAATTCAAAAATAATATAAACTCATATAAACTGTCAGTAGGTAAGCTAATTCTGGAGAAAGAACATAAACATTGTCTTGAGTTAATCATAGCAACCAACTATTCTTATAATTTAAGTAGTCGTTGATACAATAGTATGCCTTTGAACAAAGGTTGGATTTTACTTTATTTTTAAACGCATTAAAAAATAAATCTAGCAAAGAAGAGGGTAGTTTGTTATAAAAGGTTATACCAAGCCCATCAAATGAGTTATGAACCAACCTTATGAAGCCGGTGAAAGGGAGCTCGTAGTTTGTCCTTATTACTAGTGTTAACATTGTGAATATCACTGTTTTTAGTGTATAAGTGTATATTTTGCCTAATATATAAGATGTTGGCGAAAATGAATTGTGATGCCACCGTGAGAATACCAACATCTTTAAAAAAATCTCTTAGAGAAACTCTGGCACCTAGCTGGTAAATTGCTCGAACAGCTCGTTTTTGAAGAACAAATATATTTTGAATGTCAGCGGCTTTGCCCCACAGCAGAATACCATAGGACATAACTAGGGCTTCCAAAATTACGGATATATTAATTACGTAATTGATTACGAATTTTGGTGGTCCAATTACGTAAGTACGTAATTACGTAATTTAAAACATATTTTTGAAATTTTTGAAATCGAATGTTTAATTTTTTAGGTAGCAATCGACAATGTAAGAAGTGTAAAAAGACTTTGATTAAACTAAAGTTTTTATTGATTAATATGGACATACAGAATAATGTTACATTATCAAGAGCATAACTTAACAGATTCTCCTATTAATTTAATCACAATCACAACACAACGCTCTATTATATATTCTGTGACAACGCTTAGATAGTATTTAGATTCGTAACAAAATAAGAATATCTTTTTCCTAAACGGAATGCTTATTACTTATCTACTTATTTGACTTTTCTTGAAAATGAGATCTCATAAACGACAACGCATTTAGTGTTTTATCACTTAATGAACTTCTTAATTTACTACATAGATAACCAGCTGAAGAAAAAGCACGTTCGGCTTCAACACTTGTTGGTGTAATCGATAGTAAATAATTATACGCTGCTGTTAGGTAAAATCCACGACCACCGCCAGCAGTATCATAGATGCACATTTCCACTCTAACAATGGACTCAAGATCTGTGTTAACCGTAGATTTGTTTACCTGTGACGTGGCTTTGCATATCTCTTTTTCTAATTCCTCGGCCACAGTTAACTCTTCATCACTGGAGTCAGTATGTGCTGTGCTTATTTGTTGTATTGGACTTTGACTTGTCTGTGCAGACGTTGTGCTAGCTGTAAATTTCAGCCTTTCTAATAATCTAGTGATATATGTCCTTATATAATCTGACGTCGGTTTTGTGAAGGTTTCTGTTGATATTGTTTCGTAAAATTGTTCATTGTTATGCAAATACTGTAAAATACCAGATACACTAGTTCGTCTCTCTTTTATTCTTTTTCTAAGGGAATTAGCAAGCCTTTCGCTGAGTTCGTTGTGCTGATAGTCAATTTTATTTAACATAAACTGAAGAGCAGCATCTGCCGTCAATAAGTTTGAATCCCGGCGACACAAAGACATCACAGTTGTTTTTATTACATCTAAACTATGATGAATGTTTTGCAGGTCTTGAATTTCTTTTTCTGTAAAATTTATATTTGATTTTAAATCCAATAATGCCTTCATGACACATGATTTTAATTTTAAAAATCTGCCAATCATATCGGACAGGCTGTTCCACCGTGTCTTGCAGTCGAGTATAAAATCGAGGCCCTTTTCATATTCTTCTACAGAGTATTTCTGCAACAAGTCGTTTTTCAAGGGTGACTTTTTAAAAGATTTAACCAAATCTCGTACTTTTTTTATAGTATCTTTGTAAAGAAATTCAGATTCTGTAATTCTTGGTACTTCTATATCAAATCCTCCATAGTTTTCTTCAGAATCTTCAGAGTCGTAATCTAGTTCTATATCTTGTTGCTCTGGGTTGGGATTGGGAGTTGACTGATATTGTGATTTATATAGCACATTGAGCACCGCCAGTTGTATGCCATGGGCAAAACACAATTGATGGTGGCCGTCAAAATTTTTGCCCATTTTAACCATTACGCTGGCTCCGTCGGTTGTGAAAGCAATTATGTCTTCAAGACTAAGTCCGAAATTGTTCAAATGCTGTTGTAATAATTGGGTTCCTACATCTGCTGGCATTGAACCTTCTATTCTCACCAGACCCAAATTTTTGTAATAAACTGGTTCGAGATCTTTACTGTGGATATTAATATTCATGTATCTCTTATTTCTAGTAGAGGTCCACTCATCGAATGTCATTGTAAATCTTTTGTTCTGGGACTTCATCTCCTTTAAAAGACGTATCAGAGCGTTTTTTGTATTATCATGTAGCTCTAAAACTATCCTGGTTATAGTTGATGGCGATTTCGGTAGATCATAGCCGGATTTTTTGAAAACATACCTCAGGTCTTCAGAAGTACAAAATTTGCTCAACGGGATACCATCCGAAGCTGCCATTCTAGTCACTCTTAACTCCATGGAAGACTCACTCACATAATAATCCGTGAGTTTAGTTTTCTTTTGGGGTGCTTCATGTGGGGCCGGGGCGCCCTTTCTTTTTTCTTGAATTTGAGCACTATCGGACGTTGATGTTGAGGTACTCGCTTGTGGCACTTCAGTGATATGTTTGGCCCGCAAGTGAGTATGTAATGCTCCCGTTGCACCACCGGGCGTTTTTAAAACTTTTTTACAGTGCTTACACTCGACGGTTTGTCCATTATCGGCTCTTAGAAAATGTTCCCAGATTGAAGATGTTGTCCGTTTGTTTAAGAACTCCTTGAAAACTGTCTTCTTTGTTGACGACCTAAAACAATTACAACAATATATTTAACAACTAAATATGCTATAGCAATATTGGCACTCTCCAGTCAGTAGTCCCCCAACTATATCTATCTATACAAAAATCACATTGAACTGTGTTGCTCCGTTTTGACGTGGTAGAATGACAAACACAAATATAAAAATATTTTTAGAAAATAAACCGACTTCACAACTTTAATTTATTAATGAAAAAAGGGAGATAAACCTTACGCCGACAATTTTTTTTAAGTCGGTGCCAGCCTTAACATTTAACTATCGTCGAACGAAACGATAGTTTTTGAGCTACTTACGCGCGGACAAAAATATAAACATGCGACTTTAAACCTATGCCACATTAATTAGTAGAACCTATTCAAGCTGATTCTATAATGAAACAGTGATATCACAATTTATACTAAGTATGTCTAACTTTCTGGAAAAAATAAAATAATAGATTTTATTCAGGTACTTACATATTTGTTGTAGTTCCTTAGTTCCTTACACTTAAATGAAATATCTCCAGCGAGGAAGTGTTCAAAATTACACGTAACATGTCATAGTCACTCAACAAAAATACTTTATCGACCAGGTTAATATCATTAGGTCAGTCGTGAACTTCGAGGTGTGAACTGTGTGTGAACGTATAAGTCTAATAACAGACGAATGAGTACTGAGACTTTATTTCCTACATACATTAGAGTTCAGAGCTAAACTCACACATTGAAAGACGCGGGGATTCCCTGTGAACCTATTGTTTATCAAAATTATACTCTATTTCTTACATGTCAAAGAGAATAAGTGCCCTACGTTATCCAAAGCTGAAATAAATTGCGGGGAAGTACCGAGAATTACAGATTATATTTCGGATTGATTTTATTCTCTACGAGGGAATACCCGCTTGGTCTGTTTCAATGTTGGCTGGGTTGTCTTGTCATGTCATACTGTTTAAAAAAAATGTTGCCAACTTGACTTACGTAATTACGGATTTCAACCCCTCAGTTACGGACTTGTCAGGAGTTATTTTTTTTGCGTAATTACGTAACTGCGTACTTACGTAATTACGGAATGGAAGCCCTAGACATAACGCTATGGAAATAACTAAAATAGACTAACCGAGCTGTATCAACGTCAGTGTATTGTCTTACTTTCCTGACAGCGTAAGCGGCCGAACTGAGCCTTCCCGCTAGGCTTGATATATGTGGGCCCCACTGAAGTTTGGCATCTACTGTTATGCCCAGAAAAACTGCCGAGTTCACAGTTTCAAGCACCTCTTTATCTAAGACGATGTTGGGTCCTAGATTTCTAACATTTGGTAGAGCGAACTTTACACATTTCGTTTTCTTGGCATTGAGAACTAGGTTATTTGTCGTAAACCAATCCGTAACCATTGAGAGTGCACTGTTTACGTCGTCAAAAATCTTGTCTATTCCTGTCTACTTTAAAAATAAGAGAGGTATCATCTGCAAACAGTGCAACATTACAGATATCCTTTAAATAAAAGGTAAGTCATTTATATACACTAAGAATAAGAATGGACCCAGTATTGAGCCTTGAGGTACACCTAACTGAACTGGTAGCCCGGAAGATTTCACACCATTAACATCTACACATTGGACCCTATTATGTAAATAAGAATTTATTATTTTAAGAGCTTCGTTTTGGACACCGTAATGACATAGTTAACGCAAAAGTGTGTCATGGTGCACGCAATCAAAGGATTTGGAGAGATCACAGAAAACTCCAATAGCATTTTGCGAGTTCTCCCATGCGTTAAATATGTGTTTCAGCAGAGCAACACCCGCATCTGTGGTCGAACGACCTTTTGTAAAACCATATTGTTCATCATGAAGAAGTCTGTTTAAATTAAAATTTTGCAACTGCTTGAGTATTAACTTTTCAAATATTTTACTGAATGCAGGTAAGATAGAAATAGGCCTGAAATTGCCAACGTCATTTTTGTTACCTGATTTAAATAATGGTATGACTTTACTACTCTTCATGAGATCAGGAAAAGTTCCTAAATCAACACATTTATTAAAAGTAACAGCTAAATATGGAGTTACTATGTCTATTATGTTACTTAATAGTTTAATGGAGATGCCCCAGTAATCACCAGTGTTTTTAGACTTAAGTGTGTTAAAAACATTAACTACATCACGAGGTGTTATATGCTCGAAGCTAAATAAGCTACTACATTTAGGCACACTACTATGCAAAAGGTTTTCAGCTTTAGACGAGGACGAATTTAAGTACAAGTGGTACCCAACTGATAAGGCGCGTCGTGAATCTTCGTTCGCACAGAAAAGAAAGTATGGCCCCGAAGATTAACGAAATAATGCTTAAAACTTACAATCAATCTTAGATCAATACCATAAGGTTCATAATACACTGCAGCTGTTAGTTCTGTCTCACTCGCAAGACACGCCCCTCCGCACAATTACACTTCGTACCAATTTTATTGGGCCAGCAGTTTTCATCAAATATATATTTAATTAAAAATACAGGTTATTTAAAATGTACGATTTATTTAATAAACAAATAGGTATTTTTTTTTAAAACAATAGAATAAATATGAAAAGTCATCCAATTCCTTACGATAAGTTTTTTTTCAATTTACCCTTTTTCGGCGTTCTAAAAGAAGGCCCCGCAGTGTTTTCACTCGTATGTTGATCCTTCTCTTTAAGAATTCTCGTTATTGTTCGTTTTGAAATTTGTGTAGCTTCGGCCGTTCGGTCAATAATTTTCAAAAATCGTTCTTTTATAAATGTTGTGTTCTTAGACTCCTGAGCTTCTTTCTTCATAAACTCGTGCACATTGAAAATTATTTCCCGAGCTTGACTTTTAAGTGGTTGTCCCCTTTTTAAAGAACTCATTTTAAAAAATAAAACAATTTTGTTGCCACTACGTGTACTTTTGCCTGCTGCGCGTGCACTCGATCAGAAGTATGGCGGCTGACTAACATGCCACGTGGCGCGCGCTAACATGGCGGCAGCTGCCGACCAATAGCGATACAGGAAAAAGAAGCGCCGTGCGTGGAGCGTGCCGATTGGTTAATAACATTTCCCGCGCTTTGAAAATTCATCTTCTGCGCAGGTACATCGGTAAGCCATATCAGTTGGGTACTACCAATGATATTATAAACTATAGATACGTTACCCGCGCTCTATAGTGGCAAGATGAATGCAAGGTAATTACCGGACTTCGATTTAGTCGCGTACCAACCAGTGCCGCGGCTGTACGTGATATTAAAATAACTTGTGTGGATAACTTCCTAAAAATAACAAAAAAAAAATGCCGTCCTGTGTTTATAGGAAATGTAAAAATTATACTGCAACTGTGAAAGATAAAAAAGTATAATTTCATGCGTAAGTATCAAGAAAAATGTATTTTATTTTATGTTTTTCGATGCCTTCTAATGGCGGCTGGCGCTTGAGGTAAGTCACGTGCCGTTAGGGGAAGATGGGGTACTTTGCATCAGTGTGTGTAAAACCTAATATTGCGTTCCAGGTATTTTGAAATTAAATGGTTTTGTTGACTAGATTATCTATCCGACCATAGAATAAAAAATCCACAGAGGACATTAGACTTTATTTGAGCGTACAAATAGAGATGTAATGCCAAATGGCAACAACTGTCCTTTACGGTATTGGAACATTTTGTTGCGTATTGGCAACAACGATGCCTGAACATCTCAAATGTCTCAAAATGTCCAAAACGGTGTGTAAAATGTCCAAATAAATGAGAGGAAATTTAATTGTAATTTAATTTAACCGATTGTTGTACTTTTTATTTTAAATTTTTAATTTTTCACATTTTTTTAATAAAGACTTTTATGTTTATAATATTGTATTTTGTTTTATTTTAAGTGACAGTAATTACCTACTCTTGCGAAATACTGCATTCATATTTAGATCGAAAATATTATTATTTTACCCGTAAATCTACTACCAGATCAACACGAGAAAATCGAGTGTCCATTTATTCCCCATATGCCTCCTTTTGTACACGTTTGGCCAATGAGCATGCACCACAGAATGACAACGTAATTAAAGAAATATATTTATCTCTCTCTAACAACAGGAATTCCGTAGATGACATTTAATTTTCTTTCCCTTTCTTCGTGCGTCTAAGTAGCTATCTAGCTACCGATAGTATTTACGCTGTTTTCGAGTGCCGTGATGTTCATGCATAACGCGTCTATTTATATTACGTCATTGGGTACTACTGTAAGCTTCTAAATCAGATAAGGAGTACCTGTATAACTTTCGTTCCAACGACAGTTTACGACCCAAACTTCGATCCTCATAGGATTTCATAAGAGCATCCCACGCTTCGTTTTCGGTCTTAGCTGGTCGAACAATCGAAATATGAGCACCATCTACAGTAAGGCTTATTTTAGAAAGAGCCTTCATCCTTCCGTACATCGTTAGGCGTCTTTTTCCCTTCGACAACTACTCCGTTTACAGTTTCCCACAATCCTTCGTGGATTAATAACATCCGCATTTTAAATTTCCACACGGTGTATCCTTCTCTATTACAAAGTATCGGAATACCATTTAGTGACATACCAGAAACTGCAGACGACATGTTAACTATACTCCATTTGAAATAAGATTAGACATTTAAATAAACCTTTTTTACAGTCCGTTCAACCGATTTTGACTTCTATTTCGTTAGTGGCATGACAAATGCCAGCTGCAGTAAACAGTTGGTATTATAACCACTTTTTTAACCGACTTCCAAAAAGGAGGAGGTTATATGTTCGTCGCGTATGTTTTTTTTTTTTTTTTTTTTTTTTTTTTTTTTTTTTTTTTTTTTTTTATGTATGTCCACCGATTTCTCCGTCATTTGAGGACCGATTTTGAAAATTATTTTTTTGTTTGAAAGGGTATGCTCCCAAATTGGTCCCATATAAATTTTATTAACTTTGCTTAGGTAGTTTTTGAGTTAGCTCCAAAATACGTATTTTTTTCCCACTTAGTATGTAGATGATATGATAAGTTCCTGTCACTGGTAGCAGGTAATGGTATTCGAATATGTGTGGGGTAGGTACCACAACTAAAAAGTGAAAAATAAAAACTTTTTACAAAAAAAAAAACAACCGACTTCCAAAAAAAACACTACAAAGTGAAAAATAACTTTAATTTCGGAAGTCGGTGGCAAAAAACGAAAACACAAAACCCAAGACACCGACTTCCGAAATTAAAGTTATTTTTCACTTTGTAGTGTTTTTTTTGGAAGTCGGTTGTTTTTTTTTTGTAAAAAGTTTTTATTTGCTTTTAATGTCATCCTTATGCCTACGGTATAGAAGTCAAAATCGGTGGAACGGAGAGTAAAAAGGTTTCTTTAAATGTCTAATCTTATTTTAAATGGAGTATAGGTATCTACAATTTTACCACCAATCTCCTTTTAAGTTCGATCGTAGATAAAATATACAGAGCTTCGTGCTGATAACGTGTTGTAGAATGGTTGCTATTCAAACTTGTAAAATATTTTCCTTTTTTTTGACATTACAAATGACATGTAAAACCTAACAAAGTATTTTAGCAAGTAGGTGTTTTACAACATAACCTGACTCAGCGAACCCGCTGAAAGTTCTCTCCTCAAGATCGGTCTCGAGGGAGAAACGACAGCCGCTTTGGTGCGCTTGCACCGCAGTGGCTGGGTCACGTCCAGTGTCAATCGACGAACGTCGATCGATCAGGAGCGACCCGCCT
Organism: Agrochola litura; assembly: GCA_949152395.1. Taxonomy (NCBI): domain Eukaryota; kingdom Metazoa; phylum Arthropoda; class Insecta; order Lepidoptera; family Noctuidae; genus Agrochola; species Agrochola litura. The sequence goes on from OX424508.1 coordinate 24,286,171, forward strand.
CCCTCGTTCCTCCACTGTGCCCTCTGCAAATCAGAGGGACACGCGGAAGAACGTCGAGGAGCATGCTGCAGAAATTCGACACAAACAATACCCTCTTCGAAAAGCTCCAACACCTTTTCCGAAGAGTTTATTGTTCATGCCCAGGGTGCACCGGCCCGACAACTGCTCTTCCCCTCGAACATATCCATAAGGGACCAGCAGGTATCAGACACACGAGGAGGTTTTCTGTATGCACCCTTGCAATGAGCCACCTTAAACCACGGATACCCTACCTATTAATGATATGGCCAAACGTTGACTGATATAATATATACGTTGATGTTTAAACGATATGGCCAATTGTAGCTGGCCATTTCATGAAATGTTCAATTTTAAGATCTGGCCACGACGTTTGGTACATAAAAATGGCATTTACTTTACATTCTGTGATTACTTCCTCACACTACACAAAAGCACACTTTGTAAACAAGAATATTACAAATTAGAGGATTATATCCAAGATAAGAGGGATTGACAATTATTAGAATCAAGACAAAATCAAACTGGTTGCTAATTTAACTGTATTTTTTTTTTTTTTTACCGGTTTCTCACGGGAAACGGGTCGAGATTTTGTTAAGTGTGCGTGCGGCGACGCATAGATACTATGGCCCCACACATACAAGCCGCGCGCGGTGCGTTTCTATGAAGATAGCTTACTACCTCTCTTTATACTATGGTAACAGTGGGGTTTCTTGCCCATTGTTCTTCATACGAAAACTAACTTTTGAAAGGGGCGACTAGAATCAATTCAATTTTTTTTGTAAATTTTGACGTTCAAAAGTGCCTTCTAAGGGCCTATTTGAAATAAATGATTTGTTTCATATATAGGGCCTATTTGAAATAAATGATTTGTTTCATATATTTCAAATAGGCCAAACAAAAATAATAAAAATAAAATAGTTAGAAATAAAAAAATTTTAACGGGGACGACATGAAATGTTTTTTTTTGTGTTTAAGTATTTTAAAAATATTGTTTTGTTAACCCTTCGTGTGCGAGTTTGCCTCGCACTTGGCCGGTTTTTTTTTTTTTGGTAAAGTTCCTTTTGGCATTAGGACTTGTTTGTAGATAAGCAGTTTCTTGTGTATTAACGTGGGCAAGTTTCTGCCTAGTAACCAATGCATATTCTTGTAGCGCAAGTATAATTGATCTGATGATCTCTTGTGCCAGGACCCGGAGCAGCTGCAGCAGAACGTGCTGGAACTGACGGCGTGCCTGCTTGCGGCCGGTGTAGATCCCGAGCGCAGCGTGCTGTTCACGCAGTCTAGCGTGGCGCGCCACGCGGAGCTGTGCTGGCTGCTCACGTGCCTGGCTACGCACGCGCGTCTGGCGCACCTGCCGCAATACAAGGAGAAGGCGGCCAGCATGAAGGAGGTGCCGCTCGGCCTGCTACTGTACCCCGTGCTGCAGGTCTGTGCACGTCGCCGAGCTGCGCTCCGGCGCTCGATACGTAGTTACTGAGTGCTACTGTGTATGCAGGCGGCGGACGTGCTGGTGTACGGCGGCACGCACGTGCCCGTGGGCGCGGACCAGCTGCAGCACCTGCAGGTGGCGTCGCAGCTGGTGCGCACGTTCTCGTACCGCTACGGCCGCGCCTTCCCCACGCCACGCGCGCTACTCGCAGGTGAGCCGCCCGCCCCGCACCGAACTCTGACGAACGCGCAGCGCCTGCTATTGATACCGCTCATTCTCGTTTCAGACGACGGCAGCGATCGACTGCGGAGTCTTCGTGACCCTACAAAGAAGATGTCCAAATCCGACACTGATCCCAAGTCGCGCATCCTGCTGACCGACCCCGATGATGTTATTGAGCTGAAAATAAGGAAAGCCGTTACAGACTTCACGCCACAGGTAACAGACATTAGAAACTAGCTTCTGCCCAAGACTTCATTCGCGTTGCAAGTCGTAAGATAGTACAATATACTAAAATAATAGCCACATTTTTATAAAACTTCCCTTGATATGACTTTTGTAGTTTTGGTCTCAGCAGCCAAAATATACAGAGTCGGGACTCGGGACAGTCGTCCGTGTGAGAAGCAGTTCTCGTCCTGAGGTCGACGCCCGCAGCTTCCCGTAACTTGCAAAGTTTTTCGTTTTTAGTGAATGAACGCCTGCGTTCCTTCATATACTACTTAGCACAACAATGATACACTGACTGATGCATCCTACAAATTATTCCTGACGAACGGCTATCACTAAAATAATATAACAGTAGATTGTTATGCAGCATCAATGAAAGGCGAGGGTTAACGACACACTGAAAGAATTACATATGACGGAGAGGGTACTTGTCTCTTTCGTTATTATCAGCCATATTTAAACTACTGTGAGCGTACTATGGGTAGTGTTGGTTATTGCACAATAGAAAAACAGTTTGCAGTTCAGGGGGCCTACCACAAGCTCATTAAGCAGAATTATTTTAATATTACTTCAGTGTGGGAAAGAGATGAAGCTCTACAGGACGTATAGCTCCATCTCTTTTTCCCACTGAAGTAATATTAAAATAATACTGCTTTTGAGCTGGTGGTAGACCCCCAGATCAAATTATAATTTACGATCAAATTAATCACACTAGCAATTCACACACTGTAGATACACGACATAACTATTCGGACCGCGTGACAGTTTCTAAACTTGTTCATTGCTTGACCGCCACTGACGAACTCTGTTTATCCCCGGTCGAACGTAATGTTATAGACTGTCGAACGCCGCTAGGCAGCGCTGGCGGCTCGATTAGTAAACTCAGTAATGTATTTCCGACATGGTCATCCTGCTTGCACACGTCCTCGTGTGTTAACCTGCAACCAAAACTCAAGAATAGTGCCTGTTCGACGTGGCCAATTCTAACCATCTACGACTTCCGACTTTTGACATACGGAAACTTAAATCCTAAACCACTTTATTGTTTTAACAAAACAATACTTCTAAATTAACTAAACAAGTTTTGATTAATCTTAGCAAATATCATCAACCAGAGTCACGTACCTACCATCGTTTTCCACATTAAAAACATCATTTTCACTAAGAGCCTCTTAGAAACCCACACACGAGTAAACCACTCTAACGCCACGGCTCTCCAGCCGACTAGTAATCGCATTGCTCTCACACATCAGCGCATGGATCGAAACTATGGTCTCTCCAGACCCTGACCTCCGCCAGAGTAACACGCGCATCGCGCACCTACGGACTACTTGGCTTGCCTCAAGAGACACCGATTTCTACCGGGCTACGACTACGTAATTAAATTAAATATCATTTATTTCAGGCAATTATTAAACCCATAACATACAGACACATACTCTTAAACTAAAATAATAACACAGATAGAATATAATACAAAAATTCAATAACTAAAAATATATATTAAGTCTTTTACCTCTCTTGCAAGATTAAAAATTATAAAAGCTGTGTACCGTGTCGTCCACACGGTACACAGCTTTTATAATTTCATTCTTACTCAGGGTTACCCTTGTGTAGAATGACACTCCGAGCTTACTTAGCAGCGCGGAAAAGCCGGCAACGTTCCTCTCGGAGGCTTCACTACTGGCACGGTCGCACACAATACGGCCGATAGAGAACCCTACTCGCGTGGTTCCCATAACTTGAGCTTGCTCATCACCACTGTGATCACCATCTACTTCGACGGGTATACACGGCTACACATCAAGCTATACATTTCCAGTATAGGCTGACCTCGCATTGTACGGAAATCCTATACAATGCGAGATCAGCATAAACTGAAAATGTATAGCTTGATGTGTAGCCGTGTGTACATGACCTACTGGCATCTTTCTTAGCCTATCGTAAGCGTATTTGTAAGTACAGTTAGAATTTGAAGCTTTTAAAGGCGATCACTATCCAAAACTTCCGCTACCTTAAACGGACCTCTGAACTTCTAATCTAACTTTGTCTGATTTCGCTCTTCGTTTTCTTATAACACGAAATCGCCAACCAACATTTTTGTTATAGCTGCCTTTTTCTAATATTCTCTGACGCTCATCAATGTCGACTTCGGTCTTCATCAGTGTCTTATCATAATAATTAATTACTTTGCAAGTGTCCGGAAGCACATCACAAAATCAAAACAAACAAAACGCAAATCCTCAAGTTGATGTTCGCTAATCGTTACGCTACATTAGATTTGTTCTGTGCTGAATACACGTGTATGATCACTACAGTCAACGCAACAACGTTATTAACTCATTTGCCACTTAATTTGGCTACACAACTCTCCTTTACTAAGAAGCGTTCAACCCCAGAATCGTAAACAAAACAATACAGCTCATACTTGTGTTCTAACGTGTCTGAGGGTAGTTGTACAACGCAAACATCCACTCGCCATTCAATGATTGTAACACGTGCTCCATCGTCCGATCGGCTACTACTGTTCGTGCACCGAGCCGCGATATGTCCTAGTTTCCCACACTTGAAATGAAGGGCTCCGCTGACGGCTGCGGGGCTGCTTGGCTCGATACTGAAGAAGTCTTAGCTCTTCCTCTGCTCTCAATCGGCTTGGCTTGGCTGTCGCGCACCATTATTACGCATCCGTATCATCTGCCTTGTCTGGGTCGCACTCAAGCAGATTCACACGATTATTGGTTTTAAGCGCTTGCAAGTTTGCATTTTGTTGTTCAACCATGGCAAATTCTGTTAGGTCTTCAAATTAAACTATTTTATTTATTTATAAAATACCTTATCGCTAGTGTTAGTAGTATACAAAAAAAGAATAAGTTTGCTGGTGACTGCGGCAAGATGTGCAGAGAACGATAAAGCAAGGAATATGCTACCTGACCATTCTCCGCACATAGTGCCTCAGAAAAGGGGAGTAAGGCCTCTCCACCACTGTTTTCAGGATGCTATTGTCACTGACCTGTATTCTACGCATCAGTGATGCGACTTTTTTGCGAATCACTGGATGGAAGCCGTCAGTTCGGTTCTGAGCAAACATCTCCGATGCGCTACACAAACGGGGCAGTTTCAACAGCTTCCTAGAAACATTATTGTTTCATCTCGTGCTAATCGTTTTTCCAGCTGCTTGAAGCTTTGATCAAGGATGACGGCGCACAGTACCCATTGGCGGCGGCTATCCTCTCCAACCAACTCTACATGGACGATTTACTAGGCGGATGTCAAGACTACACAACACCTGCCGGGGGTTCGAAGAAAACCGATAGGGACATCGCGGCCCCCGGCAACAGGGCAACCGCTCCACCCAGAGCGGGAGGAGTTATTTGATAATTTGCCACCCAAAAAAAAAAAAAAAAAGACTACACAACAGCACAGAAAGCTCAAGATGAACTTATAGCAATGCTGAAGGGCGGTGGATTCAACTTACGAAAGTGGGCTAGCAACAAAACATGCCTACTTCAAGGCTTGCCTGAGGAATTGATAAGTCAAAAAATGATTGACTTCAAGGACGCAGAAACAAATAAAACGCTAGGCATCACTTGGAACCCGCGCACCGATCAGTTTACATACAAACAAACACCACTCAGCAACAAACGTGATGTCAACACAAAGCGCACACTACTGTCGGATATATCTAAACTATACGACCCACTTGGTTGGCTATCACCGATTACAGTAAGAGCCAAGCTGATTTTTCAACAAGCATGGTGTACAAAAATGAGCTGGGATGATCACCTCCCAACAAATATACAAGAAGAATGGGAGCAATTCCGCAATCAGCTCGTACACATTCACGACATAACCATACCACGCTGGATTGGTAATACTCAACAGCCCTTCGAACTTCATGGTTTCTGTGATGCGTCTGAAAAAGCCTACGGATGCGTCATATATTGCAAGTCCTCGGATAAAAACGACCAACCGTCGATCAAGCTAGTAGCAGCTAAAACAAAATTAGCCCCACAGAAAAACCCAATTTCTCTGCCTCGATTAGAGTTATGCGGGGCAGTACTACTAGCTCGACTAATCAAAAAGGTCAAAGACTCGATTAACACGCAAACGGTCACCATACATTGCTGGACAGACTCCATGGTGGTGCTTGGCTGGCTACAGGGTGACGTGAGTCGTTGGAAGAGCTTCGTAGCCAACAGAGTTACACAAATAACACAAATAACATTCAACTCCTGGAAATATGTTAAGTCCGAAGAGAACCCTGCGGACTGCGCAAGCAGAGGAATTGCACCATCCGAACTATTAGGTCACGAACTGTGGTGGAACGGCCCTTCCTGGCTTCAAAACAACTGCATACCCAAACAAGGTATTTTCACAACCTATGAAGAGCAAAAGAAAAGAGGTCAAACTTACGCAACACAAACAATAAACTCGCCACTCATCGAAGACCTACTGCAAAAATACAGTTCGATGACGTCTGCAACCCGAGTCATAAGTTGGATCCTGCGATTCATAAACAATTCACGTGACGCAACAAGAGCCAAACGAATGTCCCACTTAAGTACGGAAGACATAGTGCTGACTCAAAACCTACTCCTGAAAACGACACAGAAAAATAGCTTCGGCGATGACATAGCTTACCTACACAAACATAACAGGGTACGGCCTACAAGCAAACTTTTGAGTTTGAGCCCAATATTAGATGCGCAAGGCATTCTCCGAGTGGGAGGAAGACTTGAACGTGCCAAGTTAAATAACTCCCAAAAACATCCGATAATTTTACCTAACAACCACAAGTTATCAGAACTCTTGACTGACCAAGCTCACAAGAACACTCTCCACGGTGGTGCCAGGCTTACTTTGGGACACCTTCGTAACAAATATTGGATACTTGGCGGTATGAAACCAATCAAGAAGCAACTTAACAAATGTGTCACCTGTCATCGGTACAAAACGCAACGCAGCAATCAGCAAATGGCCGACTTACCAACGCCTCGAGTTACACCTTCACGGCCATTCACACACACAGGCGTGGATTTTACGGGGCACGTTGAAAAGGCTAACAAAGGTCGCGGAATTAAAACAGTCAAAAGCATACATCGCGATCTTCATTTGTCTATGCACAAAAGCTATCCACTTGGAACTGGTGTCAGATCTCAGCACTGCCACATTCCTAGCAGCATTGAAGCGGCTATGCGCACGGCGAGGAACGCCAAAACATGTCTACAGCGATAACGGCACGAACTTTGTCGGAGCAGCTAGAGCATTAGCAAAAGAACGCCAGGAGGCAATGCGGCTTTTAGTGAACGACGACCTTATTAACAACACTGCAGAGTGCGGAATTGAATGGCACTTCAATGCCCCATCTTGGCCAACAGCGGGAGGATTGTGGGAAGCCGCAGTCAAGAGTATGAAACACCACCTTAAACGCGTTCTTGGTGAACAAAAGCTTACGTACGAAGAATTTATTACTCTGCTAGTACAAATTGAAGCCTGTCTCAACTCGAGGCCACTCGTCGCTCTAACAAATGATCTCGACGACATCGATTACTTAACACCAGGCCACTTTCTAGTTGGTGGACCGGTACTGGCACCTCCGATGACGTCAGAGGGTGACAACAGCAATTTAACTATACGATGGCGTTTGACAGAAAATATGTACAAAGAATTTTGAAAGAAATGGTCCAAAGATTATCTTCAAACGTTACAACTACGAGGGAAATGGCAAACTCCAACACACAACCTTACAATGGGTGACGTCGTCCTTATAAAGGAAGAACAAGTGGCACCAGCCAGATGGTTATTAGGAGTTGTAGAGACGCACCCTGGGCCTGACAACTTAGTACGAGTCGTCACGCTCAAGACGAAATCCAACATAATGAAGAGGCTGATAGCAAAATTGTCCCGGTTACCCATTCAAACAGGGACTAATCCCGAAAACAAAACAACACCAACCTCGGACAGTAACCAACCAGAAGCAACTTCATTGATATCACAACGACAACGTCGGGTGAACCCAAGACAGGAACGGAAGGGTGTTCTCAGCACTTGCCTAAGTACGTTACTAATACTCATGGTTACGTGTGTGACACCCTCTATGCAACAACTCGCCAATGTAACAACTCTCGACCCAACCCGTCTTGTATACTTTGACAAAGCAGCAGACTTACAGATAATACAAGACGAATGGAGACTGATCGTTTACTACAACATGTCCACTTACTGGAAAAGTATTTCTGCCGTTGAAAAATACGTCCAGCAACTACACGGACTCTGTCAACGAAATGTGGCGTACCTTACTATATCCACACAATTCGAACACGAATTAAACGAGATCAAACACTACAACGAAGTACTACAAGCTGAACACGGAAGCCGCAGGAAGCGAGGTCTGATAAACGGGATTGGAAACATTGCCAACTCTCTCTTTGGTGTACTTGATGACAAATTTGCAGATAAATATAATAACGACATCAAATTACTGCACAGCAATGAAGACCACTTATTTAATTTGTACAAACAACATACTTCAATAATCGAAGGTGAATACAACCTACTGAAGAGGAACGAGCAAGTCATGAACCGACAGTTCATCGTCATCAACAAAAGTCTCAAGAGACTCGATGCAACAACTGAGAACAGAACAAGACCAAGCAACTTTCCTCACCGCTACGGCACTTGCCGCAAACATGATGGCAGCAAACTTACGGAGAATACAAGACGTGTTGATCGACCTAGTTACAGATCTTCGCAACGGCAAAGTCGACACTCACTTACTGAAACCTAATGCTTTCGAAAAACAGTTGAACATCATATCAGGACAAGTACCAAAAGGATTATCTCTACCCTGCACAAACAAGTTCAAATGTATTCGGGAAATGTATAAACTAGCAAGTGTGCAAGGAAGACTAACCGAAGATTGTATTATTTTCGAAGTAAAAATCCCATTAGTAACAGACGAACAATATGAATTAACCGAAGTCGTCCCAATCCGGAACATTAAGGGAGCCTCCATGATTAACATTATACCAACTACTAAAAACATTGCCATGAATTTGAAAATGGACATGATGATACCACTAAGTCAACAACATCTTTCATCGTGTACACAAATAAACACAAATCAGCTGCTGTTATGCAATTTCGCCTTACCTATATATGGTATAAAAACAGCCACAAACATGTGCGAAGCAGACATAATAAACAATCGAGGAGTATCAAATTGCCGCACGGAAGTATCAAGTTGCAATAATGAATGGAAAAAGCTACATCGCAAGGGGGCTTGGTTGTTTACGTGTTGCGAGGAATGCACTATGCGCATTTTCTGTCCAGCTGGAATTACGTCACTGACACTACGTAATACGGGCACAATCACCTTAGCGACAGGTTGCATGATGCGCGGTGATAACCACCAGATTCATTCGCACTACAATATGCAAAGCACGATGGAATTAGAAAAGGAGCAAGAGATTTACATACCGGAAATAAACATAAACGACCTATTAACAAGTAATAGTCAAATTACGAACATAACAAACATGGAAATAGAAACCCATGAAGAACAACTAAAAGGTCTTAAGAGAAAAATAGAGCTGGTTAAAGAACAACAGGACATCCAAATGGTTAAATCAGTGGATGCGGAACAACATCACTATATCCTGTACGGGTTCATGATAACCTGTGCTATAATATTCGGTATATGGGTATACTTTAAGATAAAAGCACACTGCCTCCGTCCACCTCAAGTAAGCAGAGTATCAACGCAAGGTCACAAGGAAGAGACTGAAATGGTACCAGTTCATCCTCCACAGCATCTCCCTAAGGATAGACAACTGAAGGCAGATCTTCAAACAATAGAAGAAGTCGTCGGACATCCTTCTAAAAGCAACAAGGTGGACAGCGAAACATCGCCAAGGTCATTCAGCGGCGAACACAGCACATTCCAATAACTGACTTTACAGACTGTAACTACTTTACGGACTTTGGATAAGGTGTTCATACTCGTTAATGATAGTTCTTTAGAGTTGGCAGGATGTACGAGCATCGCCATAGGAAATGTATTGTTTTAGTTTTCACCGCAATAAGCATTTGCTTATTCGCCGATTACATGACTACATTTGCTGAATAAGCTATCGCGCCCACCACAACTCACCTACTTTACGTGTATATATTTTAATGTTTTTCCTAATAAATCGGTCAATCAATAACGGACACAAAGCAGTGATTTTATTTCCTGTAAACATCCCGTGTGATTCGTACCCGTCAACAAGCTACAGACAACATCTCAGTGTACGGACAAACTGCCCGTACAATTATTGTATTGGATACGTAAGACATCCAGCGATCTTTTGGTGTAGCTGACCCATAGACCCCCGCATACAAACCTTGACAAAACGCCTTGAACAGGGTGATTTTGACTTAGTCCGCACAACGAAAGAATCTACGGGCCTACATATTCCCTCGGAACGCTAGTGCCCTACGTTCCCTTTCGATGTTTCCATTATCCTTATGGTCGTCGGTAAGTATGTGCCCCAAGTACTTAAATTGGTGGACTTTATTTATATATTTTCTTTATTTATATACGATTTAGAGAAAAAATAAATAAAAAAAGAAACAAAAAACCCGACTGCAAAAACACATAACTGATAAGAGAAAAACAAGCATTATAATCTATAGAATTTTGGTATTGCAGGCGGGACAAACCAATGAAACCAATAACCGTGTTTTTGCAGTCGGGTTTTTTGTTTTTAAATATATTTTTTTATTTCAAGCTTTTTAGTTTTATTATAATAATATATATTGACTCATTACTAGCTTTTATTTGATACCAATAAAGTAGCTTTTTTTTTAAAACCTACCCCTTCCTTTTTTGTATTTGCAGATGCAATATATTAATATTATATAGCCTATGTCACTCCCACTATTAAGACGAACCTAACGACACCTCATATGCTAAAATCCATCAAACCGTTTAGGCTACAGGGCGTGGCGGCGCGTAGTGTTCCACACGCGCCCCTATTTGAGGGGAGTCTCACACCTCACTCCCCCCCGCGGGCATGAAGTGTTATTTCTTTGACAATGCATCTGACATTAGTGCCGGACACCAGTGTAGGGACCAAAGGGGCAGCAATCTTTTTTCTTCTCATAATCGATAATTCAATCGATTCGAGTCAATGCACGAAAAATCGATTCACATAAAAACGATTTTTGAACTGATATTTTATTTTACCATTTTTAATTGTGTTTGATTAATAACAACATAACATACCATCACACCTGTAATCCATCCATCAATGATAATATGATGTCAAGGCATATTTTAATATAAATTAAATGCCCAATTTAAATAACATATTTTTTTGGATAAGGATTAATACTGTACCGCAGTAGCGAAGGCTGATTTTATGGAGGAGGGAAGACGGAGCAAAAATCTTGTTTATCGTTATGAGCTTCATGCAAATTAGTGAAAATAATTCTATTCCTACCAATCCCGAACTCATTAAACAGCTACGAATATGTTTTTCAGTCTGCACATCTGTTTTAATGAATTCGTCAAATTAAAATGTAAAAAAAAACCTATATTCTCTAAACAACTACAATCTAAGAAAAGTAAACACGGGAACAATACATTTTATTAAATTTACGACTGCCAGTCAGTCATTGATATTTATCGTAAAGGGAAACATTAAAATGTTTGAACGAACCATCGCGGCATTTGTAATTTATAGTCACATCTGGGCGAGCACGTATTTTCAAAACTTAACCTTGAAAAGCATGTTTCTTAACAAAGTAATCTGTCAAACGACATTCTAAAACTGAATACCGCCATCCTAATAAGATCGTACTAATTAGTTTTAAAATCTACTCTAAATAAGTAATTTTTGGAGGTGGGCGTTAATGACTGCGACACAGTATTATTACTAATGCAGTTGTTATCGAACACAGAGTTTCTGTAAACTGAGTTTTTTTTTGTTTCAATAAAAGTTTATAAAAAAAAAAAAAAAAAAAATTTCAGCTTATTAAACTATCTACTTACCCCAATACCTAATTACAACGTACTTTACTTTCACATCCAATAAACTCAAAACACTATGTTAATCACTGTCCTATAACTACAAACAAATATTAATACTACTAGTAATGATAAACTAATGAATTCAATTAATACTGAGCGAACAAAATGCAAATTAATATGGTTCTAATGCGATTACGTCAACAAGCAACCACACATTGTCATACGAATAATGAAATGTTTACGAACTCCGAACTCCTAGCCGAACGTATTACGAAATTCAACGAAAACTACCTAATCAAATGCGTGTGCCACAAAGAGGTGGTGCAATAGCAATAATTCCTTCTCGCTCCCGCGCGCACGTTTCTGCTACTATGTACCTACAATAACTCGTTACAGACCGGCTTACCCGGCTCATAGAAACCGCGGTATCACGTGACCGAAGTGACGTCATGATGACTTTATTTTTTGTAAGGAAATTGAATTTAGCATAAGCCGGACGGGCCTACGAGTTATTTTAGCGCAGTGTTTTGTTGTTGGGTTATTAAGACAATTTTTAATGTATGTAGGCGTTTTGTAATAGGTATTTTAATTTTATGGTGTATCAAATACTTATAATTTGATTATTCAATGACGAGAGAGTGGTTGTGTTCCGAATTTCCAAAGGGAAGCTGGTAGGAATCGGCTTATATGGACATTTCGCCCCTGCTGTACCGGTCAAAAAAGCTTCGGAAATAACAATTAAATTTTTATGAAATTCTAAAAGATAATAAAAAGTAAGTTCAAAAACTAAAACCCGACTAAAAGGTATGAAACAAGAAAATATTTCAGACAGAAGTCAAGACATAGGTACAAAAATGATCAAGGTAAAGCCGTGGTCGCATGCCATTATAATTTTGTAGGTGTACAAGCAAGCGACCACGGCTTTACCTTAAATTATTTTGGGGTTATAGTTTCGTGATAAAGTATTTGCAGAGCAGGTTAATGTTTTTCCTTCACCGATGTTAGATGTCCAAGATAAACTCAGAAAGTACATTTGAATTGAAAAAGTCACATTGGTACCTGCCCGGATTTGAATCCACAATCTCGTGCATGAGAGGCGAGGCCTTAACCACTTTACCATCACGGCATTTATGGTAAAATAGGTATTAATTTTTTTCAGCAGCGCCGTATGTACCACAGTCTCACTTTTGCTTGTTTTTAACAATTTAAACATATTAATTTACTTGGACAATATGATATATATACATATTTGTAATGTGCTTGTCAAGCCCTTTCATTTGATACCCAACATGGCACAATTCAATAATTTTAGTTTTTTATTTCGTTGCTTTATGGCCTCTAGAGGGCGCCATATTGCATTTAATGTGACGTCACATAGCCTATAACCAGCGGACAATCAAAACGCTTCCAATGATATCTCATTTGTCAAATTATGATTGGCAGTTTAGAAGTTATGAGGTAACAGATGAACATACATACACATACATACATACATACCGGTCAAAATCATAACCCTCCTTTTTACTTCGCCGTAGTCGGGTAAAAATGGTTATAGTGGGTCATCCTTAGAAGATAGACATATGCCATCTTGGACTTTTTCGTTGAACTTTTTAAGATGAACAATACCGTAGAACATAAATTTGACGTATCTTTTCCGGTTAACGCAGCGCACGCCAGTAAAGCTCCAAGTCGGCATGATTTTTTCCGACTTCTTCAACAATAATCGTCATATTTCAGCCAATTTACACAAAACCATAATTAATTATACACTATAACCTTCCGCATGAATCGCTCCGTTCACTGATGAAAATCCGTTCGATATTGAGTTTATCGCGTTCAGACAGACGCGGCGGGGGACTTTGTTTTATAATATGTAAGGATAAGGATATGTAAGGAAAGGATTCCTACACATGGCTGGATAGGATAGACGTTTGTTTCCTAGCGCCTCGATGGCGTGTCGAATAGTAGAAAATCATTCTTAAACTCAACCACCACAACGCCTGGCGCCATCTCATATAAAAAAGCAGAGTTATTTAGTTTTAACTTAATCTTTCTTTTTCTCAGTTTCCTGACCTTTTAGACTCGTGAAACTTTTTTATCTGTAGAATACAACAATTGCAAAAATAAAACAATATTTGCTGCACATTGATTTTGACACTTAGGCAGGCGCCCAGTCCCACTGGTCATGTCCTTTCAACTTAATCGGTTCATTAGATTCGGAGCAAATTGGCTGTGACAGACGGACAGACAGACACACTAGTGATCCTATAAGGGTTCCGTTTTTTCCTATTAAGGTACGGAATCCTAAAAAGACGCCACCTTTCATACTAAAATCGGCGCATTTTCGTATTTGCTTAGACGAACGAGCGAGGTGAATTAAAATAGTTTGTACTTTAAAAAAACTTTTAATCATGCCATTGACGTAAACTGATTTTTAATTATTGTCTTTTTATGATGTGAGTCACTCATCTTGCTAAAATTAGATGCATGACTGCGACAAGAAGCATTCGAACAGTGGCGGTCGCGACCTTACGCGGTGTAGTTAGGAGTTACTGTTTGTTTAATATAAAATACATTTTATAATGGTCATGGCGCAGTTTTTAACAAAATATTGGCCGCCATTGCTTATTAAGAATCTCTGTAAGCCAAGGCGTCGCGATCGCTACGATCAGAATGAATCTAAACCTAGTGCGCATCGCATCGCAACTCGAACGCTAACCATGAATGCATACAGGTCAGCTTCGACCCGGAGACTCGGCCCGGCGTGTCCAACCTGGTGACCATCCACTGCCTCGCCGACGACAAGCTGCCCGAGGAGGCCGTGCTGGAGGCCGACGGGCTCTCCACGGCGCAGTACAAGCGCGTCGTGGCCGGCGCCCTGCAGCGCGCGCTGGCGCCCGTGCGCGAGCGCGCCCGGCGCCTGCGCGCGCGCCCGCAGCTGCTGCGCGACGTGCTGCGCCACGGCGCCGCGCGCGCCCGGCCCCGCGCCGACCTCGTGTACGAGCGCGTGGCGGCGCTCGTGGGGCTGGGCCGGCGCCGCTAGCGCCGCTAGCTCACAGACGGTGGTGGTGCTGCATGGCCAGGTGGTCGTGCGGCGTGTGGTGCGGCGGGGGCGCCTGCCGCTCGCGCAGCAGGGCCAGCAGGTCGCGCAGCAGGTCGACGGCCTGCGCGACGGCCTCGGCCTGCTTCTCGGCGGCCAGCGCGCTGCGCATGGCGGCCTCGGCCAGCAGCTCCTCGGTGGCGAGGCGCGGCGCGTCGGGCGCGGGCGCGGAGCCGTCGCTGCACATGTCGTCGTCCAGCAGCGCCGGCTTGCGCTCGTCGTCCGAGTGACTCGCACGCCGCGCGCCGCTCGCTGTAGACCGCGCACGACTTTGTTAGTGCTTTTATTACAAGAACTCGTGTTCATAAACCTACGAATTCATGTGCACACACATGCTTACGAATGTTAAATTAAGGGGAAGCGTCAGGGTTGCCGCGAATCATATTTTAATCAACATGACACTGACTTGCAAAATGCAAAAAACGTAAGAAAATTTGAATTTCGCGGGCTACCCTGACGCTTCCCCCTTAAGACTAAAAGCTCATACGACACGACATAGCCCAACGAAATAAGAATTCGTCTGCAAAATAAATCCTAGTGAAGATTTCTCACCGAGATTATCTTTATTACGGCATTAGAAATACTGTCACAATACAGATGGTTCACTCTATAAAATCATTTAAATAAAAAGCGACTTGCTACGACACAATAAAGTACAATTCAGGTCGCACAGAGCTAATTACCTACAGTTATATTCAGCTAGACGTTGCGTCTCTTTATATCGCGTAAGTCTTAGATCTTCTGACTACGTTATACACTCACGAAATTGGCCCAACAAATCTAACCCGACGCAATGAACTATCTGTATTTATCTGTGATACTGTGTCAAAAATTGAAGGAAAATCAAATAGTTTTCAAGACTTACCGCTGACAATGTTTAAAAAAATACTTTTCAAACTACTTCTATCTAAAAGATATTATACCATTAAGGACTATTTAGAAGACAAATCAATAGAATCTGTAATTTGTAAGTTAAATTGATTGAAATTTCTCAGTAGCAGCTCGGAGTCTGGATTTGTGCCCGGTTGATGGCAATAGGCTCGCCCCCTATTATATGGGACTTCAACATAACTGGCGAAATGTGGGTGTACCTGCTACAGGGACACCTCTGCCCAACCCTTCGGGGAAACAAGGCGTGATGTTATGTATGTTATGTGTATTGATTGACATCGCGCTGATTGTGAATACATTTGCACGCCATGTTATGGCAGGATATGCTGAAACAAATTTACTGTAACACCTTATGTACCATATTCTAGCAAATAAATATTTTTTATTTGATTTAGCTTTCAAAGGTCCCGAAAATCTGTTTTTTTTGCTGGTATTTGAACGAGTGTTAGTTTTACGTCAATTTATGTAACAACATAGTTCTCTTCGCCCGCTTGGGTTTCTTTCTTTCCCCTTGGAACTTGAACGCCCCGTCCACACCATATAAAGGGTAGTTTTGGAAAATGAGTATTTTAACCTTTGAATTTAGCTTTTTTGTGCTGAATTAATAGCCCAGTCAATAACAACATCTAACATCGCAAACGCGCATGTAACTACGATTTTTTTTATACAAGCTGAAATTTTAATGGTTGTTTTCCCGCAGCAGAACGGTTTGCCCTTAGTAGTACTATTGAATCATAGAGTTAAACTCAAAAAATTATCATGTTTTTGTTTTCAAATAATTCAAAAAAATATGCATAAACTTGAAAGCGTGAGAAACAATAGTATCCACTAGACATAACGTAGGTACTTCTCGAACCGCATGTGTGTCGATGCGCTTCCGACAAAGCGAAGAGCGGTTCGTAAATGTTCACACCAAAATAAGCTGTCGCGCGTAGTGATACGGCATAAACTAGTCTGCACGCCTCTCCCCACGCACCCCCGCCCGGCACCGCTGGCTCTCAGTTGATGGAAGCCAAACATGGATTCCAATTTGGAGTACGTCGCTATTGTATAACCTGTACGCTAGGGCTAGTTATAACTACGCGGAGCCGCAAATCTTGGGAATCGCTCCGTCTTCACGGGGTTCTGAACCTGGGAAGACAACACATACAACAACTGTGAAGTGTGTGTGACTGTGAACTGTGCATGCATCCCTATCATTTTCGTAGAGTTCATGCACTCCACGAAAACGAATGTGAAATCAAGCGAATGCGTCGCGCCGCGCCGGCCAAATTGCTTTTTGTCAGTGGTTGATAGAAAATCGTTACCGGGAAGTGTAAGTACCTACTCGTACCTTTGTAAATAGCGAACAGTGAAAAAGTATAGTTATTAAAATCATTGTAAATAAGTTGATTACAATTTTTTAATACGCCTTAAATACTTATTTTTTATTGAATCACAGCGACGTACTCCAAATTGGAATAACTGTTATTTCGATCCATTTTATTTATTAAATTCAGAAAACAATTTTATGTAAGTAAAATAAACTTAATTTTTTAGTTTCGTGTTCAGTAAATTGTAGGTAAATAGTAGTTTATGAAACTGTTGCATAATAAGGTGTAACATTCGTGTGATACTCGTACTATTAAAAACCTACTCATGTTTTAATACCTAGTGTGCAGTTTCATACACTACTTTATCTACTCTCAAACATTGGGAATGAAACAAAAAAAAAGATAAGTCCTACAATTATGAACAAGAAATCAATGACACGCTAGAGCAAACTATAGATTGGTTGCAGTCGAATAATTTAAAAATTAATTTAGAAAAGACGTGTATAATGCATTTTAGTCAGCGACAACAACGACAGCTACCGGTTAATATTAGTCACAATGGACAGTCAGTTACAAAAACGGATACAACAAAGTTTTTAGGGTTAGTGATAGACAGTCAATTTACGTGGAAACCGCATTGTGAAGAAATTTGTAAAAAACTTAACAGTTTTGCATTTGCTCTTTATAAGCTGTCCAAATTTGTGAACGGTGACGCCGTGCTTATTGCCTACCATAGCTACGTAGAATCAGTTCTAAGATACGGAGTCATTTTCTGGGGTAACTCGACAGACAAGAATTACGTTTTCATCGCACAATAAAAATGCGTACGCGCGATATGTAATGTACACTCAAGGGACAGTTGTAAGCCATATTTTAAATCCTTGAAGCTTCTAACATTGCCGTCATTATACATCTTTGAGGTGGCAGTGTTTGTTAAGATAAACCCACAGCTTTTCAAAATAAGAGCCCCAGCTGATCCACGGTTAAGAAAAAGGGATTCGAACATTCTTTGTGTTGATCGCAGTAAAACAGCCCTCCTACGTAAAAATATTTATCGAATGGCTCCAGTTATTTTCAATAAAATTCCACGACAGATAAAGAATCTTAATAATAATATGTTTATGTTTTATGCTCGGAGGAAGGAAGTATTCCAGTAAGATGCTGGTAGGGATCTTGACCGTACTTCCGGGATTGTCCTGATAGCCGTGGAATACCTCTCCACTCCTCATAAGCACCTCAGGACATGTTGCCCCCTTGTCGCTACGACACTATGTGCTAGCGACCGTTTTCGGGGGCCCATTATTGAGTGTGCAAGTCACCCCCTGCCACTTTATCCGTGTGCATATAAAACATAGATCAGACAGGGGCCATAGTCCTTCCATAGTTCCAGGTGACCAGTCCACTTTAGCAACCAAAACCCATAGTCCGATATCTTTGTTTCCATATCTTACAATAGTCCTACACCAACCGGGGGTTGTCCTTGGCTGCACTTGCATAGTGCGAACAGGGATAATCGTCGGTTGGTACCTCATTTCATTAAAAACGTCTAAGGGGCCTCTGCGAGTTGGCTGCGGCCCCTCGTAAGCCTTCCAAAGGTCCGGGAGCCCTGGGTCCCGAGAAATGTGAAAGACGTATAAATATGTTTAAAAATAAACTGAAACAATTCTTAATTCATAAATGTTACTACTCCACAACTGAGTTTATGGAGGACACCACTGACATTTAGCATTACATTTAGATTATTATTATTTAATTTTGACATTGGTAATTGTGTGTTAGTACGTAAGGATTTGTGTTATTATGTAAGTAATTGAGGTGTTTCTTTTTAAATGTGTGTCTGTTGTTTCGACACTACTAATTTTATATTATTTGTATGCTCTCGAGTAAAATGTAGCGAACTGACCATCTTATTATAACATCCTATTGTATTGAAACCTACATTTACGAATAAATTTGATTTGATTTGAAAACAAATACTAAATAAAAGATCAAAGTTAAAGATCAAGAATAAATTTAAAAATCCCACGAAATTCAGAAGTACCTACTACCGCACGTGCGCTACAGTGGGAGCTGCTGTCCCCCGCTAAACGTTATGGAAACTCCTTGGTGATATTAACTTCTTGGAATAGCCCTGTATCGTAATAGAAAAAAAATTGTTTTAAAGCATTATTTTGTTAGATTTTTTTTAATAATATGGTTCTATTTTTAAATTTCGGTATTGTGTTCATAAAGCATGTCAATATAAACTCGTTTTGAATTTTATAATTCGAATATTACGCTATGAGAGTAGATAAAAGTATTTATGGCGGGAGGGTCAACGACCGCGCGTCGCTCACGCCTGTCTCGTAGGTACAGTCAGTCGATCGCGCTGTAGAGATACTATGGGTTCTAGGTTGCTTTCAAGTTTTGTTTTTCACAATTTTAAATCCGCCGTTTTTGAATATTTTTTTAAATTCTTTTTATTAATCTATTGTACTACCAAGACAAAATCATTTTGCTGCGAAAAACAACCATTACAATTTCAGCTTTTATGTTGTTAGGTGCCCTGAGAGTAGTTTATACCCAAGTTTGCAAACCTGAACACCTTGTACTACTCCCATGGTGCTCGAAAAACTGAAAAATTATGGCACTTGTTTCAGTTTTTTTTTTAACATACCTTATGGACGCGTTTGTAAGTATCTTTATTGGATATTTTTGTGAAGCAAGCTAAATTTGTTACAATCTGAGCCCAATCCAAGCACTCTAGGTTTATTGGTTGCGAAGATTCAGCTAGTCAAAGATGGGCATTTTTTTTTTTAAAGTGAAAAAATATCTATTTAGGGTCATTTGCCGAGACACGTACCGGCTAATGGTCCTAGAGAAAGTGTTGTAGTTATTGTAGCTGTAGTCGAGTGATTTTTTTCACACATCCAAAACCAACCATTTAGCTAGCAGGGACACACACACACACTTGACTCTAGCAAAATTAGCACTTTAAAGCTTAATATTTCGCAAACGGATCCCTGAATCCAAAAATGGTTTTCCCAAACTCACAATGTTTTTGAAGGACCTTTCCAATGATACCCCACATCATGGAATAAAAAATAAAGACTTCACCACTTTACGTGTATGGGAGATACCCTAAAAAAAAAATGTTTTTCATAATTTTGTTTTACCACTTTGTCGGCGTAATTAATATGTATACCTATGCCAAATTACAGCTTTCTAGTACTAAGGGTCTCGGAGCTAGACTACGGGCAGACAGACAGAGGGACATGACGAAACTATAAGGGTTCCTTGTTTACTACGGAACCCTAAAAATGCTCATCTTTGACTACCTGTATCTTCGCAACCGCAACCAATAGACCTAGATAGAGTACTTAAATTGGGCTCAAAATGTAGCAAATTTAGCTTGCTTCCTAAAAATATTGAACAAAGGTACCTAAAAAAGCGCCCTTAAGGTACCTATATAATTCCAAAAAAACTGAAAGTACCAGAATTTCGCAGTTTTTCAAGCATGGAAGTAGCACAAGGTTTTCAAGGTTGCAAACTTGTGTATAAACTACATATAAAAAACATATAAAAAAAATCGTAGTTACATGCGCATTTGCGACGTTTGCATTTTTTTGTGTCGATATTGACTGGACAGTGATGACATAAATTGACGTAAAACGAATGTTTCTCAAATACTTGAAAAACCTTTGACAGCTTACAATTTTTTTCGTACATTATTTCGAAATACAAATTAATAGACTTTTCCCGCAGTATTTCTAATCCCATTATTTACATAGTCAAGGTGAGAAATCTTCACTAGCATTTATTTAGCAATTTGCTTTTAATTTGTCTTATTTCCTGGGCTAACATGAGCTCTTCACGAGCACAAGAGTATGCTCAGGTTTATCAGCTTTTATAGTGTTATGGATCAAACAGTACCTCATAATGAACTAGTTAGAATAAATAAACATGAAATTACACTTAGGTAAGTGACAATCTAGTTTCCAAAGTTTTTTAAACCCACCACCAATTTTTCAATTTTATGACGTTAACGTAAAAATATAATCTGACGTTTGGAAAAGTAAGTAGTGTTGCCATAATTAATAAATAATTACTACCATCATGAATTCGAAAGCACTTAATAAAATTCTAACTCTGTAAATATTTCATCCAGAGCCTCTACCATGAGTTTACCCAGCCAAAACTCGCTAACGTCTCCGTAAATTATTTATATGAAATATTGTACAGCGCCTCCTAGCGGTCACAGAAAGAATTAAAATTCGTACCATGACTATAGAGTTCGATACGTAAGAAAACCGAACGGCACTTTGAGTCACTGATTTGACAAACGCTATCGAAAAATACGCTTGCAATAGTAGTTACGTAGCTCACTAGCATTTCGAGGTGTGAAAAATATGTATAAATTAAAATTAAATGTTTTTTAGTCTTAAGTCAAAATAATGGCTGGAAGAGCTTATTTAGCATGGAATATATTAGTGGCCGCTGAAGTTGCCAATGACGTGAACAACGTGAATTTTAAGCCAAAATGAGAATTCATGTTGGATCCCAATTAAAAAATATAAAAACTCTACCAACAATTGAAACTGTGACACACTGATCCTCATTGTATCAAATAATCTTGTTGTAAACTTATTTATATTCAAAAACGCCGCGAACCACACAACGTCAAGTGTCGACAAACAAAATTACCAACTGAATAAACGACAGGTCCACTAACCGCCAACGTTTCAATTTTCTCGGATTACTTCGTGATATTGACTGAGCCTCTTAGACAATTACATTCGCTTCGGAGCGATTTTATTTTTACAATCGCTATCGCTTCAACGTTAATAAAGTTCGATTTGCAGACAAAGTTAACTT
Source organism: Agrochola litura (assembly GCA_949152395.1). NCBI lineage: Eukaryota > Metazoa > Arthropoda > Insecta > Lepidoptera > Noctuidae > Agrochola > Agrochola litura. The sequence continues at coordinate 24,308,241 of OX424508.1, forward strand.
TGTACTTTTCACTATCGTCTCGTCGATTGGTCTGTTCGATAAAAATTACATTTTGTCTCTGGTCTTTCGTCAGCAAACGTCAAATTCCGCGCTGTCGCTGTCAATTCTTGTTGTCATTTGAACTCCGATAGTACGAGAGCCCACGACCAAAACCATGTCGCATCGTTTACGGGCAAAACCGTATAAAATCGTTAGTTTAGATGATTCTGAACCTGAACCCGACTCGGTTGCAGTACCGGTCAGAAAAGTCACAGTTTTATGGGAGCCCATTTCTGTTATGTCAAAAAAAAGTTGGCAGACGGTTTCATCACAATATGTCTGAAATAAAAAATGTACATAGGTTTCATAATTTTATTACGAAATTGTTTGTTTTCAGACATTTTGCGTATAGTGGACTGAGCGCATTTTCAAAAATGTCACAAAATTTTACTGATTTGTTTCACAGCATTTTTTTTAAATCTTTTACATAGTTATCGGGGATATTAAAAACCTGTTTTCAGAAATTTTAAATGGCACCTATAATTCCAAAAACCAAAATCACCCGGAAAACGCGCGGTGTTTGTTACGCTCCTATTCCTCATGACACGACACGAACATTTTTAAACACATTCACCATAAGATGCTCCCACTTTCTTCTGAAAAATGATTTATACGCATCAACTGACCAAAAATTACGGCGATACATTTGAGTTAAAATGTGTTATGTCGTCACGCGTATGTAGATTTTATACTTAGTTGTGATGAAGCGAGCTCCCACTCCCAAACATTAATGCGTTTTATCTAAGTATTTTTTTATTAAGATAAAGCAAAAAATACGTACGTATTTTTTGCTTTATCTGACTGACGGACTAAATGGAATTTCTTTTTTTACCCAGGAATTATCCCAATTGGTGACGGGAGCGAAATCCGCTTTGGCGTCTAAGCCAAGCACTTTCATTGCGTGCTAACCAAAGTAAACGCAGTGTGTGCATTTTATTTCAAAACAAACAACGAAACAATAACTGCTTATACTCGCCATTTTGTTTTGTTTTCTACAGGGTTTTGGCTTTCGCTATTTCCATTACACAAATCGAAAAATAGCGATAACACCACTTGGCTACGCATCTCTATAGAAGTTATCGTTCGACGCTGTCCATTCGTTTCACGGAATCGAATGATGGTTAACATTGTCTAGTTAATTTCTATTCGTTGACCTATGATCACGGGACATTTCGATAGCATAAGTCAACCCCATATTTTTTTTTACTTTTCTACTAGCGTTATCGCAAACCGAATGTTACAAGTACTTTGTCTAGGCCGGTTCAACAAACCGATCGTCATCTCTTTCCGATACTAACAATACCCCAAAACCTGGCACTGAATCTCTACATACATACAAGCCGAATGTCTACCGCCCATGATCCTATGCCAGTGCCACATTCCTGGAACGAGTGTCACCACCAATGTGCAAACGAATTACGGATTCTCAATGATATCTAGACTGATATCCCCAACTTTAAATAGGTTCAGTTATCTACCACTAGATACAAAATAGGACTACAGTGACTAAACTTCATCATCATCATTTCAGCCGAAAGACGTCTACTGCTCGACATAGGCCTCCCTCTAGTACTGCCACTTCGACCGGTTCTGTGCAACTGTGGGAGGTCTTCTAACACTACGTCTTCCGGTACGCGGTCGCCACTCCAGAACCTTTCAGGCCTATCGGCCATCTGTTCTGCGAGCAGTGTACCCTGCCCATTGCCATTTAATTTTGGAAAATTTTCGGGCTATGTTGGTAACCGTGGTTCTCCTGCGGATCTCTTTATTTCTGATTCGATCATGTAGAGAAACTCCAACCATAGTCCTCTCCATTGCCCTTTGAGTGATTTTTATGGCTGTTTTCACCAACACTAAGTGTCACTAAATTAATCCCTAAATAAGAGTGCACTGTTGGATTTTCAACACTAGGCTCATCGATGACAGTTGAAAATCCAAGAGTGCACTTTTGTTTAGAGATTAATTTAGGTGTAGAACAAAATTAAAAAAAATAAGAACCTATTTAAACCAAATGACATGATTGCCACTACGGCTGTAACAAATATAATTTGATAAAAAAAAATATAGAAAATGAAGTATGTAAAAAAAGTAAAATAAAATAATCCTCGTAATTTGGGAGCAGTTAATAAACATTTACATTGTTATGCCGTTAATGAGGTACCAGGGAAGCCACATGTGCAGAAGGAATTATTGCCAAACTTCCTTGTCTTCAACGTAGTCTTTAATCTTATAATATGCTTTTTTGATAAGGACATGTTTGATGTGGGTTTTGAACTTCCCATCGCTTAGTTCTGTAACAGACTTTGGTAACTTGTTATAAAAGCGGATACCGTTTATACGAAATGTAAGCTAGTTTTAGTTAATCTAAATTTGGGTATCACAATTTCATGTTTACTACGTGTGTTTATATTATGGAAATCGCTTCTTATTTTGAAAAGTCCTAGGTTTTTAGGCGAACATACAAAATACTTTGTCTACGAAAACGCCACTACGTATATCGGTCTGACTCCAGGACCCGACCTCGAAACCTATCCTTCTGCAGCGAGGTGAGACAGGGAGACGTTATTTCTCCGAAACTGTTCAGCGCTGCACTGGAGGATGTCTTTAAGGATTTGGACTGAAGGGCTAGGCATTAACATCAATGGCGAGGACATCCTTTACTTTCGGTTTGTCGACGACATAGTTGTCATGGCTGAGACCATGGAGGATCTCAGTAGAGCTTTCGAAATTCACTAACTGTCCAGTTAGGTAGGCTCAACTTCGAGAAAGAGGTTAATCGTCGAATCCGAATCAGCTGGGCAGTGTTCGGGAAGCTATTTATCTTCTCGTCCCACATACCACAGTGCCTCAAGACCAGTGCGTGTTGACAGTGATGACCTATGGCACTGAAAAGTGGTCGCTCACAATGTTGACGTGGCCGCTCACAAAAAAAATCGTAGTTGTATGTCATGCCGTTTGAGAGGTACAGCAATTTGCTAAACGTTACCCCAGCGGCATCTTGAATAACTCTGAAACCTCAAGACGCACAAATTAAATTTTTTGGGTACAATTAGGCACAAATGTGATCTATCTAAGTAGCTAGTTTGTACTCAGCTACGACCACCGGTCAAAAAACATGCCTCTGGGGTAACGTTACTCCAGCGGAATCTGTTTTTCGTGAATATCTTTGGATCGGCTGGACGCACAAATTCTAAATTTCGGGCACATTTACACGAGATGGGGTACTAATTATCTGTCAAGCCGAAATCCTGAAAAGCGACAACATTCCGCTGACTTAACGCACACATGCTTAAGCTTTTACGGAGTCCGGCTTGTTCGGGCGGCTGGAAGGCGTTAAACAAGCGCACGAGACGGTTCGTGATGACATTGAAAACAGCTTGCGGACATGGCTCAGAAGTGGGCCTATAATTTTTAAGGAGGGCATTGTCGCCCTTCTTAAAGAAAAGTATCACCACACTAGAGTTGGGCGCCGACCAAAAATTTGTCGGCGGCGGCGCGGCGGCATTACGCCGCGGTGTATGTAGTAAAAAAAAAAGGTTTTTTTTATTATGTTAAAATCTCCACTTTTTGGGTCGACCGAAGCTGGGTATCTCCAGTGTTCTTGAGACAAATCTATTTCTGTTGCCTCGTCAATATTGCTGAAATTACTCTGCTTATTAGACAATTTTTTCAGCAAAGATTGAGTCGAAGAGAAGCTTGGTTATGACTCTCAACTGATAGATCACGGGAAGTTTCACCGCAAAGGGAATATGGCAAATCAGAAGAATTACCATGTGCATTGATGACGTCTGCCAGAAAAGCCGAATGATTTGTATTTCTGTCCATCTCTAAATAAGAATTGACTTCTTTCAATCCTGAAAATCTGGGATGTAAAAGAGATGCCACTACCGTGGATCTCAGACGAAGAAAAAGTACAAAAAAGCGTTATTATTGTGACTCTTTCATCGTCAGGTCGTTTTAGTCAGCGCTAAATTTCAAATACTCGGCGGCGGCGGCGGGGCGCCCACCTCTACACCACACGTCTGTTACATCACATCATGCCTGTAACGTTTTGCCCTCGAGTATGACGGAATCAAACAGCTTCTGGAGGGCCTTAAGAACGGGTTTTCCGCCCGTAATTCCGTCATCACCTGGCGCCTTGTTGTTTTTGAGCTGCTTCAGAGCCATCCTAATCTCGTACAAGCTGACGTCCGGGATGTCTTCGGTGTATTGTCGGGTCAATCTAGCTCTCGAGTCATTTGCCATGCGGCTGGTGCGGCTGGGGCCGGATTTGGCGGAGAGCCAGTTTGGTTTCCGCAGGGGGCGCTGTACGGTGGACGCCATCACGCGCGTGCGGGCCCTCACAACGGAGGATGCTGTGGCCCGGGGTGGGGTCGTCTAGGCGATGTCTCTAGACACGCCAATGCCTTCAATACCCAACCTGAAGTTGCATCATGGCGGTATCACCGGATGCCGACCTACCTCTGTTGTGGTCCAGGCGGCGGGCGAACTAGCGACACGCGGGGTTGCGACAATCGTCGACAAGATCCGGCAATTGGGACTCGAGGTGGCCCTGCACTAGTCCGAGGCCATGTGTTTTCATGGTCTTCAAACCTACCTCGACATTCTTTATTAATATTGAACCTGCTATCTAATTACGAACTCTTTTTCGTAAATGATTAAGACTAATCTGTTTCATTTTGACAGTTAAACAACTTCATTGCGTTAATAACGTTTTTTTTTTTTTAACTTGTAATGCAATGGATTACCAATCTTTTTCAAAATTATTCAGATTGTGATTGATCATGTATTAAGCAATTAGGGTGCTGGGCCAAATAATAAAGCAGTCAAAGCAATTAAGCATATAGATATAGCAATAAACATATATAGAAGATCCCCGAAAATCTAGGTTATTCAAAGAATGACTGCATGAGGCCATTTAGATGCGTCAAATATGCTGAAAGCCACAAAACAGCTGATTGCCCGAAAGAAGACCTAAATACCCGCGGCCGACACGCCCAAAACAATGGGCTCTCGGCCTGGGAAACGATCCTGACCCTGACAATTATAAGAGATGTGAAGTGTACCGAGAAATCCTAGTTCGAAAAACAAACCACAGGGGAAGAGGTGGCCCTGGCCGCCTTTAGGTTCCATTTATCAGGAACCCTAAGCAAAGACTCCAGAGTTAAGCACATACACGTATAAAGGATATGCGATCAAGCGCCGGCCAATGATGGCATCACCCTGCGACAAAGCCCCGAAATCACCACTTTCAAAGGCACTACAACATAATACTTACAGAAGAACAGTGTGACTACTCAGACCCGAAAGAGCTGAGAGTATATACCGACGGATCGAAGACCAACTCCGATACCGGAATCGGAGTCTTCTCACACGACCTCAACATAAATATATCCCGCCCGCTGGTAATGTTCAACATCGTCTATCAGGCGGTGTGTGGACATCATACAAGCGGTCCACGCCATGAAAGTCTCCAGTTCTCCAATCCTTACAGAAAAAATAGTACGAGATCCGGTATAAGAAATATATACCCTCATAGGTTATTATAAAGAACATCTGCTAGATAATGTTTACCAGTAGCGAAGGCTCACGTTATGGAGGAGGGAAGCCGGAGCATCAAAAAAAAAAAAAAAAACCATTATGACCTTCATGCTAATTCGTCAAAATAATTCTATTGCTACCAATCCCGAACTCATAAAACAGCTACGAATATGTTTTAAAAACCCTATATTCTATAAACAACTACAATCTAAGAAAAGTAAACACGGGAACAATACATTTTATTAAATTTACGACTGCCAGTCATTCATATTTATTATATTTTCATTGATGTTTATCGTAAAGGGAAACATTAAAATGTTTGAACGAACCATCGCGGCGTTTGTAATTTATAGTCACATCTGGGCGAGCACGTATTTTCAAAACTTTACCTTGAAAAGCATGTTTCTTCACAAAGTAACCTGTATTCTAAAACTATGAATGCCGCCATCCTAATAAGATCGTACTAATTATTTTCAAATCTACTCTAAATAAGTAATTTTAGCTTATTAAACTATCTACTTACCCAAATACCTAATTACAACGTACTTTATTTTCACATCCAATAAACTCAAAACACTATTTAATCACTGTCCTATAACTACAAACAAATATTAAAACTACTAGTAATGATAAACTAATGAATTCAATAAATACTGTGCGAAAAAAATGCTAATTAATATGGTTCTAATGCGATTACGTCAAAAAGCAATCACACATTGTCATACGAATAATGAAATGTTTACGAACTCCGAACTCCTAGCCAGTATTACGAAATTCAACGAAAACTACCGAATCAATTGCGTGCGCCAGAAAGAGGTGGTGCTTAGCAATAATTCCTTCTCGCTCCAGCGCGCACGTTTCTGCTACTATGTGCCTAAAATAACTCGCTACAGACCGGCTTACCCGGCTCATAGAAACCGCGGATCACGTGACCGAAGTGACGTCATGATGACTTTATTTTTTGTAAGGAAATTGAATTTAGCATAAGCCGGACGCGCCTACGAGTTATTTTAGCGCAGTGTTTTGTTGTTGGGTTATTAAGACAATTTTTAATGTATGTAGGCGTTTTGTAATAAGTATTTTAATTTTATGGTGTATCAAATACTTATAGTTTGATTATTCAATGACGATAGAGTGGTTGTGTTCCGAATTTCCAAAGGGAAGCCGGTAGGAATCGGCTTATATAGACGTTTCGCCCCTGATGTTTACATTGATACATCGCAAATAGGTTGCCTAGCTAAATCAAGTGCCGATGGTGTTAAACAATAAAATGTTTAAATTAATTTTTTTGATCAACTTCCCTGATTTGTTATTTATGAAAGTCGAGCATCAGCTGAGAGAATATACCCAAGGAATTGAAAAAATAAGGGTTCCCTACTTTCCCTCTGTGCAACTATGGAGTTGCCAGGTATAAACAGGTAAGTAATTAAGCGTTATAATATGTTATTTAATCGAATTACATATCAAATGAAATGCTTATTTTATTCCCAATCCAACCATATTAGGTTGCCTCATCAAAAAGTTTGTTGAATCCATGGTTGTCTAGATATAAGATGTTAAATTTTCTGCGCGATTGTTGAGAGTGACAGAGAAGCGTTGCGCGCGCAATTCCATTTGACAGACAAAGGTGCAGCGAGGCAGGTGAGCGCCCGGCAGCTGCTTAGTAAAAGAGAGAGGGAACGCTCTTTATTCTGTGTAATAGACAAGGATGACATGACCAGTCGAAAAGTGTTTGGAATGTTGCGCTGGTTTGTAGTAAATCTCACATTCCGTTGTAAACAAACGTGCTCTCGAGTATTGTGTATTAAAAAATATCGGTGTTGATTAAAAATATCGTGTACTCGAAAATGAAAAATGTTTTTTATGTGGTTTAGCGGATTCTACTATTCATTTTAATAATGAATCCTTTAAGAACGCGGCGACGCATGAATTGTCCATACAAACGTAATACCTAAATCATTTGCAATTTGTGCATATTTCCACCATATTATGGTGTGCGTAGTCCCAGCGGAAAAGTGTCGAATTTCTTAATTTCAGTTTAGCAGATATTTAGTGTATGACGTCGTGTAATTGTGTATGTTAAATAAAAATTTGTGCATCCAACCATTGCGGAGATATTCAACAAAAACTGTTTCCGCTGGGACTACGTATTCCTAGCGGCACTTTTTTTTTCCTATGGACGTACGAGAGTCGTTCAATAAATACTTAGCCTACAAAAAGTAAACGAAAATTTTGGAAAAGTGGCAATTTATTTTTCAACATAGCTTCCTTTTAGTTCGATACACTTAGCCCAGCGATGCTCCAACTTTTTTAACCCGTCCGAAAAATAGTTTTTGTCAAACTCTGCAAAATAGGCCTCCGTGGCGGCGATTACCTCCTCATTCGATCCATATCTATTCCCGGCGAGTGATTTTTTCAGATTAGGAAACAGAAAGAAGTCACAAGGGGCCAAATCTGGAGAATACGGAAATGAAATGAAATGAAATTGTTTATTCTGTAAATAGGATATCGAAATCACTTTTACACGTCATATAAAAAAATATTAAAAATAAGCTAGATGAGTTCGGCGTTTCCTATCTGACTACTCTGAGAAGAAAGGCCGAAACAAACTCAGAGGTCGCAGTCTCTTTTAAAGTCCAGACATAATCTTGCTCAGGCCATATGAGGACCATGTAGATAAGTGTCTGAAAAGGTCTTTTGAGGAAAGAACCACACAGATTTGAGTGGACCTGTCCAGTCAGTGCAAGCATTTGTCAGTAATCGTGGAGCTCAACTCGACGAACAATACCAAAGAAAGGACATTTGGGTAGGCCGCATAAACTACTCAAACTGCCAGACCATCACTAAAACTAGCAGAGAAATAAAAACAATATCCACATAGTCCTCACATTCACAATAGTTAAAATAATATAATACTTTACAAAGTAATCATGTCATTTTGAATATAATTTTCAACAATGTCAATGTGTTTATAAAACTGGTATATGTTGATTTTACATAATTAAAATGTCTAGTTTTATGATTTTTTCACAAGGCTTAGCAGAGCGAGCAGTTCAATCCCAAGCTTTTTTATCTTCTAAATAATCTGAAATTGTATAGTACCCTTTTTTACAAAGTTTGGTTTTAATACAGATTTTAAATCGTTTAATGGGTAAGTTTCGAATGTCAATGGGGAGTTTGTTGTAAAAACGTATACATTGACCCATGAATGAGTTGCCTACTTTGTGGAGACGTGTGCGATGTACAGCAAGGTTGTGTTTATTCCTGGTATTTAAACTATGAATATCGGACATTTTCTTAAAATTTGATATATTTTTGTGCACATACAATAGGTTTTCAAAAATATATTGTGAGGCTACAGTCAGAATATTTATTTCTTTGAATTTTTCTCTAAGGGAATCTCTTGGACCTAGATTGTAAATGGCTCGAACAGCCCTGGATGCGGCAGCGGTGGATGGGGCAGCAATTCGTAGCGTAATTCGACCAATTTGGCCATGGCAACGGCAGACGTGTGAACCGGTGCGTTGTCGTGGTGAAACAGCACTTTTTTCTTCGCCAGATGGGGTCGTTTTTTCTTTAATTCGGCGTCGAATCGGCCCAATAAATCGGCATAGTAAAGCCCTGTAATTGTTTTACCCTTCTCGAGGTAATCGATGTAGATCACACCTTGTGAATCCTAGAAAACGGTGGCCATAACTTTTCCGGCCGATTTTACAGTTTTCGCCTTCTTTGGAGCACGTTCCCCGGTCTGGATCCATTGTTTTGATTGCTCCTTGGTCTCTGGTTTGTACCAGTGGATCCAGGTTTCATCGACGGTCACAAAACGACGCAAAAACTCCGCTGGATTCCGCTTAAACAGCGCCAAACACGTCTCCGATGTGGTCTCACGGTTGCGCTTGTTTTCTGGTGTGAGTAAACGCGGCACCCATCGCGCCGACAGGTTTCTCATGCCGAGTTCCTCGTGAAGAATATGATGCACTGTTCCTTCTGAAATGCCTACAGTCTCAGCTAGCTCCCGAACCTTCAATCGGCGATCTGCCAATACGAGATCATGGATTTTTTTAATGTTTTCCACCGTAGCAGCTGTTTTCGGTGCACCTGGACGTGGTTCATCAAAAACCGACGTACGGCCACGTGCAAACTCGTTGAACCAATTCTTGACGGTGGCCATCGATGGAGAAGAGTCACCGTACACAGCATCCAAGCGCTCTTTGATTTCGATGCGCGTTTTCCCTTCCAAAAATAGGAATCGAATCACCGAACGATATTGCTCTTTTTCCATTTTTGTAAAACCGATCGACACGTTCGCTTCCATAAGTTGCCAAATTAAAACAAATGAAGGGATTGGAATGAAAATTTGAAAAAAGAATTAAAAAAGAATGTGCTACACTGTGCTAAAACTCTTTTGAAACTACAGCGCCCTCTGGCGATGAGGCTAGGTACTTATTGAATGCACCTCGTACAAGAAAAAAAATACATACAATAATTAGTGTGTAACGAGAGGTAAATATGTATGTTAAAATGAAATTTGTGTGTCTTATATTTGTCAAGATATTCAAGTTGCCGCTGCGCTGACGTTTGGCTATTTGATGAAAATCATATAAAACGGTTTAGCACAGAGTTGTAATTTTTTACGCAGGTTGCTTTGAATTTGTGTGTAATGTGTGTGAAAACAGAATTTGAAAAAAACCTACCGTTCAGAAGATATACACGTTAAAAGTAAAATAAGGTTATTAGGTCCAAGTACTTAAAATAGGAACTCTAGAGCCTAACCCATCTCGTTTATTTATATCTTGTAAGGGTCTACAATGTCCTGCCAAGTTTCATTCATGTGCTCTTCGTAATTAATGAGCAGTGGCATAATTTACTACGACTGGAACACTATATTTTATGACATCCGATTGTAGGACTTTTTAAAGGAAAAGCAAAATGAAACTTATTCCAATATTTAGTGTATTAATGCAACTATTCACATGTAAAATTTCAGCTCACCAACATGTTTCATTACACTGAATGATTAAAAAGATATAATAAAAATAACAGAACAAGAGCAAAACATCGATAAACCGACCAAGTTTGAATGGCTACATAAAAGCGGCCGTGCAGTATAAAGAGCTAACGTTCTAAAATTTCCAGTGTTTTACAGTTATTGGATCGGTACAGGTGTGCACACAATTCTTGAAGAAGTAACTACTTAATAACTTTCGTGATAAAAATAGTAGGTTCACTAAGAGAGATCTCTGTAATTACTATTTATATGATTATGCGCTAGAACATAGATAAGTAGGTAGCTACACTACAAAACTTCCTTCACAATTGAGTCAAATATTATTAATCTGTGATTCTGTGATCTGTGATTGTATGACATATTTGTTGCTGTAAAAGCTCGAACGAGAAGACCAACTCCCGAAAACTTACTAGTAAACCTAAGATTTTCACCTTTATGGGGTTTTACAGTAGGCAATATTATATTTGTTATTTATATTTAATAAAAAAACTGTTTTTTTATATCAATGTAATATTTTCATTTATTTATCTTGGTTCTTATTAAATTACATTTTTAAATATTTCTTAATAAAAGAATTAAAAAAACATTTAAAAATATAAAAAAATAGAGGTCCGCCGGTGTCGGGAGCAGGGTCCAAGCTACCGGTGGTTAGGGCTGCAGAGACAGGAACCTCCTCACAATGCGAGCCGTATCGAGGAGTACTGCCTTCTGAATCAGGCGCTTGATCCAACCGGCTAACGAAAGCCTCGAGAGATGTTGGTCGAGGCTTTCAGCCATCAGGCCATTAGCCGTTACGACAATCGGCACAATGATAGCCGAGCTCACATTCCACATGTCAACAACCTCGTGTGCTAAGTCGAGATATTTTATTTGTTTCTCTTTCTCAGCTTTCACGAGGTTCTCGTCATGTGGAATGGTAACATAGACTATCATTGCGCGGCGCGCTAATCGATCTATCACTACTATATCAGGCTTATTTGCTACAATAGTCCTGTCAGTAATGATAGACCGATCCCAGTACAACGTAACATGGTCATTTTCGAGAACTGGGTCGGGCACATACTTGTAATACGGTACCTCAGAGTCCACAAGTTTATATTTCAAAGCAAGTTGCTGGTGAATAATCCTAGCCACTTGGTTATGTCTGTGCAAGTACTCGCCGTTAGCTAGACGCGAGCAACCAGAGATAATATGTCTGATGGACTCACCCGGACGATGGCATGCCCGACACACGTCAACCGTACCGTCCTTCATAATATGTCTCCGGTAGTTATTCGTCAAGATAACTTCGTCCATAATTGCACAGACGAAACCTTCGGTTTCCCCGAAAAGGTCACCGAAACGTAGCCAGGATACGGACGCTAGGAAATCTACACCGGGCTCATGGAGAGCTCGATAGAAGCGCCCGTGAAGCGCCTTGCTTTGCCATACCTCCTTGCGGTCATCTGTAGTAAGTACTACAGGTTTGCGCCAGTTCTGAGAGCGGGGTGAGCCCGTTGTCCACTGCGACCACATCACGGTGCATACCCACATCGGCTTTAAGAAAGTAGTCCCTGAGGCTGCACACCTCGCGGTTGTGGAGGGTCTTCGCATTTAAAAAGCCTCGACCCGCGCACTTCCGCGGGATGTACAGTCTCATCACCGATGAACGTGGGTGATGCATCCGATTTGCGGTCAGGAGTGTACGGACCCTCCTGTCCAGGGCGTCGAGTTCAGTCTGAGTCCATTTGAGTATGCCGAAAGAGTACATCAAAACCGGCATGACCCAACCGTTGAAGGCGCGCAGCTTGTTTCCGCCTGAAAGAAGACTATTTAATACCTTTTTCAGGCGACCAAAGAAGCGCTCCTTCAACGATTGCTTCATGTCAGCAACGTTGATGCCTAACGCTTCCGACATCCCAAATACATATAGCTTTCGGTTGAGGAGAGGGATCTAAGGTGTATGGAGTCCGAGAGTTGGGTCCCCTCGGATTCCATAATCTCCCCTCGCTTTACATGCATGACTGCACATTTGTCCACACCAAATTCCATACTGATGGCGCTACTGAATGTTTCAGTTACCTTCAGTAGCTCCATCAGTCGCAATTTGTTGGGGGCAAAGAGTTTCAAGTCATCCATGTATAGGAGGTGAGATATGACCTGACCTCCTCTCCTCAATCTATAGCCCAGACCTGAATCCTCCAGCAGTGTGCTTAGAGGGTTCAGGGCTAAGCAGAACCAAAGTGGACTTAAACTGTCGCCCTGGAATATTCCCCGTTTAATCCATACAGGCTCGTCATTCTTCTGGATCTGTCGACATCCGGGGTAGCGAAGGACCGTCCTCCATTGCCCCATACACGACATCAGGAAGGTGCGCAGAGTTGCATCTATCTTGTACAGCTCCAGCACCCTCATGAGCCATGTATGTGGGTCGTAGGCCTTCTTATAGTCTATCCAGCATGTCGACAGATCCTTGCGGGATCGACGAACCTGTTGCCTTATGGCCATGTCGATGAGGAGAAGCTTCTTAGTACCGCGGGACCCGTTCCTACATCCATTTTGAGAGGCTGACATGATTGAATTACTGTCAATGTGTGTGTTAATTTTCGTTCTCAAAATGGATGTAAGAAGTTTATAGACCGTCGACAAACATGTGATCGGTCTATAATTCTTGGGTTCCGCGGGACTACCTGACTTATAGAGCAGGTGAGTAACGCCTGTTGTTAGGAACTGCGGTAGCGACCCAGTCTCTAGGGATGACTGAAATTGAGATGCCAGGCGAGTGTGCGAACTACTCAGCCATTTTAACCAAAAGTAAGAATATCAATGTTATTATTACGTTATTAATAATTTTGTTTTTTATTTTATTTTAATTAGTCATTAACTAATAAATACTTACAAAGCAGTTGTTTTATTTTCTGCAAAACTATTGTGTACGCAACTGTACGAAACTATTAAACACGATGACGATACTATACTGGAAATACTGCACGGCCGCTTTTATGTAGCCATTCAAACTTGGTCGGTTTATCGATGTTTTGCTCTTGTTCTGTTATTTTTATTATATCTTTTTAATCATTCAGTGTAATGAGCTGAAATTTTACATGTGAATAGTTTCATTAATACACTAAATATTGGAATAAGTTTCATTTTGCTTTTCCTTTAAAAAGTCCTACAATTGGATGTCATAAAATATAGTGTTCCAGTCGTAGTAAATTATTTCACTGCTCATTAATTACTAAGAGCACATGAATGAAACTTGGCAGGACATTGTAGACCCTTACAAGATATAAATAAACGAGATGAGTTAGGCTCTAGAGTTCCTATTTTAAGTACTTGGACCTAATAACCTTATTTTACTTTTACGTGTATATCTTCTGAACGGTAGGTTTTTTTCAAATTCTGTTTTCACACACATTAGGTACACACAAATTCAAAGCAACCTGCGTAAAAAATTACAACTCTGTGCTAAACCGTTTTATATGATTTACATCAAATAGCCAAACGTCAGTGCAGCGGCAACTTGAATATCTCTCTCGTTACACACTAATTATTGTATGTACTTTTTTTCTTGTACCTCCATAGGAAAAAAAAAGTGCCGCTAGGAATACGTAGTCCCAGCGGAAACAGTTTTTGTTGAATATCTCCGCAATGGTTGGATGCACAAATTTTTATTTACCATACACAATTACACGACGTCATACACTAAATATCTGCTAAACTGAAATTAAGAAATTCGACACTTTTCCGCTGGGACTACGCACACCATATTATGCTGTTATTCGGATTTAGACAGTGTTTATCTAGGCTCCTACATCTTTTTTTTCTAAAAAACTTTTCTAAAATGAAGTAATATGAAGAATAATAAGAAGATAATAATAATGATAATATATGAGTAATATGAAGTGATATGTATGTGTCGCGACGGCTGCCCTTATATGTTAAAAGTCTACTATTTACAGGAATCATGTGATACTAGAGTATTATGTTGATCTCTTCTGAGGGTGTAACCTTAGGCAGACGTAGCGAATGAGAAAAAAAATATTGGGTATGACTTGTACCTGGGTTTACTTTATCTGCTTCGCTTGTTAATTCTTTATGGAGACAGAGCACGGAGCGCAGGATAAGTAGACTTGAACAGGGGGGCCACTTTCACCATCTTTCAATCCAGAGATGCCGGCTCCAAGCCCGACACAAACTGACACAAACTCACTTTGGTAAACACGGCTTCTGACTAAACTTTAGCTAAACACAAACAAGATAAAATACTGGTTCTTACCGCGTCGGATTGATTTGACAAGTTCGCACGTTCTTCCTGTGACATACTATCGATGTTGCCATTGCATAAAGTTATTATTGTAATGTTGCTATGTTTGATTATTGTTGTATTTACATTCGCGGATTGTATTTTCTAAAGGTCCGCGACACTCCCGGCCGAGAAATTAAAGTAATGTCATTAGATTTTGCGTCCACTCTCCGATCTTCTGCAGAGCTCTCGTGGCCGCACCTCTTTTTTCTTTTGATACTTCTTTGTATTTTTCCTTATAAGTACTCATTATTTTTATCGTTATCAATCTTATCATCATCTATCTTATCGTCATCTATCCTCCCGTTAGCCTCTGGTGATTTTTCACTATGTGCTGTTGTATCTCTGACGCAGTTGGTTTCATCTCTTTGATCATTTATAGTTTTACTGGTTTTCCTATGTCTATAGGTTCCATGGCTACGTCTACAGATTGAATGTCCTGTGTGTCGAATCCTTCACTTCCACTTATAGATTCGTTGTTTACTCGAATAGATTCACTTTCACCGTCTTCCATTTCAAGAGGATATAGATGTGCTAGAGATCTTGTGAATTCTTTGTTACCTATTTTTACTTTAGCTACTCTACATAGTCCATCCATTCCCCTTTGAAGTGAGACTATTGTTTCTACTTTCCAGGTTTCTCTATTTTAAGAATCACCTCGTAACTTGACGATCTGGCCTACTGCTGGTGCAACTTTCGCAGTTACTCTTGGTTCTTTGTGTGAATGCCAATATCTCTCACGAAGACTTGGTAAATATCTGTTTTGAAACATTTCTTTGAATTCTTGTAAAATGACTAATCCTTTCTTCCAACCTTCATTAAGATCGGTTTTGGTTACGGTACGAGTACCTTCGTTGGCAAAGTTTTCAGGCGGGCGGGCTTTCTACCGTTATACATTTTCCGATTGTAAGAAAATCTGCTGGTTTTAGAACGTGTTCTCGCTCTGAGTCTACACTAGTTTGTGGTCTCATATTTACAGATGCTTCAATCTCCTTTGCAACTGTAGTTAACTGACTATATGTCAGCATGTGTTTTCATTATAATGTTATTGGTAAATTCACTCTCCTTTGGTATGAGAATAGGATAGAGTTTTTCAAAGGTCCAGTCTACTTTCATCAAGCAGCCTTTATAACGTAAGATGCCATCTACGTCTTTAAATAATCTCAAATTGCGACTTAGGTTAGTCTCCTCATCATTGTATTCTTGTGGGAAATATTCGGCTTGTAACATTTTAATCGTTTTATGCTTGCTGGACAATCCACTCGTTTGGGCTTGCAAATTTCTTTCTCGTTCTCTCGACTTGTCAATATTCTTTTCCGGTGTATCTTGACACTCTTTATTAACATATATTTCGAATCGAGGTTCCCTCGGGAGACCCTCCCGGGACAACAGGATTATGGACTTTACCTCGCTCGTAGGCCAAGTTTCGGATCCTTGTGTCAGAAACTGAGGTCCTTCTAGCCATTTATCTCTGTCCTTCTTTGTGCTCACTGATCTTGTAGCAACATCTGCAGGATTAAGTTCGGTTGGAACATAACTGATAGTCATTTCTTTGTTTCTCTTGATTCAGTACATGATTTTGAACACCCCTGCGTTGAAATATTAGGTCGGTTATTAAAAAAAAAACTGCTGTTTCACAGAAAAGTGCAATACCTACGCGGTCAAAATGTATGGAACAGCTGATTTTTTTTTAAATAACCGACGAAAAATTTCAACGCAGGGGGGTTCAGAATCATGTACTGAATCCATGGTTTCAGTTTTCGCGTCGATGTCCCTGACACCCCGTATCTTTATGCGGTTTACTATACTAACACACTTTATCGGAATCTATGTATAAGCAAATTCCTCGTAAGAAAATTATTTATCTGTGATTTCAAATTTAATATTTTTTTTACACAATATTATACTTATACTTAATACTGATCTGTGATTTTTTGTGATGCGAATTTACTAATTATATGTTAGACTTAGATGAAAAACTGATCTGTGATTTAAATAATAATACTACACAACGTGCAAATAATTTGTAATATTTATAGGTAGGAAATTTGATCTATAATTTGATACAATAATTACTTTAAGAATTAAAATTAAGGGAATGAAAATAATAATTTCCACATCAACAAGCTGTTTCATTAATATAGTCACAAGGTGCATTTAACATATTTTTAAATTAGCTCCCAAAACTTTTGAATGCGACTGTACGGACAACAGCTTAGGTATAATACGTCCAATAAAGGTCATCGATATGTATGAATCAATCGCTTTTTAGTAGTCATTGGAATTTGGTCGGATAACCAGCCGTTGTTTACATATTTTGGTTTTTTGTTTATATTTACTTAATGCGAAACATTCCAAGCTGAATATTTTCACCATATATTTTTGACTAAAGGCACAAGATTTTGGTTTACACCTACATAATTATCTGGGATTGAGACAGTTCCTTGTATTTTGCCGTCAAAGTTATGACACCATCGTTTTGACTTTTAGCAAGATTATTCAAAAACGCATGCATGAACAGTTTTGAAACTTTGTATGGTTATTATTAGCGTCAAGAAGGACCGAATACAGTTTTCAGCGAACTTATGCCTTGTCTCATTTAGGCGCTGCGAAGTTTTATCGGGTTTTCATAAAACCGCGATAACTTGAAAACTGTAAATATTTTCTTAAATCTAATTGGGGCACTAAGGGGCACATATTAAGAGCTACTCGTGTATGTTTATTCTACAGGGGCACATGCAATGGTTTTAGAGATATACGATTCATCAAAACGTTACTCCAGCAGGAAATGCAATCTCGAAAATCTGAAGGGGCACAGATTTTATTTTTGGGGGCACATTTTAGCACACATAAGCTCTCTGACCATGCGCAATTTTTCTCTCTCCCATTTGTTTAGAATTTCCTACTAGAAAAATGTTACCCCAGCAAAAATCGTTTTTCCGTTTGTTTTTTTCAAAACTACAGGGGGCACACATTTTTTATGTGTACATTTACAGCAGATAAGGCACCAACTATACGTTCTACTCATATAACTCTAGGAGATACTTTCTTGCTGGGGTAACGTCGTGTACGTTACCCCAGCAAAAATGTACGTCTTTCAAAAGAAAATTTATCCGATCGTCTAGGCGCGGATTAAATACTAGTAAAAGTCAATGTAGTAAAAATCACATAATGACATAAATATTTTTTGTGTTAATATATTTTATTAACAGCAATGTGGCAGAGACATCGGCACGAAAACTGTTATCATGGATTCAGTACATGATTCTGAACCTCCGTGCGTTGAAATTTTTCGTCGTTTGTTAAAAAAAAAATATCTGCTGTTCCATACATTTTGACCGTATAGAAACAGCGATTTATTTTTAATAACCGACGAAAAATTTATAAAAAAGTAACTGTTTAGCAAGTAGAATGATAACCAACATTATTCATAGAATCCAAGCTTAACCTAACTTCACCATGCACAAAGTTTTTTCTCGCCGAAATAATAACTTTAAAAAACAATTCTTAAGAGTCCTGCGAACACGGCTCGCAACTACAAATCGAAATGCAATATCTCGAAAATCTGAAGGGGCACAGATTTTATTTTTGGGGGCACATTTTGACACACATATAAGCTCTCTGGCCATGCACAATTTTTCTCTCGGATCATTCGTTTAGAATTTTCCTGCTAGAAAAACGTTATCCCAGCAAAAATCGTTTTTTTTTTTTCAAACGATAGGGGGCACACATTTTTTATGTGGGGGCACATTTACACTGGCACCTTACACATAATTATGTATTGTCGCTGATAAATGAATGTGTAAGTAAAAAAAAAAAACATTAATATTTACACTATCGGAGAAATCTTTAAATGGAACTCGCTGCATCTGTGTCTGTCAAATGGAATTGCGCGCGCAACGCTTCTCCGTCACTCTCAACGCTCGCGCAGAAAATTTAACATCTTGTGTCTAGGCAACCATGGATCAACAAACTTTTTGATAAGGCAACCTATTGGATTGGGAATAAAAATAAGCTTTCATTTGATATGTAATTCGATTAAATAACATATGAGGGTATATTAATGACGCTTACTTACCTGTTTATACCTGGCAACTCCATAGTTACATACATACAACATAAATATTGAAACATAATAATAGTTGTTATACAGTAAGTCAAAATAAAATAAAAAAATATGCAAAACTAAATAAAATCATAAATAAATGCAATAAATTCAGGAAACAACAAAAGCACAGTTCCAATAATATTAAACTAAGGAAAGAACGTGTTTTTCTTATAAATAAATTAAAAAACTATCAAATTAAATTAGAAGACAGTAAAAACATTTATCAAATTGACACCCAACGATTACAGTCTGGAATTGAGGTACTTGAAGAGTCACTACATTCACTTTATGTTAAGTATGTGAGCTCTCAAAAACAAATAAAGGAACATATCCTTGCTGCCAAAAAGTTAGTAGAAATGTGTAACAATGAGGCAGACAGAGTGGTCCCGATGACTCTTAGCACCGCTCAATGTTCTTGTCAAAGGGCATCCAACCTTGAGGCTCTTCAACCTGAGGCAACGGAGGACCCGTCCCGGTCTGGAGAGCCTCAGGACTGTGTCCCTGATCAAGATACACCACATGTTATACAAGCTTCATCTCAAGTAGCACAGACAGATACTTGTTCTAGTAAAGATTGTTATTGTTCTATTATGTTTTCAGATAGTTTAGGGAGAGGGTTAGGTAAATTATTAAGTAACGACCTGAGGCAATCTTCAGTTAATTATTGTATGCCAGGGTAATCCTACGAAGAGATAATTTCATCAATAACAGGGTGTAAATATGATCCGAATGCCATTATTTCTGTATTTGTAGGCAATAGTACTAATGTAAAAAAAGATGACATCACTGACAGTGTCACTGAAATCTTGAAGATTAATTGTCAGAAAATAATATTGTGCTTTTCCATACTTTGAGCACTTGTCAAGTAGGCAAAATCATAATATACATATGCTAAATAACCATATGCATTTTTTAGTTAATCACTATAGTAACAAACTTATATTTTTTGACACCAACACTTTTGTTGAGAAATTAAAGTCGACTAGGGATACTGCGTATCTGCCTATTAGTTTTAGACGTCAAATAGCATGGCTATTAGCTTTTAATATAAACTCAGACATAAGTAGTATGTCGAAGTCTTATGTAATTAGCACCACAAAAATTAGTAATAATACTAATATTAAGGTGGTTAGTAATTTAAACTAGTCAGTAAGACAACAGAAGGTACCAGTAACAATGTTTTTAATCTCACCATCAACAAGGTATCTTCTAGCACTCAATTAGTTAATTGTAAAAAAGGGGCTAAGCAGAATTCCTTGAAATTGTTTCATCAAAATATTCAAGGTTTTTCTTCCAAATATTTAGAAGTTGAATTACTTTTAGAAAAAACAATGTTTGATATTATTTGTATAACTGAACATTGGTTGAAAGATTATGAAATGTTAATTAATTTTGAGAATTACAGTGTGGGCAGCTGTTTTAACCGAAAATCAATGCTACGTGGAGGTTCACTAATCTTAATTAAAAATTGTATAAAATCTAAGACTCGTAATGACATAGTTGAACTATCGGTGGAACATAGCATTGAACTGTCTTGTGTTGAGCTAGATAAGCATTTTATAGTGTGTGTATACAGACCTCCAAATCAAAACTACTCTATATTTGAATCAGTAATGGAAGATGTTTTGGCAAAACTTACTACTGGTAATAAATCAGTAATTATTTGTGGTGACTTTAATATTAATATTTTGGAAAATAATTCAAATAGCAGTAGATTATTAAGTCTCTTCAAATCATTCAATCTGTCAAATGTGTTTTTAGAACCAACGCGAATAACTTCGACTACTGCTACATGTATTGATAATGTCTTTTGTTGCTGCGATTATTTAGATAAAGCCATTGTAAATTATCTCCCTTCTGATCACAGCGGTCAAACCGTTATTTTTGAGTCCAACACACCAATACTAAAAGTGCAGATACAAACTAGACCAATAACATCGGGTAATTTAAATAAGTTTAATAGCACTTTAATTAGCAAGTTAAGTGCTCAGGGTCTAAATATGTCCAATGGCAATATTTTGTATGAACAATTCTTTTCATTAGTGCAAACAGAGTTCAATACCTAAATCTTTTAAGAAAAAAACTAAAACTATTTGCCCGAAGTTTTTATTCAGTGACTGGGCAACTAAAGGCATCAGGAAAAGTAGGGAAGCATTATTTAAACTGTATGGCCTTAAGCCGTATATTAACACGGAAACTTTTAGTAAGTATGTTGCTACTTACTCTAAAACTTTTAAAAATATCTGCAAAGCAGCTAAAGCTTCTTTCATTAGCAACAAGGTTAAATCGGCAGACAATAAAATAAAGACAGTTTGGAAAATTATTAACAATGAAACAAACAAGAACAAAAGACAAAATACAGATTACACACTAGACACTTTCGGCGGTCTTATTAGCGATAACATTAATGTTGCTCAGGAATTTGCAACTTTCTTTACCAATATTCCAATTAAAACTACAGAAACTTTAAATTCCTCCCCCTCACTTGCGATTGATTTATTAAAAGCGAATGTTTCAGCCTGCCCTGTGGAATTTAAAGGACAATGACCAAAAGTGGTACCAAAAAGTCTCGCGCATCAAGAACAAAATTTTATAGTAATTACTTTCATATTTTTTTACGATATTATACGTCGGGGATTTGATTTGTGAACAGGGAATTTACTTTTGAAATTAAAAGTATGGATATTGTTTTACTCCCTATAACTGACGTTCCGTTTCACATGAACAACCCCTTGTCTGTCGACTTGTCAACAAAATAGATGTTACGAAATGTCTTGTTTGCAAGCATAACATTTTATGACAGCCGTTGGCGTCCTGCGTTTTTTAACCCTTGATTTTTGAAAGCGTCATGACCACTGTAAAAAAGAATAATTTACCGATTCTACATTATTAAAAAAAACTAGAATATAATAGAATCTAATTGTAAGATTATCATTATTTTATCTATGGTTAATTGGCTGTTCACAGCCAGTCTTAGAGATGTAGAATGCAATAGAATTGATTTTTGATGAATCGACTAACCAGTAATAGTTTCTTTTGTGTAATAAATAATTATACAGTGTGAGTCTTTATAATCTGCACATACTGAATCGAGGGAATCTTTGCTTAATTATATCGACGGAAAAAATGATAAAAAAATTCTAAATATTTTATTGAAATTTTTAATGGATTTTTTATTTATTTTTTCGCTTCTGTGACTCCAGTGTATACAAAACGGTGTAACTTTTTAACTCGATGTTTTATCACGATGAAACAAACTCCATAATGATTGGAAGTAATTAGGTGTCCGCATTAAATGAAAATTGTGTAAAAAACTGCCACCAATTAAAAATTAACACGTTTTTTCCGCAAAAATCTGATTTTTTTTCATCAATTTTTGCAATAATCGTAAAATTTCTCAATAAGATGCCCCGATTACCTTCATTTTTTATTACTTTAAATTATTCTTCATCGTATTAGCTATCCAATAGTAAAAATTGCAAGGGTTTAACTCAATCCCATCATTTCTTATCAACAGCCAAAGAAAGGCCTAGAGCACGGCTACGCACTAATTGTTTAGCAGGTAGACGTCCTTTTTTGTTGAGAATGTGCGCGGGTCGGGGTGCGGGGAGGTAGGGCCAGCTGAAGGGACCAGAAGGGATGACAGACAGGCACAGTCGCTCCGAATTATTCGCCGCTGCTACATGTGTTTCGTTACTTTCATTCACTGCTACCTGAGTTTCGTGACTTTCGTTCGCTGCTACGTGATGCCACGCTTAAGTGAATTCTCCCCGGCACACATTGCCGACATTCATTTTTACTATGGGATGGGACGAGGAAGTGCCAGAGCTGCGCGCGCAGCTTACATAGCTGCGTTTCCTAACAGGCAACCAGTGCCATCTGCCCGCAACTTCCAGGAAGTTCACAGAAGATTGTCGATCACTGGACTTGAATCAAGTAGAGATCGTCGCGAGCCGCCTCAAATAATTATTGATGTGGTTCTGGAACAAGCAGTACTGAGCGATTTGTTTGCTGATCCATCCATAAGTACTAGACGACTGGCTCTTCGTCACGGAATATCACAAAAATCAGCGTGGCGTATTTTAAAGAAAGAAGGATTGCACCCTTACCACTACCAAAGAGTGCAACATCTACATGAAGACGTAGATTGGCGTCCAAGGTGTGTGATGTCCACCTGGATTCAAAGAAATACCAGAGCAAACCCAAACTTTCCGAAAACCATACTATGGATGGACGAATCAACATTTACCAGAGATGGTATTACTAACTGTAGAAATTTACACAGATGGTGCCCTGGAGGTCAAAACCCGAAATTGAAACGTTCATCGACTTTTCAAGTAAGATTTTCAATAAATGTTTGGGCTGGTCTTATCGATAACATGTTGATTGGACCAGTCATACTGCCGAGAACTTTGAACAGTGAAAGATTTTTAAGTTTGTTGACTGACGATCTACCTGAGTTATTGGAAGATGTACCACTGTCTTTGCGTCGAAGGATGTTTCCGCAGATGGACGGATGCCCTGCCCATTATGCCACAAATGTGAGATCATTTTTAAACGAAAATTATCGTGATAAATGGATTGGACGACTAGGACCTGTAGGGCAGGCCACCCGATTTAACGCCCCTTGATTACTTCCTGTGGGGGACCATGAAGCAACGCGTCTACAGTACTCCCATCAACAGTGAGGTCGATTTGCGTGATCGCATAATTAACTGTGCAAATGATATTCGCAATGATCCCGAAATGATAAGGAGAGCGACACAACAAATTTTAGTTCGCGCGGCTTTGTGCCTACAACAACGAGGTGGACATTTTGAGAACCTAATGCATTAAATTTTCTTTAAAATAATAAATGTTTTAATTGAACTCTTTTTCATTCATTGAACCCAAATAAATCATCCTTAAGAGAACAAAAATAGCGCGTTCGAAGTGCCATCTTTAACACTTGATAGAAAGTGTTTTGTCTGAGCTAAAAGCATACAATTTTTATTATTAGGTAGCTAATACGATGAGGAATAATTTAAAGTAATAAAAAATGAAGGTAATCGGGCATCTTATTGAGAAATTTTACGATTATTGCAAAAATTGATGAAAAAAAATCAGATTTTTGAGGGAAAAACGTGTTTATTTTTAATTGGGGCAGTTTTTTTACACAATTTTCATTTAATGCGGACACCTAATTACTTCCAATCATTATGGAGTTTGTTTCATCGTGATAAAACATCGAGTTAAAAAGTTACACCGCTTTGTATACACTGGAGTCACAGAAACGAAAAAATAAATAAAAAATCCATTAAAAATTTCAATAAAATATTTAGAATTTTTTTATCATTTTTTCCGTCGATAAAATTAAGCAAAGATTCCCTCGATTCAGTATGTGCAGATTATAAAGACTCACACTGTATAATGTTTGCTTGAAAAAAATTTCACGAATTATATGTTTTTGCTTTAATTTCTTTGATTATCAGCAACAATTAAGTAAAATCAAACAATTAAGTACACCAAATCGATTTAGTTTGGCTTATGGCTAATTGACACAAAGTCGATTTTCATACCCTTAAGATTTTTGTTTATCGATTACATCCCTAAATCTCGACTAGTTACTTTAAAATCTGTGCATTGATTTGGCATTTTTAGTTGTACTCTACTGACGTATCAAGTACCAACTATCTTTGCGCTAGCGAGTACTGTTTTTGAGAGTTCAGAACTTGAGATTGTATTAGATAATTATTGAATTGTGCGTTGAGAAGTAGAACTTGTTTGTATTTTTTTTTTTACTTCTTTTTCTGTGTTGTGTATTGTGCAAATACGGCGAGTCGTGGGGTCGACCGATTGACACCGTCAGTCAACCGGCAAATCCGACGATGTATCAATCGTTAATTTTTGATACCCAGAAACCAACCCATGTACACATTCATTAGAACAAGCGTCTACTCCAATGATTAACTTGTTACAGTCATGGATAACTTCTACTCAGATAAGCAGATTCGCTCACAGTATTGACAATATAAATGTCGGTCAAATCTCAGAGTTTCAGACACGCTTCCTGTGGTGCGGCTATTATGTTGCAATAACTCGTAATTCTTACTAATATTAGTGGATTACGCTATTTTTAGAGCAATGTTCATTCGTGTTTAACGTGTCTATTTAAAATAGGTCGTCGGAAGCGTCGAAAAAAATAACCTAGCTTTTAGGTTATTTTCGATTTTATAAAATAACTCCAAAACCCGGGTTTTTTTTTTCAAAGATAACTTTTGTCGGAGTTCATATGATCAGTGTAGTCTATAAAAAACAAAGTTTTATTTTGATGCAACATGGTACGGGATTCCATACATCCATGAGCATTCTCCTTTAAACATATAAACCCTGTGGTCGTTATAAAGGCTTTTAAGCAACTTAAGATCAAAATTACCGAAGATCTGTGGGGCATGTCTACTAAAGTTTTTCAATCAATTATTGAGACAATTGTCAATATTTAATTTGTGTGTAGATCAAGGGATATTCCCGGATTTAATGAAATACAGTAAAGTTATTCCACTTTTCAAATCCGAGGACAGCAAAGACACTAATAATTAGACCCGTATCAGTTTTGCCGGTTTTCAGCAAGGTGTTTGAAAAAGTAATGTTAAATCAAAGGCTCAATCATTTTAATCGTAATAACATCCTACACGATCAACAGTATGGTTTCACCAAAGGACGTTGCACAACCGGCGCCGGTATCACCTTATTGAAACACATCTTTAATGCATGGGAAGAGGCACGAGATGCAATAGGCATCTTTTGCGACCTATCCAAGGCATTTGATTGCGTGGATCACGAAACACTGCTCTTGAAACTTGAGCATTACGGTCTGGATAAACTTGCGCTGAGCTTAGTAAATTCATATTTGAGTGATAGACTACAGCAAGTTCAAATAAACGGTGTAAATTCATTGGGTTTAAAAGTCAAAATGGGTGTACCACAGGGCTCGATATTGGGTCCATTCCTCTTTTTAGTATATATAAATGATTTACCAAATTTACTGAAAAATCGACCACAAATGGTGTTATTTGCTGATGACACATCACTGATTTTTAAAGTAGACAGACATGCACAGGAGCTTGACGACGTAAATAACGCTATGCTTATGGTCCATAATTGGTTTACTGTAAATAATTTGGTATTAAATGAGAAGAAATCTAAATGCATAAGATTCGCGTTACCGAATGTTAGAAGTAGTGAATGTCACGTTGTATTGAATAAGGAGACACTAGAATTCGTCGAAAAGACGGTTTTCCTGGGGATAACGCTTGACTCCAAACTACAGTGGGGTCCTCACTTAACATCACTTGCAGGGCGGCTAAGTTCAGCCGCTTACGCTATTTGGAAAATCCGCTAACTAACAGACGTGGATACCGCAAGACTGGTCTATTTTAGTTATTTTCATAGCATCATGTCTTACGGTATTTTGCTGTGGGGACGGGCTGCAGATATTGATTCTATCTTTATTCTGCAAAAGAGGGCCGTCAGAGCCATCTACAACCTCCGCAGACGCGAATCTCTAAGGGAACTGTTCAAGAAAATTAACATCATGACGGTACCTTGTCAGTATATATATGAAAACATTATGTATGTTCGATAAGTGACAGGCATAATTTTAACACTAGAAATAGGAACAAGTTAGATCAACCACGTTTTAGATTGTCTAAAGTTCACACTTCTTTTATGGGGTACTGTGTAAAATGTTATAATAAAATACCACTCTTCAATTAAATGAGAAGAAATTTAAAACATGCATTAAACGCACACTATGTAGACAAGCATATTATAAGTTGGATGATTATATCGTAGATAAAAATGCTTGGTTTAATGCTGGTCCTACTCCACAGCCACTTGGGCTCACTAGTTAAAATTTTATTATTTGGAAGAGTTGCTTTCCCTTTTTTAATTCTGTTTTTGACATTATGAACTTAATGTTTGTTTTTTATTTTACCAAGTAAATTGTTTAATGCTCCAATTAGATAATAATGATTTTCTTACTTTTTGGTAGTAAAATTATATTAATTTCTTAAATACATTGCAAACTATAGTTTTGTATAATTTAGAAGCATTTTTAGAATCAGAATCAGAATCAGAATCTTTATTTGTAAAACATAGGTATTTACTTATTGGTGTTAGGTTAACATATTTGAGCGCTATGTTTTGCCGCGAAGGCGTAAAAATTTTAATTAAATAATTAAAAAAACTTAAATACTTAAAAAAGCTAAATAAAACAAACAATAATAAAAACCAAAAATAAACTAAAAAAATATACATTAAAAATTATCATTTATAAAATCTTGAACTGTATAGTAACATTTTTCTATTAATAGAGAGGTGAGAACTTTCTTAAATTTTGATATGGGCATATTTTTTATACTATCGGGTATTTTATTATAAATTTTCGAAGCCATTCCAAAAAAGCTCTTTTTCATCAAAGTGGTTCTACATTTTATGTCGCTCAATTGATTTTCATATTGAGAACGCATTGGAGTTTTTTTTACATCGGAAATTTTTGTAAAAAGGTGTAAATTCATTTTAACAAACAAAGCAGTCTCGTAGATGTACATAGCTGGCAAAGTAAGTAATTTTAAAGATTTAAAATGGGGTGCACAAGATTCAGTAGTTTTTAAGCCACACAAGGATCGAATACATCGTTTTTGCGCTTTAAAAACAGTATCTCTATCAGTAGATTGCCCCCAAAAAATAACACCAAATCTCAGAACTGATGCAACCAATCCGTGATACGCCATTAAAAGTGTTTGTGTGTTAACTTTTTTTGACAGCTGAAATAGTGCATATGCAGATTTATTTAATTTTAGACAAATTTCTTCGATATGTGGTTTCCATGTTAGTTTACTATCAATCTTTATACCTAAAAATTTAGCCTCGTTTGTATCTTCTATTTTACACTTATCATATGCAATGTGAACTGGGGGTTTTTCACATCTTTGATGAAAGTACATTACTCTTGTTTTGTTTAAATTAATGACTAGGTTATTGCTAGTAAGCCAGTTAATAATTTTACTTAGGCAATCATTAATATCACTCTCGTAACAGACAGGATTAGTACACTTTACAACTGTGCTGTCATCGGCAAACAGTACCATATTTTGAGATATGACTTTTGGGAGATCATTGATATATATTAAAAAAAGTAGCGGCCCTAGCACGCTACCTTGAGGTACCCCGTATTTCATAACTCTTGGTTCAGATGTGTAAATGGTTAATATATTGTTTTTTGGACAGAGTTGTGATATTTCTGTGCACTGGGTTCTGCTATCCAGGTATGACTCCAAAAGTTTCAAAATATTACCTCTTATTCCGTAGCCATATAGTTTTTTTAGCAAAATTTTATGACTCACGTAGTCAAACGCTTTCGTCATGTCGGTGTATAGAGCACATACCGGAGTTCTTTCATCGACAGACCTCATAATATGAAAAAGGAGGTTGAACAGTGCCATATTGATATTAATATTTTTGCGAAATCCTTTTTGTTCGTTGCAAAATAACTTAAAATTTTCAAAATAATTGTAAATAACCCTTTCGAAAATTTTTGAAAAAATTGGAATTTTTGCTATGGGTCTATAATTTTTAACATCTGATTTATCATCTCTTTTAAATAAGGGCTTAATAATTACTTTTTTAAGACTATTAGGATAAACACCATTTGTTATGCATAAATTCATAATGTGCGTTAGTGGTGGTGCTATAATTTCTTTGGTGTATTTTACGACTTGTGTGCGTATTCCATCATAGCCTACAGTATTTGTATTTTTAAGATTATTAATTAATTTGATTAGGTCAGTGGGTAAAACTGGTTGCATATATAATGATTGTGAAGATAAGTTGTTATAAATATTTTGACTAGCCAGAGTAACGTTACTATGTATGTTATTTTCAATCACATCTACAAAAAAGTTATTAAATTCATTTGCAATCTCCTTGGGATTTGTGATTGTGAAATTATCTTTCTTTAGGGATGGTATTAGTTGTTGTGGTAGGCGATATTTAGACTTGTTAATTACTTGCCATGCAGCTTTTGATTTATTTTGAGAAGTGTTTATGAAGTGGTTATTTTGAGCTTTCTGTGTCAGTTGTATAATTTTTTTGTAAATCTTAGTATAATTTTTAAAATAAAGTTTACTTTTACAGTCAGGTTTAAATCTATACGACCAAAGTAATTTTCTTTGCTTCCTACTACAGATCTTTATACCATGAGATATCCATTTAGTTCTAGTATTCGTTTTTATCATTACAGTTTTTGTAGGAAAGCATAATTTATATAGCATCAAAAAATCTTCTACAAATAAGTCAAACGACTCATTCACATCATTTGTGCTAAATACTTGCGTGAAAGACAAACTGCTCAAATATTTTTTAAACTTCTTTAAATTTTCGGGTGTTATTTCTTGCTTCTGGGTTTTCCAAATTTCAGTTTACATGATTTATTAATGGGTACACTTAGTATTTGAGATGTATGATCTGACAGAATTAGGTCTATTATTTCTGCTTTGCAATCCTTTCTGTAGGTGTGTGCAAAGTTATCTAAACAGGAGTTGCTGCTTAATCTAGTAGGCTTATAGAGGGCCAACTTAAGGTTAAATTGAGTTAGAAATTGTTCAAATTCTAACGTAATTTTATTTCTTTTTAAGATGTCAATGTTAAAGTCACCAGTTAAGATTATCTTTTTATTAGAAAGTGAACAAAATTTTCTCAATATAATTTCTAATTTATCATAAAATATATTGTAATTGTGTTTAGGTATGCGATATATACAAATAATAATAATCTTTTGATGTATTAGTTCTATGGCACATGATTCGAAAACACCCGATACCGACTGTTTTGCTACGTCCGGTATTTCTCTAAATTGAAGTCCCGCTCTAACAAGAATGCACGTACCCCCACGTTTGGCCTTTCTAGAAAAAAAAGCTGCTGGTACAAAATTAGGTATATGCAACAAATGTTCATAACCTGTCTCGATAAAATGTTCTGTTATACAGATTACATCAATATTATTTCCTGTGTTATGAAGCTCTTCTATTTTGACTGTTAGAGTATCTGATTTGTTCATCAGTCCCGCTATATTTTGGTGAAGTATATTTAAGTACTTATAGAAAAAACTGTGAATTATTTTGTGACTCTATACCTGTTGTTTCTTTTTGTGTATTTTGGGAACAATCAACTTCTGAGCTATTGGAAGTAGTGGCTGTCATAGTGCTACAGTACAATATCATGTTTATTAAATCTAATACAATAATTCGTAAACCTTTGTTATTAAGTGTCCCATAATTTGGGCTGTATGTATCATAAGTGTATGGTAAATTATAGTTAGAATCTAATACGTAAGCATAATTACATGTTTCTACATCCATGTATAGTAGATTATTGAAAGTCTCATCTCGGCTGTTGAGTTTAGTTTTTTTTTTTGTAAATGTGAGTACCATGGAGCCGTTTATTATGTTATTAAGATGTATGTTGATTTGAAAGAGCATGGCAGTTGAGAGAATGTCAAGCTCACTTAAATGTCTCGCTGATGGTGGCGAGTGTGTTGGATCATTCGGTTCCCTACAAAATGGTTGAGCTGGATGGTGCTGATCCACGAGTCATGTTCGTGAACGGGTGCCGTCAGTTGAGACTGGTCATCTCTTATCTGCCAGGGCTTATTTTTAATCTTATATTTTCAATTGCTTTGATTATTTTTTGTACATTGTTCTCACATATAGAAACAACAAGAATAATGTACCCAGAATTTCGTAATATCTATATTTAAAAGAGTGGCCTTGGAGTTTCTTGCCCGTTCTTCTCCATAGAGATCTACGTTTTGGAATGGGCAACTAGCTTCAATTTTCTGACTAACTGACCGATTCTTTGACAATTCAAAAGTGCCTGCCTGTAAATGGTTTAATTGAAATAAATGCTTTGAGTTTGAGTTTTAATAAGAAAAAGCGACATTTGCGACGAATGGCATACGTCCAAGGCCAGAGAAGACAGACTGCTCTGAACAAAGCGATTGTAGACATTAGAAGCGCTATTGTCCAAGCTGAGAATGCAACTTTAAGACCCATTCAAAAAGGCGCGACACAAAGACACCGCTCGTCGCGCGACGAGCGGTGCCTTTGTGTCGCGTCGCGTGTCGCGGCAAAAAGGGGCACAAACTATTCCCTTTGAAAGTAAACATTATTATCTTTCAGAATTTGATAAAAATTTCATTATTATTTCCGAAGCTGTTTTGACCGATACACAGTGTTTTATGAAGCCCGATTTTCGGACATCCCATTTTTATTGAAAAACCAGACAGAAATGATCATTTAAATGCAAGATTTCGTATCCCCATTTAGCTACTAAGTCTAGTTTCTGCGTGATAATTTTTTGAAAATCGACCAAATTTTATTTCGACTTTCAGAAAAAACAAAAATACATTTAAACTAAGCGTCATAGAAATAACGATGTTAGGTACATTGATGGCACATCTTATGCCGAGTATTTTAGTGCATAAATGAACCTCGTAACTTTGCTTGATCCAGATATATACGTGTTTTTCGGTTTTTAGTTTTTCTTAATTTTCTCGAAAATTCCGTAATTTCGGGAAAAGTTGTTTATACTGACATTATTTCGATAACTTCTCCAACACACCACATAAATTTCACATCCCAATTCCATGGAACTTGGAAACCACAACGATTTTAAGTTTTATCCGGATTTTACGTCGTTAGGGCTGTCAAAATCTCAGATTTTTATTTATATCCGGATTTTATATAACTTTGCCAAAAAATATATCTACCTTGTAGTAAAATCGGTGGTTTGGATTATCTGACGTGAACAAGCCAGGATACCAGCTTGGTATCTAAATAAAATATTATTCATCGATGTACGTTAAGAGGCATATTCAGGCATTTTGTGTTATTTAAGTTTTTTTGTAGTACGTACTAAATACTGCTAAATGACAAGCAATATCCACATAATGCAATAGCAATAACATAAGCTGGGAGTACCTCCACGCGGTGAAGGCGGTAACAGTTTCTACTGGCTAAAACTCCCATAAATATTTTTAACTTGACCACCTATGCCTTCGGGCTTATGTTGTTTTCGTTTGTCTATTGCGTACATCTGTTTAGTGGCACGGTAGCCTACCCGGTAACGCAGGGGAGCAGCCACCAAATATTTTACTCAATAGTAAGCAGAATTCGTTAGTAATCATGGAGCCGGTCACGACCCATGGGACTACTCTACCTCAGCAGAACCTGACCCGCTCTGCTGGAGATGGTCTTTCTGGGCCCCGACCAGATGACTTTTTAATGCCAGGGGGGCATGACAATCCCAATGCACATGATGGTCAGCAAGTGGCCTCTATGTCAAACGAAGCTATGGATAGCACCGAAGTCGGTACTTTTCAGTCCCTAGAAGTAGCAGCAAACGCACAGGCCGTGGAAAATCAGCCTTCACAAAAAGTGTTGACAAGATCAGACGTTTTTAATTTGTTTACGAATAAATTCAAAGACCTGTCAATATCTGAACTAGTAAATAAAATTTTCGAATATTTTGGGGAGAGCTACCATATCTCTCATACTAAGGAAGAATTTGCCCCTGTTCTTGGTACATTTTTAAGCAAAAGTAAAAGCATGTATAAAAAATGTAACTATACAATGAAACATTTCGAGAAAAAACATCAAGACTGGTTAAGCCAAATAATGATTACCGGGCAGCTGATGGCTGAAGATTCAACATTGTCACCTAAAAGTAGAACATTCGCGAATTTAAGTATGCGGCAGCAATTAAGAAGTCGTCGAAGGCTCCAAACGCAATTGCAGGATGAGCCTTTAAAAAAAAAAGTGAAATCTTTTACTGCATCACTGTCAATTGAAGGCGTTTCTTTACAATCGAAGCCAGCGAAAGATTTAGAAAAGATTATATATACATGTTTAGAAGCACCTGAAGCACCAACAAATATTTTACAAAAAATAACTAATTGTTCTCGGCCGTATACCCCGGAAGAAGCGCTATCAGTGGTAATAGATAGAAATTTAACAGTCGAGACCTACAATTTTCTTCATATGGATCTTCAAGATCGCGGATTCCCTGCATTTCCTCCATACTATAAAGTTTTAGCAGCAAAAAAGGATTGCTATCCATCCAATATTACAATTTCAGAGCGAGAAGCCTCAGTTCCTTTCCAAGATCTTTTACAACACACATTTGACAGATTATTGAGAGTCAGCGATGAAGTTGTAACAAAATTTTGCGAAAAAAAATCTGTGAAAGACTTGGAATGTGTGTTGGAAGGAAACTGGGGCTTTGATGGGAGTACTGGACAGTCACTGTACAAACAAGCCTTTTCGGATGCTGAAGGCGGTGAAGAGAATAGTCTCATTGCAACTACATTTATTCCGTTAGTAGTAAGAACGAATAATGTTATACTCTGGAAGAATCCAGCCCCACAATCCTACAGGTACTGTAGACCAGTATGTGTGCAGTACAGGAAAGAAACGGCAGCAATGTCGGAAAAATCAAAAGGGGAAGACGCACTAAATAATCTTTCACCTTTATTAGGCGAAACCACAAAGGGACACAAAATAAAAACTTCCTGCTTATTGAATTTAGCTGCCATTGATGGCAAAGTCTTAAATACCATTTTACATACTTCCTCCCAAATGCGTTGCCCATATTGTGGTTTAACGGCGACACAGTTCAACAATATTGACCTAGCTTTAGAGCAACCTATAAATATTGATGCCCTTAAGCATGGTGTGAGTCCACTTCATGCGTGGATCCGAGTGCTCGAGTTCCTCTTGCATTTGTCTTATAAAAAAGTGGTAAAGAAATGGAGGATACCTAAAAAATCAGAAGAAAAAGGCCTTGTAGATGCTCGAAAAAAAGCTGTTCAGCAACAAATTAGAGAAAAGTTAGGCTTACTAGTAGACGTTGTTCGGCCAAATTCTGGCACCACTAATGACGGCAATACTGCGCGAATCGCTTTGTCCGACAAGAATCGTCAAATTTTTTCAGAAATTCTTGTCCTCGACCAGTGGCTACTAGATGACTTACACGTTATTTTAACTGTTATGTCTAGTGGTCTACCAATCGATGGTAATAAATTCGGCGATTTTTGTAAACAAATCGCCTTTAAATATGTTGAAAATTATGAATGGCATCCGATGACAGTGACTATACATAAAATATTGGTGCATGGGGCTGCAATCATTAATTCAACATCGCTTCCCATTGGAATGCTCTCAGAGCAGGCATCGGAATCAAGAAACAAGTTTTGGAGAAGCGACCGTGAGCACCACTGCCGAAAAATGGACAGGGTTAAAACGATGACTGATTTATTTCATAGGGCCTTGGAGTCATCCGATCCTGTAATATCCCATGCTCACCTGCGGCAAAGACAAAAAAAGAAATGTAAAATTCCTTTGTCTGCAATCGCAATTACATTGCTAAAACCTCTACCAGACCCGAACATGATGGACGAGCTTACCAGTGCTGACGAAACTGAAAGTTACGATGCAGAAGAATGTGTGGTGCTTTGCAACGAAGAAGATATAGAGAGTGAGGTTTGATTTAAATAATCGGACACATCAAAATCGACTGCAAAATTTTAAAAAGCATTAAATCCAAACTTTATATGCACTTGATTTGCAATTTATTTCGAATACTACTTAAAAAAACAAATGAAGTAAACCTAAACTTTTAACTTGATATTTCTCGCAAGAAGTTGGTAGAATCGTCACAGTGGTAATTCGTCGGACTCTTTTTTTCTTAACAAAATTGTTTATATGTATGTATTTATCAATTATATTATATTCCTCTTTGTTTCTCTTTTCCGCCATGTTGTTTCTGAACTACCATAAGGACAACTGGTAGAAAATGCGTAAGGCATTAAGTCCGCCTTTGTACAATGTGCTTGGTATAATAATAAATAAAATATTATTTTGAAAGGTCTCAGTAGGCTGCCAGTAAACTGATTCACGTTCTGTTTGTCATTCTGTCTAAGGAACTTTTACTTTTACGAAAAATTTGATCCACAAAATTAGGATTAAAAAAATTGACAACCCTAACAAAAATAGTTAAATTGGAATAACTTCTGAGTTCCATGGATTTGGGATGTCATAATTATGTGGTGTATTGGGGAAGTAAATAGAATTATTTCTGTATCGATAACTTTTCCCGAAACGGCGGAATTTTCGAGAAAATTAAGAAAAACTAAAAACCGAAAAACCCGTATAAATCTCGATCTAATAATGGTGCGAGGTTCATTTATGGACTAAAATACTCTACATAAGATGCGCCATCAATGTACCTAACATTATTATTTCGTATCACGCTTAGTTTAAGCGTAATTAATTTTTTTCTTAATATCCGGATGGAAAAATTACGATTTTCAAAAAATTATCACTCGGAAACTAGATTTGGTAGCTAAATGGGGATACGAAATCTCGCATTTAAATGATCATTTCTGTCAGGTTTTGCAATAAAAATGGGATGTCCGAAAATCGGGCTTCATAAAACACTGTGCGATATTATATTAATCCTTTTCCAATAAAATATGATATAATCCAATCCAATAAATTGGGCATTTAATTTAGATTAAAATATGCCTTGACATCATACCATTTAAAGGAATAGTTTAAAAGATATCACAGATTCAAAATTACGCGTAACTATATAATTATGGTTGACGGCAACGCGGGCGCAGCGGTATTAGTCACTGACCTTTCCTCAGCTATTAGTTATGTAATCCCGGTAGTACGTTCCTGTGGGGTATTTTTCGACATCCACGCGGGCGAAGCCGCGGGCAAAAGCTAGTGATAACTAAAACATGACGCAGATATTTGTAATTTCAAAGTATTTAAAAACCGTTGAAAAAATGGGTGAAAATAACAAAACTTGTTTTTAGTATACACATGGTCGTTTTACTGTAAACCTTAAAGGTCTTATACCAATAGGGAATATTATACAGATTACGAAACAGTTAGTTATCAATTCTATTTGGAGTTCGTAGTAAAATAGCGAGAAATCGGGGTTTAAACGCAAGTGGTTCGAAAAGGGGCGGGGCCTCGTCAAGGTCGTTTCTAACGGCCAACAGTAGCACCACGTGCGCTCATTGGTCAAATCAAATAGCACGCGTTTCGCCGGCTTCCTGTTACACTCTTCCGACTAGTTCCGACCCTTTTCATGAAATCACTCTCACTCACAGGTTGCAGGAAAGCAAGATGAAAGATTTGCAGGAAAGCGAGAGAAAACATGTTACCCATAAAAAAAATTAAGCTTCGCACGCGCGGGTGAAAAGTTCAGTGGAACCTGCCGGTTTCCTCACAATGGTTTCCTTCGTCGTTATGAGAGCAGTGGTGAATAAATAATTTAAACAAAGTAAAGCGCCGTTCAGGGTTCGAACCTACGACTTTAAGTTATGACCGTTACCACTGGGCCACCACACCACTGCTCTATGTGCAATGAGCAGGAAAACATATTTTGGATGTGACTATACAAGCATAGCACAATGGCCATAGTGTTTTGCTTTGCGAGACTATTGCGCTTCGCCTACATACATTCTTGTTCCTCGTGACTCACATTCTCGGCCGCTGCTGTTGAATATATTCTGCAAGCGCTCCTCGGCGCTGGAGAGGTCGCCCAGGGCGCCGCCAGCGGCACACTTCTTGCGGGCTTTGTATTTTATGTCAGCCCAATACTGTAACAACATCATTTTATTTCCTTTTCTTTCTAAAAATTGCTTTGTTGTAACGTACCAGATGATTTTGATTTCATAGTTATCCAGTTTTATTGAGAGAAAAATATAAACATTGTTCAAACGCGAGCCTATTCATATAAAACAAACCAAAGTGCGTGTTGGACCACAGACAAGATAGGGTTCCGTGGTCAGTAGGGATGAATATAATTAAAATATAATAAAATTAAATCTTGTGCATGCTTAATTTTATCGACAGGAAAAATGTTGTGTTTCATAGTATTTCTCAAAGACTAAATACAAGCTGAAATTTTAATGGTTGTTTTCCCGCTGTAGAACGGTTTGCCCTTAGTAGTACTATTGAATCACAGAGTTAAAATAAAAAAGTTATAATGTTTTTGTTTTCAAATAGGTAATTAAAAAAAATATGCATAATCTTGAAAGCGTGAGAAACAATAGTATCCACTAGACATAACGTAGGTACTTCTCGAACCGCATGTGTGGCGGTGCAAAGCGAAGAGCGGTTCGTAAATGTTCACACCAAAATACTCGTAAGCTGTTGCGCGTAGTGATACGGCATAAACTAGTCTGCACGCACGCGGGCGGGTGGCGGCGGCGGCCGCGGCACGCCTCTACCCACGCAACCCCGCCCCTCACCGCTGGCGCCGGCTCTCTCAGTTGAACCGCGATCGTCGTATGACACGTAATACGATATCTTTGCAAAAATGGATCGACATTACAGTTATTCCAATTTGGAGCACGTCGCTATTATACAGCCTGTACGCTAGGTCTAGTTATAACTTTACGCGGAGCCGCAAATCTTGGGAGTCGCTTCGTCTCCATGGGGTTCTGAACCTGGGAAGACAACACATACAACAACTGTGAAGTGTGTGTGACTGTGAACTGTGCACGCATCCCTATCATTTTCG
This sequence comes from Agrochola litura, assembly GCA_949152395.1. Taxonomy (NCBI): domain Eukaryota; kingdom Metazoa; phylum Arthropoda; class Insecta; order Lepidoptera; family Noctuidae; genus Agrochola; species Agrochola litura. Next base: position 24,345,861 of record OX424508.1, read on the forward strand.
TAGAGTTTATGCACTCCACGAAAACTAATGCGAAATCAAGCGAATGCGCCGCGCCGCGCCGGCCACAATTGCTTTTTGTCAGTGATTGATAGAAAATCGTTACCGGGAAGTGTAAGTACCTACTCGTACCTTAGTAAATAGCGAACAGTGAAAAAGTAGGTTAGTTATTAAAATCATTATAAATAAGTTGATTAAATTTTTTTAATACGCCTTAAATACTTAATTCTTATTGTACCATAGCGACGTACTCTAAATTGGAATAACTGTTATTTCGACCCATTTTATTTATTAAATTCAGAAAACAATTTTATGTAAGAAAACAAACTTGTTTTTTTAGTTTCGTGTTCAGTAAGTTGTAGGTAAAAAGTATTTAAGGTGGTTCTATGCCCGTAAAAGTATGAAGGGAGAATAACTTTTAGGTAAAGGAGTTAGGTAAGGTAGCTGTAGCGGGAGGGTCAACGACCGCGAATCGCTCACGCCTGTCTCGTAGGTACAGTCAGTCGATCGCGCTGTAGAGATACTATGGGTTCTAGGTTGCTTTCAAGTTGTTTTTCACTATTAAATTTTTTAATATTTTTATTAATCTTGTAACACTTTAAGTAATGTAAATTTGTGTCACTTATGTACTTTACCTGCCGTGTTTGGTCTCCTACACATTCCTTGCCTAAGCGGAAGTGTGTCGGAGGGCAGACGCATAGACCTAGCTGTAATTTTGTGAACTAAGCTTTTTACTGTAGTTGTCATTTTTTATTATTATTGTTGCTAATCGTGTTGTGCGATTACGCTTTGGGTGATAATCAGGTCGAAACCTATTATGTGAACCTAGTGATATACTGTGATTGTTACCTGTTGTAGTTGCCTTGTGAATAAATAAATAAATCTATTGTACTACAAGACAAAACTCATTTTGCTGCGGAAAACCATTAAAATTTCAGCTTGTATACTTACGATAGATGGGGCAAAACAAACAACATCAAAATCTACTTTAAATTACCTACAGGTTGCACCTTGCTCGAAATAGTTAGTTGTGTTAAACTGTAAAGTTATATTACTAGTGGCTATTCTGACATAGAACTAAACTGAACTCATGTCATTGTGTCTGAAAAGTTGTGTGGAAAATAGTTGTCATGGTATGTAAAGCAGAGGAATGAGGAAAATGTTGTGAGGAACGTTTTGAGTATGGATGGCTATAAGAGTTTGAGTAGGGGAGGACCAAAGAAACGATGGATGGACTGTGTGAAAGATGATATGGCTAGAACTACCAGGATGATGACTAAAAGAGAAGTACCTATGGAGGAAAAACACATCGCACCTACGGTGCAAAAACGTCACTTATGCAAATGATGTCATTTTTCAGGAGAAGCATTTGAAAATTCGACATCCTATTATAATGTATAGTTCTTCTTGACTAAAGAAATGAACTGGTAATATTTAAACTACAATTACTCACCAGGTAAAGGGGTACATTAGCTACTTTTTCTCATACTCAGATCAATTTTGACAAAAATTGCATAAGTGACGTTTTTGCAACGTAAGTGCGACATGTGCTAACCCCAAGTAAATTGGGATAAGGGTAGGAGTATGATGATGACGAAATATTATTCTCAAACCAATTTTCGTTTAAAGATCTTTTTAATTTCTACCTACCAACTTAAATTATTTAAGAAATTTATTGTTAAAAAGTTATGGGTACAGTTTTTACGACTTCAGTAGTGCGCAACTGTAACAAAATAAGTAATTTTAAAGCTCCTTTAACCAATACCAGTACCTCCTTTTCAATATTGTGCAATAGTTTTTTTCATCCCTTGATTACGTTTGGTGTGCCATCACTTTCTTTTTCATTATTTAAACTGCACCATTAAAATTTAATAGCAATTCATAGAAAACATCTTGTTCTAGGGCCAATAATGTCAAGAGTAAAATGGCTGTGTCTGTGACTTTCTTTAAGTACATTAAGAGTCCTATTGAATTTCCATAAAAAAATGTAATGTCACTCCAACTTACAAGACAGAGAATGGCACTATAGTTATTCATAATCAAAAATTAAAAATATCTACAACATCAAAAATCATGAATTTGCATAAAAAGTGTAATAGGACTCTTGAAGTTTAAGAAGTATTTTGTCTTCAGATAAATAATTAATATCTGGATGACCAAGCTTTGGTCAGTTTTTTTTTAAACTACGTTTTCTATAAATGAAACCAGAGCTAGATCGATTTATGGCCCCCGAAACCCCTGCATACTAAATTTCATGAAAATCATTGGAGCCGTTTTCGAGATTCCGATTATAAATATACGTATACAAGAATTGCTTGTTTAAAGGTATTAGATTTTCTGTTAGCTAAGTTATCTCTGAGAATGCTGGTTTAACTTGTAATTGGCGACTGTGTAAGTCTGAGGCTATTAGTACCTATTTAATTTAAGACCCATTGTATACAGAATCTGTTGGTAAGCCTGGTTTTATAAATCAGTAATTTAGATTGCATACACAGAGACGTGCGGTGTAACAGCAATGAAGAAAGTTAGATATGTTAAAGTAAGCATTTGATCCCAGGGGCAGCCAGGGCTTCACACCCGAAAAATCACAATACTATGCCAGTGCTTCAAAGATATGCAGCAACACTTTTGCATATCACATGAGTACCCCACAACATGAAGCGAGTGACTAACCCGGCACCACTTGTCGGGCGACTTGCGCGCTCCACCGCTGTCCACCGCCGCCGCGTTCAGCCGCTCCGCCAGCAGTCGCCACAGCTTGCTTGAACTGAACCGGGAGTATATTGATTGTTTACCGGCTGCGAAGTCGGGGTGCTCTTCCATAAACGACAGCAATAAATCAAGTTGCTCCGAACTCACTCTACATCTAGTTAACACGGCACTCATGTCTGTCATACATATCCGTAAGTTTATTAGTATAAAACTATCATTATTTCCACTTCAATGTAAGATGATTTGATTATTTTTGTGGCATGGTTGTCCCGGTCCGACTGCTTAGGAGCTTAGAGTACTTTATGATAATAAATAGCCGATCCGACTTCAGTGGCCGTGGGTGGACGGATGATGGATAGATCACAACAAGGCAGTATTCATTATTTGATTTAATTATTCGCTAATCCTCGCTGTTGTGACGTTGTAATCCCTTAGAATTATTGCAGCCAGTGTGGTTGTATTTTTTAATCACTAATCGTTGAACTTGAACCATAAACACACACCACAGACACAGAGTACTTTAAACTGACACTCACAAACACAGATAACTTTAAGAGAGTTAAATGAGTTTTTAAATGTATTATCTATGGTCTTAATAAACAGAGTTTGTAACTTTTAGAAAATTAGTCTGCGGATTACAGCCAATCGCAATCAAAGTCTGTGGCCTTAGATAATACACACTTAAGGGGGAAGCGTCCCATCAGTCTGCTCAAAGTTCTCGGTAAAATCTATGAAAGGCTTAGTTATACGAGTAAGCGTCTCAGAGACTATGCAGAAACCAAGGGCCTTATCCCCAACGAACAGTTCGGCTTTCAAACTGAGTACTCTAGCGTGCATCAGGTCCACCGTATTGTTGAGCTGGTCAGCGGTGCTCTCACCGTAAGCCGGCAGACAGGCGCGGTCTTCTTTGGTATTGCGAAAGCGTTTGACAAAGTCTGGCACAACGGCTTAATATATAAGCTCTACAAACTCGGTGTGCTAGATCGTCTCGTGCTCATCATTCGAGACTATTTGTCGAACCGCACCTTTCGCTACCGTATCGAAGGAGCCCTATCCTCCCCCCGCCCCATAAGGGCAGGAGTCCTTCAGGGGTCCGTGCAAGGGGGGCTCCCTTGCATTTACGCTTTTCACAAGTGACATCCCCAGACACAGATGGACGCAGTTGGCTCTGTGATCATATGTAAAGGTAATACTCCCAACATGCTCCTAAACCTACAAAGGGCTGTCAATAATCTAGGCGCCTGGTTTAAAAAGTGGAGAATAGAATTCAATCCTGACAAAAGTCAAGCGGTTTTATTCACTAAACCGAGATCCAGACCCCTCCCCCTCCCCCAACCTATCACCTTATTCGGCAAGCCGATCCCTTGGGAGAAGCAAGCCAAATACCTCGGTGTTACCCTCAATTATCATCTCTCCTTTTCAGAGCACATAAAGACGGTTCGTTCGCTAGCCACTTTCACTCTAGGTAGACTTTACTTCGTTCTGAATGCACGCAGCAAATTGTCACTCAAGTGCAAATTGCGTATCTATACAGCGTGCAGTCGTCCCATCATGACCTATGCGGGAACAGTCTTTGCCCATGCCAATCCCCGTTCCATCCATAGGATGCAGACCCTACAGAACCGATTCCTTCGCAAGGCCACGAGAGCCCCCTATTATGTCAGAAACGAGATCCTCCATCTCGACTGTAAGATCCCAACGATTCACCAGTTTTTAAAACGCATGTCCAAGCGTTACTTTGACTCCGCCTCCAGACATCGCAACCCTCTGGTTGTCAAAGCAGCCGCCTATATCCCATCCCGTATCAGTCAGATTCGCCGACCGAGGCATATTCTTTCCGACCCAGATGACCCCATTATACTCCTCCAGGAGCAGAATAGGGCCACCAGTACAGTGCACAAGAACAGACGCCTTCCATCATTCTGACCTGGCCGCCGAGGTGCTTCGCGATCGCGACCACGTCCCCGAGTAAATGAAACTCCCCCCCGACCCTTGCTCGAAAACGAGGTGCCAGCAGTTGTTGCAGTTGAGCACGTAGCTTTAAATACCCCGCATAATAATTATGATGAAAATCTAAGTTTGATCCAGCCTGTCCCTTCTTGCTGTCCTCCACTCAGCGATGCCCTAAGTCGAGGTTCGTACCTCACAGGGAGTGCCCTTAGCGAGCACTCGATTAATTTTAATTAAGCATAGTTTAAAAGCTCCTGGCTGGAGGCTCTAAGTGTAGAAGCCACCACAGTAAAAATCCGGTTAAGCAGCCATGACCTTAGTGGTCATAACTGAGAAAGGCAATAGATTAAAAAAAAGAGGGGGAAGCGTCAGGGTAGCCCGCGAAATTCAAATTTTCTTACGTTTTTTGCGTTTTTTGGAATCCACATACAACATGATACTGACCTACAAATTGTAAAAAACGTAAGAAAATTTGAATTTCGCGTGCTACCCTAACGCCGCTAAGGTAGCCCGCGAAATTAAAATTTTCTTTAGTTTTTCCATTTATTTTGTAAGTCAGTTTCAGGTTTTATGTTGATTAAAATATGATTCGCGACCGTAACAAATATGGTTTTTAGGGTTCCGTAGTAAATAAGGAACCCTTATAGTTTCGTAATGTCCGTCTGTCTGTCTGTCTGTCCGCGGTCTAACTCCGAGACCCTTAGTACTAGAAAGCTGTAATTTGGCATGGGTATACATATTAATTACGTCGACAAAATGGTAAAACAAAATTATGAAAAACATTTTTTTAGGGTACCTCCCATACACGTAAAGAGGTGATGTTTTTTATTTATTTCTTAATCCGTATGGGATATCATTGGAAAGGTCCTTCAAAAACATTGTGAGTTTGCGAAAACCGTTTTTGGATTCAGGGATCCGTTTTTGAAATATTAAGCTTTAAAGTGCTAATTTTTGTTAGAGTCAAGTGTCATACATGTACAGACGCTAGTACATCAAGCTACTACAATCTGTCAAATTTATTTAATAGATTTTCAACTTTATCGCTGAAGCATAAGGTTCAAAGTTGATTGGGAAAATTTGACAGTTTCGGGTAGCTTGATGTGCTGGCGTCTGTACATGTGTACATTTATGTTCGGATAACTTGTCAAAATGTAGGCAACAGCCGATGTTTTTTTTCGCGATTTCAGATTTGGTCCCATAGTAAAAGTTGTTCATAATGATTAGTAAAGTCACGTGTTAAAGTTTGCGCACTGGATAAAAACTTATCCTGCATACTCTACGAGCTCCTGTGTGCTCTGCTGTGGTCTGTGGCAATGTGGCAATGAGCATCGTAGATCTGTCATGTCAATGTCAAACAATAAACTGTCAATACATTCCATCCATGAAATTAGTAAATACTTTTTTTTTAAGTACAGATTTCATCGGCCATCCTATGTTCGATCCTCCTTAATTCAGTGCATACAGCGCTTTTAAAGTTATTTTATTTCTGATTTTGCATCACTATGAGCGCTTATTCTAAAAGTTGGCATCGTCGCAAGTAGCTCAAGTGGCTGTCAAATATTTACCTGTTTTCCATCAACTCTATTTATATAAATATGTCACCAATAAATGCTCTGTGGTCACTATCGCATGGTAACCATAGAAACTAATTGTAAATAACATGTACAATAGTAGATATTTTAAAAGGTATTTCTGGTGCATCTATCTGATGTCAAATGTTTAATTACAACCTGTGATTTTGTACTAGCAATATAAAGCGATTTCGGTCGATTTAGGAATGACAAAAAGTGTTGACCCTCAAAATCAAATATTTTTCACAAAATTAAATGTAAACTACTTGCCTTGAATGTATTAAGTGTATTAACCAAGGATATTGTATAAATTTTCCATTTCCTCCGTATATAATAAAAACTCAACGGGATAGGTGCTAAAAGCAAACAAAGATAAAAATTAGATAGGTATCTCCCACTTATAACGTCCAGCATCCTCTTACTTGAAATATTCGAGAAATATAGTGTGTTACAATGTGTCGTTAGAGGTGGACACTAGGCACCATGAACCGGTACGTGGTGCTGCAGCAGCTCGGCGACGGCACGTACGGCTCCGTGGTGCTGGCGCAGCGACGCGACTCCGGCGAGAAGGTGGCCATCAAGCGCATGAAACGCAAATATTACTCGTGGGACGAAGCCATGAACCTGCGCGAGGTTAAGTCCCTCAAGAAACTGAACCACGCTAACATTGTCAAGCTACGCGAAGTAATACGGGAAAATGATACGCTATACTTCGTGTTCGAGTACATGCGGGGCAACCTCTACCAGCTGATACGCGACGCGGAGCGCGCTTTTCCTGAACCAGTGTTAAGGAACATTGTATACCAAGTATTACAGGGGCTGGCACATATGCATCGTCACGGGTTCTTCCACCGGGATCTGAAACCAGAAAATTTGCTGTGTGCTGGACCTGAACTCGTGAAGATTGCTGACCTCGGGCTGGCTCGCGAGGTTCGCTCGCGCCCACCCTACACCGACTACGTGTCCACGCGCTGGTACCGCGCGCCGGAGGTGTTGCTGCACGATACGCGCTACGGTGCGCCCATCGATCTTTGGGCTCTCGGTTGCATTATGGCAGAATTGTATACCTGTCGGCCTCTGTTCCCGGGGAACTCTGAAATTGACCAGTTGCACAAGATATGCGCTGTCCTGGGCACTCCTGACCGAGACGACTGGCCGGAGGGGTACGCGCTCGCCGACGCTCTGCGGTTCCGCTTCCCGTCGAGCGCGGGCGTGCCGCTGGCACGCGTCGTGCTCTCTGCCTCGCCACCCGCTTTGGCTCTGCTTGCCGCGTTCATGCGATACCCGCCACGGGATCGTCCCACTGCCCCTCAGTCGCTTCGGTAATTTTTTATATTATTATTGGTTGTCAGACATCCAGAGGCGGCGTTAACCAGTGGCTTACCATCAGGGTGGGCCAACTGCTTAATTTTTTGCCACAAGCTAAAAGTGTTGAAGCTCATTTTTCTTTTGTGGTTGTCCATAGATTTCCATACTTTGCTGTGGGCGCTGCGCTAGTTTTGCCACCACCTGCATCACGTGCGAGGAGGTTCGTTTTAGTCGTACCTAATTAATATTTTTACCTGAATAAATCGGAAGCTACCTTGTTTCTTATCGCAGCATACATTACCACTTGTAGAAGCGCAGCACGAGGTGAAACAGAAAATGTACAAGAGCATCCCCGATCGCCAATCTCGACCCTGCCGCTACACGCTGCAGTGCAGCCCCCGCCACTGCGCGACAGATTCGCCGATATTCTCGGGTATGCCGTATATGTATAAATCTGACCTTACGCTTTACTTTAGTTATTGTTGAGTAGCTAATTCCGGGAGTCTTCCAGATTTCAGGTAAGATTTTTTTTTATCTCCCGGCTCCCGGAAGGAATAACAAATAAACAAAATTCTCAGCATTATCATTCTCTATTTTCACCAGAGCAGAGCTCGGTCGCCTAGGTACTACTTATATATTAAGTTCTTCATCGACACGACTGTGCATTCATACCGTTAAAATGGAACTAGCGACACTGCGTAAATAAAATAATCCGTTCTCCGCGACGGGTACCCGCAACGGGGGCCGTCGCGTTCCCAAGGAGCCCACCCGTGTGTACACGCGCGTAGACACGCGACGGGTACCCGCAGCGGGCGCCCGCTTAACGCAGTTTCAGGCCTTAAGGATTTATATCTCATTGTGTACTGCACCGATCGACGTCATAAAGCCGGGTCTCCTGCGCGTGTTTTTACACAAAAACATCGCAACAAAGAGGCGTGGTCATACACATTTGTCTATGCTTTGTATGAAAATAAATGTTTGTGTAAGCTTTTTTGTGTAATGTTTCGAAAAAGCACACGCTGGAGACCCGGCTTTACGTCAACGCCGACTGTCGTTGGAAATCAGTGCTGGGGCTTTGTCTCGCATAGATAGGGTCGCAGCATTATACTGAGCGATAGCCGTTTTGCGTGGATGTGATCATGTGACGCATATTTTCCCCCAACTTGTTCTTTTTCTTTTGTGTTCTTTCTTTGCGTCATGTTTACCGCAAATAAACGTATTTTCTTTCTTCCTTTTTCTTCAGACCGTGGCAAAAATCTTACGACCGCGCACGGTAGCACGCTACTGCTAATGCAGTCGCGAACTCGCGACACTCGAAACTACGTTTTGTCCATACCTGTATCAAACGCCGCCTGAGAGTGTGTTTTTTTTTAAGTATTCGATATTATGGACAAAAGGCTTGTGCAGACCAGCGCGACACGCGACGCGACACAAAGACACCGCTCGTCGCGCGACGAGCGGTGCCTTTGTGTCGCGTCGCGTGTCGCGCCTCTTTGAAAGAGCCTAAAAGCAAGAACTCGCTGAAATGACGAACATGTCAGAAATCCAAACTTTCACATTTAAAAATGCATTGCAAAGAGTTCTAAATAGTTTAGTTAGTTAGTTGAAGACCAGATATTTTGAAGTCTGTACACTCAAATGGAAAATTTACATTGGCGAAACGGTTAGGTACAGACGCCAGCACATCAAGCTACTACAATCTGTCAAATTTATTTAATAGATTTTCAACTTTATTGCTGAAGCATAAGGTTCAAAGTTGATTGGGAAAATTTGACAGTTTCGGGTAGCTTGATGTGCTGGCGTCTGTACAGACGCACAGTTCGGCCGCCCCATAATTGGGAACGGTCAAAATTATTTTTAACAAATAAATGATGTAGAATTACTAAAAATGTCTTAATTTATTTAATTGTTATTATTTTAGTTCATAAGTAGTCCAATTTTTTTTTTTTTTTAATTTTTTAGGTTGGTCCTAAGATAAGTGTTTGTTCTAAATAGCACGGTAAGACGGTAAGTATTATTAAACAGATTATATTTAAAAAAAAACTCGTGGTAAAAGGTCGATACTTATTTATTAACAGTATTGTAATCATTGTAATATATATTGGCACCTAACGAGTACCTATTAAAATGCAAAAATCAAGTACTATTCACATGTATTTTAATCATTTAGAAATATAACAGTCTCAATCAGATTCTTCGCAACTTGAGTTTATGTTTTCTAAATCTTGCACTTTTCGAACTTTTCTGATAAGACTTATAATATTACTGTATTATACACGAGTACGGTGGTACAAGATCTGGTTGCCATTTCTCGTAAGTGCGTGATTTTTCTACGTTTGGATCTCTCACTGGCCGAATCAAAACTAGAACACGGACGATCAGTCCAGTAGGAACAGTGTAAAATGGGAATGTTTCAATTTGTTGCAGCCACTCTGCGTATTTATTATACTAAAGTCCTTTCTGCGCGCAGTACCGAAATATCTTCTTTTATTGTTATATAATGCTGAAACTCTCATTCTAATAGAATTTTATTGGTTAGGGGGGCAATTATTATTTAGTATAATTAACTTTTAAAAATGTTCTTTCTTAGAATCCAAACTTTTAGCTGGATCTTGAAAAATCAAGTCTACCAGTTCACAACGAGTAAAATTTAGTACGCGACCTACAATAAGAAAAAATATATAACGTCAAGATTTGCAAACTTTAGCAAGTTTTTTTTTGAAAGAAGGTTTGAGGTATATTTTCCTATAAGTTTAGTTGCGAATAGTAGTGAACTGCTATAACTTTTTCTCTCGTAAAACAATTTATTTTTGTAAAATTTTAAAGTAAATGCTTAATTTAAAAATCTATAGTATTTTAAGAAAAATATACCTTGAGTGACAGAATCCATGTTTCAGAACCACAATAACTTTTGTCGTTATGAAATTATAAGGTAACAAAGAACTGCAACTTTTACTGTACGTATTCTAGGCAACCGATTGTAGAATGTTTGAACTGTTGTTAAACTTACATTTTGTCATAAACCTGCCTTCATATTTGCGCATTTTGATGAAGCAACTATTCAAGTAATATTAGCCATATTTTTTTTTACCTATCTTCAACTTTTCAAAATTGGTTTTTGGCCGACCCCGACCGCATTGTAAGACGCCAGCACATCAAGCTACCCGAAAACTGTCAAATATTTCCAATCAACTTTGAACCTTAAACTTCAGCAATAAAGTTGAACATCTATTAAATAAATTTGACAGATTGTAGTAGCCTGATGTGCTGGCGTCTGTACACAACAAAACATGTTGAAATCTCTATCCTGTCAAACATTGTACAAAACTTGGTACGCTACATATAGCATGTAACTTTGCTACAGAGAAAGTTGGAACCTACCCACTACGGGTAAAAAAATCCGTCTGGGTAGTGTAAAAGGCGCAGCAATTTCAATTACGCGGTCTTTAAGCGATATTCCACGATGCAGGGGTGAAGTAGTGCACGAGGTGGGCGGGGAGCCGCCGCTGCGGCGCGTGTCGGGCGCGCGAGGCGCTGAGCCGGCGCGGGGCCGCAGCGTGCTGGGCGCTCTGCAGCCGGCCGCGCAGCCGGCGCCCGCGCCTCCACCGCTGCGCCACGCGCGCGCTCTGCCCGGCGGCGCGGCGCACGCTTACCTCAGCGCAGCGCGCTACGTAACCGGTTCAAGAATAGACACCTCTCTTTTTCGGCCGCTGCCCCTACGGGCGCATCGAGGTAAGATTGGCGATTTCGTCCTGTGTCATGTCGCGGGAGCCCAAGTTCGTTGCGATAAGTTAAGGCTCGTTTTGTTTTGTTTCAGAAACAGCGACTGTTGGCAGCGGGGCCGCGCGAGTTGATTGGGCTGCTAAGTATTTACGATGAACTACTACCATCAAGACAGACGGGTGCTGATTAATAAAAGATAACTAGGCCACTGGGTGTAGGTACCTACCGATCATTCAAGAAACGTCTTTGATTATAAAGAAGTGTGAAAGTGTATTTAATTGAACATAAAAATGTATGGTCTTGCGGTGTGTTTAAATTATTATTTAAGTATTAGCTAGCAACCCGCCCCAGCTTCGCACGGGTAGCGGAGCTATAAGGTTGCCAACCCTACTTTATAATAAAATACAACTGACTTTTCGGAAGTCGGTGTCTTTGGATCAGTATTTTAGTTTTTTGCCACAGAGTTCTGAAATTAATTTTTAGGATTCCGTACCTCAAAAGGAAAAAACGGAACCCTTATAGCATCACTCGCGTCTGTCTGTCTGTCACAGCCAATGTGCTCCGAATCTAATGGACCGATTAAGTTGAAATTTGGTACACATATATTATGTATTTCTGTAACCCAAACATGAAAGTGTAACGTAAATAAATGAAATTTGAATATAGGGGGGGGGGGGGGGCACTTTTGGGGGCAAATAAGACAATTACTTTAAAAAAAAGTTTTTAACACACGTGTGACATATCAAATGAAAGGGCTTGTTGCGAGGATTTAAAAAATATGTTAATATGCTCGTCACAATTCATAATGGTGCAGTGGACTCTGTCTGCATCAAATGAATTGTGACGAGCATCAATTGCTTACCAACCATATTAAAGTAATCGAATCGCAACCTGTGAAATACATATTATTGAGTAGTTCCGGTGGCCATCTGTGTCCTTCATCATCAGTTTCACTTCACCAAATAGTACTTTACTATAAAGAATACCCAAATATATACATATGTGCTATAGGTGTGCCTACAATATTTAAAGAGTTCCCTCGATTTCTCCAAGGTCTCATCATCAGATCGTGACTAAATAACAATGGGACCAACTTGAAAGTATACCATTTCAAACAAAAAAATATTTTTTCAAATTGGTCCAGCCGTTTTCGAGTAATCGGGGAACATACATTAAAAAAAAAGATTCCGACGAACTGAGAACCTCCTCCTTTTTTTGAAGTCGTTTAAAATACGTGCCAAGTACGTGTTGAACCTGGTTGAACCACGCACAATGAAGGGTTGCGTAGTTGGCGGGATTCGGTCGTGGTCCACCTGCGGCATGAATTTATCCCAAGAACAAACTTAACATTGTAGTTGAAAAACATGTTCTGCAATACATTGCAATTGCAAATGAAAGTATGTACTCGTACGCATAAAATTTAAATTCGCAACATTTGCGAATTTCCGCCACTTTTTTTTGCAACATCCGGAAGTAACTTCCAATTTATTGTCATACATTCGTTTTGATGCATAAAATGTTGACAGCATAGCGTGTCGTCTTATTGTTAGCTCTCGTATTAGCTCTATATTTTGTGCTCACAATATACCACAAGATCGATAGAGATAGGGCTCTTCGTTTCATAGATAATCATCATGTTTCATCGAGCTGCCGTGGTACGGCAGGCAAGAGTATCTAATGCACAGACCAAGTAGATCTAATGTTCTGTGACGGCAAGTGTCAGTTGACTATGATTGTTTTTTTTTTTTTTTTTAGGTAGGGCATCTCGTAGTTGACCTCTGAGATCATGACTACTTAACCGGGCTTTTTTGTGGGTGCCCTAAGCTACTACACTTAAAACCTCCAGCCAGGGGTTATTCAACTATGCTAATTAAAACTAGGTGAACGCAGGCTAAGGGCACCCCCTGTGGGATACGAACCTCGGCTTAGGGCGTCAACCGAAGGGAGGACATCAAGGATGGGACGGGCTGGACTATGATTTGACAGCTGCCGTACTACGGCGGCGCGGGCGGGAGAAGTCTTCTATTTCCTTAATTATCTATAAAAGGATTTCTTCTATAGATAATTATTTTTTTCATTGATACAACCAAAGACTACTATTACTCTCACAACAAGCCCTTTCATTTGATATGTCACACGGCGGTCGTCAATATTTTTTTTTTTTCCTTTTTTGCACCAGTAAATTGACCCCCTTTATCAAAATTCATTTATTTACGTTACACGTCCGTGATTGGGTCACAGAAATTCTTGTGTATCAAACAACTAAATTGGTCCAGTGGATTTGATATTTGGATATTAGTATTTGACCCAAGTAGGTATTGCTGTCCAGAGTATTGGTGGGCCAGTGGTACGTCGTGGGTTCGAACCCAGGCAGCCACTTTGTGTAGTTTCATGAACTATATAGTTACCCCAGCAAAAGAACGCAAGTTCAAATCCGACATAGCTGCAAAACAGTATTTTGTATTTTTAACCGAATTCCAAAAAGTTAAACTAGTTAATAAAACTTTTTTTTTTTTTTATGTATGTCCACCGATTTCTCCGTCATTTGTAGACCGATTTTGAAAATTCTTTTTTTGTTTGAAAGGATATGCTCCCAAATTGGTCCCATATAAATTTTATTAACTTTGCTTGGGTAGTTTTTGAGTTAGCTACAAAATACGTATTTTTTTCCCACTTAGTATGTAGATGATATGATAAGTTCCTGTCACTGGTAGCAGGTAGTGGTATTCGAATGTGTGTACCACAACTAAAAAGTGAAAAATAAAAACTTTTTACAAAAAAAAAAACAACCGACTTCCAAAAAAAAACACTACAAAATGAAAAATAACTTTAATTTCGGAAGTTGGTGGCAAAAAAATGAAAACACAAAACCCAAGACACCGACTTCCAAAATTAAAGTTATTTTTCATTTTGTAGTGTTTTTTTTTGGAAGTCGGTTGTTTTTTTTTTTACATAAACATTTTATAATAATTAAATCAACAAGCAGTTATACAGAACATTTAAATAATAATAGTATCTGTTTAGTTAGCTCGGAGGTTTGGAGGTTTTAAGATCACTTGAAGATATGAATGGAGGTTATATTTCCAGAAACGAAATCTAATTTATTTCATCACCACTGCTCTCAAAATGATGAAGAAAAACGTCACGAGGAAACCGGCATGTCGTAGAACCAAAAATTTGAAGACATGATGCATCCAACAACCTGCACTGGGCCTGGATTATGGATGACCCCTCTCTTGGAAGGTCTGGCTCTCAGAAGTGAAAACGCTACAGGCTGATTATGCTATTGCTGTCTACTTCAGAACTTACTAGCCACCTTGCCTACCATAAACATTTCAGTAAGGCCCAGATTTATAGCAGGCATTAAATTATCCAATTTGCAGAGCGCTAAACTGGTGCACTAGATGAGCAAGCATGGCAGAGCCCATACAATCCCACTAGATTGGATCACTAACTGCCTTTACATCATCCAATTTTAGCACACTAGCTCACCTAGCACTCTGCAAATTGGATAATGTAATGGTCGCTTTAGTTTGCTTGTCATAGCATCCTTCGTGGTGCAATATTAAAAATAATATATCAATAGTAGTAAACAAAGCTCATATTGTTATTAATCCTTTCCTTGTTTGTATCTTATATTATTAGCCTACAGAGATAATTGCAACAATTTGTCAACAATAACTCAATACATTACATTTCTTTATCTATAAAGTTTTATTTTACTAAAGTAGAATTATTTGTTATTGCCACTTTTGGTCATCCAAATGTGGATATTTCTAATTTAAAAATAATCTATAACTTCACTATGAAATTAAACTTACAACAATTTTTTGTTCTTCTACATTTTTATACAATACAATGTATGCATAAAAAGATTGACAACCAGATCGACATCAGGCAACTGGTTGCTAGTAACAAATTGGAGGTCAAATTTTTGTATGTATTGTATTGTATTTTTGTTTGTTTTGTATTTTTGTACATAATAACAAAGTATAACCAGTAATTGAAACATCAGGACAACATCATACTATATTATAATATTATTTACACATTTCATATAAAATTTTACAGTGATCAACAAAGAGCATAGCGGGCATGAGCCAGGTCCGAGGGAGAGGTTATGTACACAGCGATGTCACTCATACTTGAGGTAGGGCTTATCGAGCGGCAGCGCGGGCGGCGCTGGCGTGGCCTGCGGCGGCCAAGCGTCGCCCGCCCAGTTAAACACGCGCCCACCGCCCTCCACCAGACCCCAGCCCAGCAGCTGCGAGCCGCGCGCGCCCCGCTCGCGCTTGGGCGACGCCGTTGAGATATTCACTGACACGCCCTTGATGATATGGTCCTGCCCGCACAGCGACTGCGCTACCTCGGGCTCCAGGAACGTCACGAAGCTGAACGCGCGGAACGGGCGCGGCACAAACACATCGGTCACCTGGCCGAAAGCGCCGAAGTACTCGCGCAGGTCTTCGGCCGTCAGGCTCTCGGTGCAGCGGCCAACAAACACCTTTCGGTGCGCGCTGGCACCGCCGTCCTTGCCGTTGGGAATACGCACGTCGCACCAGCGCCCGTCGATCATATGGCGCCGGCCCAGCGCGCGCAACTGTGACTCGTACTCCGCGAACTTGATAAATCCGAACCCTTTGGACAGCCCTGTTTTTGCGTCGCGTTTCACCTGCACCATGAGAAGTTCGCCGAAGGCGGCGAAATAATCACGCACCGCATCCTCACCCGTTTTCCAAGGTAGGCCGAGCACGATGAGGTCGGAGCAGCGCGGGCGCGGCGTGGGCTCGGGCGAGGCGCGTGGGAAGGCGCACCAGTAGCGGTGCGCCCCCCAGCCCTCGGCCGGCGGCGACAGGCGCTCATCCACGAGCCGCAGGCCGCGGAGGCGCCCGGCGGCGCGATACTTGAGCCCACTGGCGCCCGCGAACTGCGCCGCTACAGTGCTCAGCAGCAGTGAGCCGTCCTCCTCGGTCGGCAGTTCGATGGGCTCGTCCTGCTCCCCCTCACTCACCGGCACGTACTCTATCGACATTTCGCTCACCGACCTATGCCGTCTCTAGCACTCCTCATGTCGTTTACATTATCGTCTATCGGCTTCGTCGATACAGTAGTGAGAGCATCTGATTTCTGAAATCGATGGTACAACAGTACAACAGGATAATATTTTGCCTGTAAAATCACCTTATGTCCGTTTCTCTTGGCGTAAGCGACAGCGACAAGCGTGACGTATGACGTGACGTTATATGTCAAAAATGTTGCAATGCTATTTTTACGAATACATCGGATACACACACCGCATTACCAATAAAAACTACACAAATGTAGTACGTAATGAGCTTGCTACACGGCTTTTTTATTTTTTTGGGTGATACGGAAATTGTATGCGTAACCCCAGCAAAATGTTGCGGCTTAGAGAAATGAGAGTATTACAGATAACTAGTTCATAGTTGGTTACAATTTGTTTAAGTATAGCAAAATTTGTTCAAGTTGTATTTTCGAAGTTATTCGAGAAAAACTGATTTTGCTGGAGTAACGTTACCCCAGCAAAATGTTTTTCAAAAACGGCATTAAGCCTGGAATCAAGTACATGAAAATATAGCTTTTGATGAGTTGTAAATGTATACCAATACCAAAATTTGTTCATCTTATAGTTTTTGAGATTTTAAGATTTTGCTGGGGTAACGTTTTGGGATTTTCAAAATCTCGAAAACTGTTCATCGCAGAAGCTTGAACAAAATACCAGTTATAGGCCTTAATTTTTTCTTTACAAATATCGATGTAATTAATTGTTTCGATTTACTCGTAAATTAGTACATTTACAAACAAATAAAAAGCATTTACATTATACCTATCATATAGGTACCCATTTAAGGTGTACAAATCTGGATTAAAAAGCTTTACGCGATATGAAGATATAAAGAGATTTCATCAAATTTCAAGCGGTGTTTCTTTGGCGATCGAATACACAGCTCCCTCTGAATGCAAAACGATGGACTATAGTGAACAAATTTGTTCATTTTGTTGTAAAACATCCCTGAAAGTTTCAGCTTTAAATCCTAGATGGAATAAAAGTTATTCAAAAAACAAGAAAGTGTCAGCAATTCTCTTAACGGTCGCTTTTTCGTAGCCTCCGTAATTAAGTCGGTTTAACTTAATTACGGAGGCTACGAAAAAGCGACCGTTTTATACTTGAGCGTAGCCATCTGAAAAAAACGGTATAGTAGTCATTTTTAGATGGTACAGTCGCATATAAAAGGATTATTGTGGTCGGTGGTTAAAAAAAAATAGAAGAGCATGATTAATTTTTAATCAAATAAATATTTTACAAAAATCGTATGCGATATAATTACTTAAACTAAGAATAATCACAGATAGGTTGAGTATTTATAATACAAGTTGAAGTGTACCTACTTTTATCACTCAAACATACATTCAGTTAAACGCTTTTCAGTACAATTTCAAATCAGTTTGTTTCTTCGCAGAATGTTCCTCAACAATACGAGTTTAATAAGGTCTTTACCTATGTAATTAGAGATTTTAAGTGGGAAAAAATTCAACACCCGAGAGGCAGTACAAAACGTTTTCGCTGTCTTCGTCGCCTCCCGTTCGGCAGACTTCTACAGTAAAGGGATAAACAAACTGCCTTAAAATGGCAAAATTTTATAGATTATTTGGGCCAGTACCTTGACAAGCTGAAATAAAAAAATTACCAACATTTTATATTCTAAAATTTTCACACAAATCTCCAATTTCATAGGTAAACAGTTTTTTATAATTAGTTTGCTTTGTTGAAAAATGTCTGTGCTTCACGACGTTGTTAGAAAGGGACACCAACATCACTACCTACGTTGGTGTCCCGCTTGTCACTACAAGCGAGACAGAAATGCTAAGATAATCTCGTGTTGAACGACGTGACGTGTGCTTAATCTTTATACATTTAAATATTATTTTAATATAATGTAGTTTTTTTTTTACAAAAGTAGGTAAGTACTCGTACTCGCATTCATCAATAATTAATACTATTAGATAGTTTGAACCATGTTTCTTGTATTTTGGACCGTTCAAGTATTAAGCAAGTTCAAGTATTATATAAGCACTGTAGCAGCTGGAATAAACGTCCGCGCGCTGTGCGCGCGGGCATACAACTAACGTGCTGCGTTTTTTTTTTTTTTTCGGAATGGCTTCTCACAGCTGGTTTAGAGAAACCTTCGCTGTTTAACCGGTCAATCCTGTGGCTGCCTCAAGCTACTACACTCAAAGCCTCCAGCCAGGGCACATATATAAAACTAAGCTAAAAAGCTTAGGATGAACGCGCACTAAGGGCACCCCCTGCGGGGTTCGAGCCTCGGCTTAGGGCGTTATCCGGAGGGAGGACATCAAAAGATGGGACGGGCTGGATCAAGAGGTTTTGATCATTATTATTAATCGGGGAATTTAAAGCTACGTGCACAGCTGCAACAACTGCTGGCACCTCGTTTTCGAGCAAGGGTCGGGGGGGAGTATCATTTACTCGGGGGCGCGGCGGTCGGGAACGCAAAGGACCTCGGCGGCGAGGTCGGAATGACGGGAGGCGTCTGTGTTTGTACACTGTGCTTGTTTCCCTATTGCTCTCCTGGAGGAGGGTTATGGGGTCATCGGGGTCTACTAGGATATGCCTTGGACGGCGAACTTTACTGATTCTACTCGGGACATAACTGGCGGCCTCGACAACCAGAGGGTTGCGATGTTTGGCCGCGGACTCAAAGAAACGCTTTGAAAGGCGTTTAAGAAACTGGTGGATTGTGGGAATCTTTAGGTCGAGGTGGAGAGCCTCGTTCCTGACGAACCATGGGGAACCTGTCACCCTACGAAGGAATCTATTCTGCACCGTTTGCAGCCTATGTATATGACGGGGTTTTGCATGAGCAAAGACGGCACCCGCATAGGTCATGATCGGTCGAATGCACGCCGTGTAAACGCGCAATTTGCACTTAAGTGACAATTTGCTACGTGCATTCACCAGGAAAAAGAGTCTACCGAGAGCGAAAGCGGCTCGCGAACAAACCATCTTTATGTGCTCTGCGAAGGTCAAATGATGATCGAGAACGACACCGAGATATTTGGCTCGCTTCTCCCAAGGGATCGGCTTGCCGAACATGGTGATCGGTCGGGGGAGGGGGTATCTGAGCCTTTTACGCAGTTTCGTGAAGAGAACCGCTTGGCTTTGACACGACCCATTGATTTTGAATGGGACAGTCAAATCGTACATCTATTGCGTTCAGAATGCTGTTTTTGCTACCCCGTGTACGGTCCAGCAGGGAAGCTGCTTTTTTGCGCATGATGGCCTGGAAACCATCAGTGTGCGTTTCAGCAAACATCCCAGACGCGCTGCATCGCCACGGCAGACCCAACAACATCCTGAAGAGAGGTGTGTCATACCACACCTACTCCCTCCCGGAAGAAAAACAAGTTCGCGTTGTAATAAAACGCATCCCCAGGGAGATTTGCTGGGTCTGCCGTGCTCTCATATTCACGCTATACACTAGCGACATCCCTAAAGACGGACGGTCGCGTCATACGCTCGAATCTGAGTATACGTATTTCTTTTTGCTCCGTAATAAAAAATATTTTGAAGTAGTAATTAGTGAAGTCTGGACTTTAGTAAGTAATATATGCGGTGATTGTGACGATAACTTTATTTCAAATAAAACAATAACAGTGTAAATCATCATAATTTAATAAAACAAAATTATAAAATATCACTAAAAGTGTCAGTACAGTGCAAGGTGTTTGTGTTTTTGAACTATAAAACATTTTATTACACCCTCACTAATTCTGGAATTGCCATCCGTCTGTTATAGGGTCAAATAATTTAACTACCTTACTAAGTGTACGAACAGCGCGAGCAGTCAAGACTGTACCTCTACTTAGCCACGAAGTGTGGGTTCAAATCCACGCTGAGCATCGGACTCTTTTTGGAATTTCTTAAATTTGCTGATTACGTTTGTTTTGATCTAGCGATTTTGAATATTGAGAATGCCGAAGTGCGGAGCTTGCGGTAAATTTTTGGCAGTGAATGACGGCACAAAATGCTCAGCCCCATTGATAAGGCTGTCATCCCAGTTACAATAAAAAATAACACACCGGATACTCAAGAGATTAGCCTTGCGATGGAAATCCGTGGTCTCCGCAGTGAGGTTAACGCCTTGCGAGATGAAATTCGTCAGTTTCGAGATGAGTTCTCAGGTCTTGATGATAAGGTCAATAAGTGCTATAAGCGCATGGACACCCTGGAAGATCGTGTCAAAGAACTTGAAGAGAATACCGAGCTGACGAATTCCCCTCGTTTAATTCAACTGGAGGAAACAATTGGGGAACTCCAGCAGCAGCTGAATGAACGTGACCAAGAGTCACTACTAAGCGATGTTCAATTGTCTGGTGTTACTGAGTCTACTGGGGAAAACCCGACTCAGTTGATTAACACTCTTGCACTTAAACTAGCGATTCGGCTCGAAGATCAGGACATCGTTTTCGCTAAACGTGTTGGGAACGTTCGGCGTGATCACACCGAAGGCGAAGCGGCCCGCCCTCGTATCATCGTTGTCCGACTAGCAAGACGCGCGACGCGTGATAATTTACTGAATGCCGCGCGCGTCCGCCGCAACCTCACTACTGCTGACATCGAAGTACCGGGAGCGCCACACCGCATTTACCTCAACGAGCGCCTGACTAAAGCTAACAGGCAATTGTTCTATGAGACTCGCCAAGCTTCTAGTCGCCTGGAATGGAAATATACTTGGACTAAAGATGGCCGCATACTTGCACGTAAGGAAGAGGGAAAGTCGGCTGTGCACATCCGAACGAAAAAGGACATCTCGCGTTTTTTCGTCTCTCAGTAGGTTTGTTCGTGCATAACGTAGAAATTGCTATCAACGTTTTTTATGTTTTATGGTCACATTACACGGTGTCACCCGAGTATATTCAAATTTGTCCATTGTTTTTCTTACTATCTAGCTTATTCTTATTTCATGGTTGCATGTCGTCGTTAAATACATCCCTCTGGTTTTTGATCATTTTTGTGATAAATTGTACAATACGTTATATATGTTCCTGTCAGTGTATTCATATTACTATTTTTCGTTTTTTAATTTGCCATGTTTTACATATAATTTGTACATTTAGCGAATTATCTATGCTTATAATCAACGCTGCCCGCGGTGCCAGTCCATTTTTATATATTTTTTCTATGCTGTTTACAATAATTTACATACACTACACTTTATTTATTTACTACAACATTCATGTTTATATGCATATTTTATCAATCAGTGAGTTCCCTTATCTAGTATATTCTATGATTTTTGTTTTGTTTATCGGTAGTGGATTGCATATTCAATGATGTCTACTGCATACTTTAAGGTTGGTTTTTGGAACGCGGGTTCTTTGGGCACGAAACACGACGAGTTTGTAGCAGCATTGCTGGGTTTGGACGTCGATATTATGGCCATTAATGAGACGTGGCTGCGAACTGGCGAAGAAGGGCGCGCGCCCTCCGTACCTGGGTATAGGCTACGGCATATACCGCGCCCATTGTCTGTGAAGAACGGACGCGGTGGCGGTGTTGGTTTTTATATCAAGAACGGTATAAATATTCGAAGCCACTCGTACTCTGCTAGCCCATTGCACGCTGGGGTCGAGCAGATGTGGATCACAATTAGTGTTCGCGGAGTTAAGTTAGCAATAGGTACCGCCTACCGCCCGCCCTGGCAGGATGTTGATCTTTTCCTAGACGCTGTATCTGGTTCATTAAACTCTCTAACGCAATGTGAGCACACGATTTTGATGGGTGATTTTAACATAAACATGCTTAGTGACACGGACTCAAAGATGGACAAGTTAGTCTCATTTTTGAACTGCCTAGGTCTTAAACAACTGGTAAAATCACCCACGCACTTTACAGTGCATGGTAACTCTCTGATAGACATCATCTGTACAAATGTTAAACCACGCTCTGTATCAGTTGATGTTATACCGGATCTAGGTGCGCACGCGTTGATTTCCGGAGAGTTTAGTTTTAAACGCCTGAAAATTCCATCGCGAACCATTACTTATCGACCACTAAAGGACATTATTAGGATATCTTTTGATCAGGATCTCGAGATACTTAACTTGAAAGCGTTAACCGAGCTGCAAGATGTTAATACAATGGTCAGTGAATTTAACTCGAACTTACTGGCACTATTTGATATCCATGCACCTCTAAAAACTAGTGTTATTAAGGAGTATTGTTACCCTTGGATTACTGACAATGTTAAATTTATGATGCATTTGAGGAACAAAGCACATGCAGAGTATTTAAAAAACAAGAAATCTGATTCTAAAAAGATTTATTACAAAGAATTTAAGTCACTTGTTTCTAGGTCTCTATTTTACGAAAAATCAGCTTACTTTAAACACAAGATCAACAGCCAAATAAATGACCCCAGAGCGCTTTGGAAAAACCTAAAGTCTACCCTGCTCCCATCTAAACATAAAGAATTACCTCTGCATTTTAACGATCCCGACAAAATTTGTGACCATTTTCTGAATGTGCCGGGTGCAGATACGGTTAGTTATTCATTGCTTGCATATTTTGAATCCGCACGAAATAATAGTACCACGTTTGGTTTGAGACCTACAACATGCAAGGAAATCGCGAGCATATTGACTACTATTAAATCGAATGCTGAAGGTTGCGATGGCTTTAACATAAATATGATATTGCGGACACTACCTGTGACTTTGGACGCCATAACTGCTTTAGTAAATACATCTGTCACATCCTCATCTTTCCCTGAGTTATGGAAAATTGCCAAAGTGCACCCATTGCCGAAGACTCTTAATGCATTGGACATGAAGGATCTGAGACCTATTAGTATACTGCCAGTACTTTCAAAAGTTTTAGAGAAAGTAGTATGTGCGCAATTGGTTGAATTTTTAGAGACAAATAAGATTCTCCCAGATGTTCAATCAGGGTTTAGGAAGGGCCGTAGTACAGCCACGGCTTTGTTGGATGTGACGGACAATATTTTGTCAGCTCAAGATAATGGGATGTGCACTCTTTTGGTGTTGCTTGATTTTTCACGCGCGTTTGACTGTATTAACATTCCATTATTATTGTCAAAGATGGCTTTTTATGGATTTGACGAGGACACAGTAAAATGGTTTGAAAGCTATCTTGGCGATCGTACGCAATTTGTTGAAATACGGCGGGCGGACGGCTCTAAAGTTGTATCTAGTCTTCGCTCAGTGGGAAGGGGGGTTCCACAAGGCTCGATTCTTGGGCCAATATTGTTTATATTGTATTGTGCCGACATAATAAAAAATATAAATAAATGTAAATATCATATATATGCCGATGACACACAAGTATATATATCATTTAAGCCAGAAGACTATGAACAAGCATTAAACGATCTTAATACAGATCTTGAAAACATAGTGCAATGGTCCGATGCTAACACGCTTGCCTTGAACCCTACCAAAACCAAGTATATGCTTTTTGGAACCGAAAACCAGTTACGTAAAATTAAACCGTGTGCCAGCTGTGTGACTGTTATGGGAGAGCCTATCGAACGGGTCTACGAAGCACGTAATTTAGGTCTTATCATGGACACGGAACTTCGTTTTCACAAACACGTATCTGAGTCAATCCGTAATTGCTATTATAGACTTAAAATTTTATACAAAGCCCGTCCCTATCTTAGCGAAGAATTGCGAGTCTTGCTTGTGGAGTCTTTGGTCTTATCAAAGCTGAATTATGCGGACACGGTGTACGGCCAACGACTACTGTCAAAAACAGAAAAAATTATCCAAAGACTCCAAAACGCCTGTGCACGCTTCTGTTTTAAAGTTCCCTTTAGGGGACATGTTACACCTTTCTTCAATGAGCACAACATTTTAAAAATGAAAGCTAGACGTAAACTCCACTTGGCGGGTCTACTTTTTGGTGTTATTAAGTCTCATTCTCCTTCTTATTTGTATAACAGACTATCGTGGACGAGAAGACACAGAATCGGTGAGGGCAGAAAATGTTCTCAACAGCTTTCCATCCCACAGCATAAGTCGGCAGCTTTTAGAGGCAGTTTTCGCTACGCAGCTACCAAATGCTGGAATAATATCCCTCCTCCCATAAAATATAGTAAAAGTTACTCAACTTTCAAATTTAAATTAAGAGAATTTTTATTAAATCATCAAAAGGAGGCTGAAAATGTTCGAGCCGACATATCTGCCATATAAAACAATGTAACAATTTATTCTATCTGCTTTCAAGTACGGAGCGTGTAATTAAACTTATCCAGAATGCCTGTATATTGTATTTTATTTCTCATTATATGTTTATATTGTATTTTATTTCTCATTATATGCTGTATCGGTCGACGTCATAACGTCAATGCCGGCTGTCAATTTTTATAAATATTGCCAATTTTATCAATTTCAAATTTTTGTTCATAATCTGTTTTCTTACTAGTCATTTATTATTGTCAAGATCCATTCCGTTTCGTAGTTTTATAAGATCAACGCAGTCATACGATTTTGCCTTTGAAGGTACATACCTACCTTCTTACGTTAAAAAGATGATAGTTTAATTTAAGTAGTTATTATGACACAGATATTGGGTATTTATTCACAACACAACACACACACATGTATGTCACTACAGTATATTTGATTTTGTGAGCAATTTTTTATATTATCCTCTAATTTATTAAAGCGGACACACACTTCCCTGTTTATTATTCTAGCGTATGGCACTCGTGGGTTGCAGCTGAAAATCAGCGTCAGGTGGTACACTTTGTGTTGTCATCTGACAATATGCTGAGCTGAGGCCCTTTTGGCATTATAATCATTGTTTTCTGTTTTTTATAGTTATAAGGTGTATTTTTTCTGCAGTAATGCCAATAAACGCATTTTTCTTTCTTTCTTTCTTTCTTTCTAAAGGTTGCCGTAGTTCGCAGTTGGGTCTGTTCGCAGACGACACTGCCATCTATTGCAAATCTAGATCCCCTGACTCTATTCGCCTCTATTCGCCTATTCCAACGCGCAGTCGACAGACTGGCCGCATGGTTTACAAAGTGGCGGATAGAAGTAAATCCAGATAAAAGCCAAGCGGTTCTCTTCACGAAACTGCGTAAAAGGCTCAGATACCCCCTCCCCCGACCGATCACCATGTTCGGCAAGCCGATCCCTTGGGAGAAGCGAGCCAAATATCTCGGTGTCGTTCTCGATCATCATTTGACCTTCGCAGAGCACATAAAGATGGTTTGTTCGCGAGCCGCTTTCGCTCTCGGTAGACTCTTTTTCCTGGTGAATGCACGTAGCAAATTGTCACTTAAGTGCAAATTGCTCGTTTACACGGCGTGCATTCGACCGATCATGACCTATGCGGGTGCCGTCTTTGCTCATGCAAAACCCCGTCATATACATAGGCTGCAAACGGTGCAGAATAGATTCCTTCGTAGGGCGACAGGTTCCCCATGGTTCGTCAGGAACGAGGCTCTCCACCTCGACCTAAAGATTCCCACAATCCACCAGTTTCTTAAACGCCTTTCAAAGCGTTTCTTTGAGTCCGCGGCCAAACATCGCAACCCTCTGGTTGTCGAGGCCGCCAGTTATGTCCCGAGTAGAATCAGTAAAGTTCGCCGTCCAAGGCATATCCTAGTAGACCCCGATGACCACATAACCCTCCTCCAGGAGAGCAACAGGGAAACAAGCACAGTGTACAAACACAGACGTCTCCCGTCATTCCGACCTCGCCGCCGAGGTCCTTTGCGTTCCCGACCGCCGCGCCCCCGAGTAAATGATACTCCCCCCCGACCCTTGCTCGAAAACGAGGTGCCAGCAGTTGTTGCAGCTGTGCACGTAGCTTTAAATTCCCCGATTAATAATAATGATCAAAACCTCTTGATCCAGCCCGTCCCATCTTTTGATGTCCTCCCTCCGGATAACGCCCTAAGCCGAGGCTCGAACCCCGCAGGGGGTGCCCTTAGTGCGCGTTCATCCTAAGCTTTTTAGCTTAGTTTTATATATGTGCCCTGGCTGGAGGCTTTGAGTGTAGTAGCTTGAGGCAGCCACAGGATTGACCGGTTAAACAGCGAAGGTTTCTCTAAACCAGCTGTGAGATGCCATTCCGAAAAAAAAAAAAAAAAAAAAAAAAACGCAGCACGTTAGTTGTATGACCGCACACCATCTGCGGCCAGCTTTTTCGGTAGGCCAGGCGAGTTGTCGGACTCCTCCGACTCCAACATGGACACGTCGGGTGCCGAAAGCGACCGCTTCAAGCGGAAGAGGTCCGAGGGCTCTTCGGAGTCGACCAGAGGTGGGGCGAAGAAGAAGTCGAAGTATAAAAAGGCTTTGACTTCTACTGCGCCTTCTACCCACGATGTGGGCTTGTTGGACGCCGAGCGCCAGCTACATCTGGCAAAAAGGGCGCAACTCCAACTAGACCTGGAGGAGAGGGTCGCCGCCAAGGAGCAGCAGGCGCAAGTTGCCAGATCGAGGGCCGGCTATGGTTTATCCAAGGTGCTGTATGCTGACCACTCCCTGGCGGAATTGGAGCGCATGGCGCAAGAAGATAAGGAGGAGGTCCTGGAGGTCGCCTCAAAGTCTTCAAACTTGAAGGGGACCTTTCAGAAGGCCCTCAAATGCCGGGCCGCCAGCATGCACGGCATTGTTTTGGAGCTGGTGAAGCGGACGGCCACGGACGAGACACGGCAGCTGCAGGCCAAGGTGGATCGCCTGCAGGCAGAGGTCAGCCAGCTACACCAGAAGCTGGCTGAGGCAACGGCCACGCCTGCCCAATCTGCACCAGGTCCGGCGGTAGGAGGCTGCTCCTCCTCCCCTGCCAGCCTTGAGGCAACAATCCGCGGGGTTGTCATGGAGGAGAGGGCCTTCATCAGAGCCTGCTTTGCAGGCATCGAGGACCGGCTCTTGCCGGAAAGGCGGCTCCGCCCGCCACTAGCGGCGGACAAGAGTCCACCGCCGAGGGAGCCGGAACCGGCGCCTCTAGCAGGCCCGGTACCTGAGGGCAAAGGCAAGGGCAAGAGGACCAAGGCGGCTCCTCATACCCCTACCAAAAGCGCGGAGGGAGCACCTGGGTCGTCTGCTACTCCAGCAGCAGCTCCCCAGAACTCTCAGGAGGAAGACGCCCTTCTTCCCTCCACCACCCCGTCCAACCAGTCGTGGACGGAAGTGGTCAGGAGAGGAAAGGGAAAAAAGGGGAAAAAGGTCGTCAGGCCCGTTAAGACCGCAGCCTTGGAGGTGGCCGATCTGGATGATTCGGTCACCAAAGAGGATATGGTAGCGGCCGTCGCGGCGACTGGAGGCTGCGACGCTGGCGCGGTGAAGGGTGGAGCCATCAGGCTCGGCCGCCGTGGCTTGGGCGTCATCCGCGTTGAGTGCCCAGTCGCCGCGGCTGGGGCCGTCCTTGCTGCAACCAAGGGACGGCTGCTTGTGGGGTTCAGCACGGCTGTAGTCCGGCCGCTTGAAGACCAGCCTGTTCGCTGCTTCAAGTGCTTCGGGTTCGGCCACACCCGAGCCACGTGTCCCTCCAAGTTCGACTGGGGAGACACATGCTTCCAATGCGGACAGGAGGGACACAAGAGTGCCGCTTGCCACGCCGCCACCGCACCACACTGCGCGGCGTGTGCCGCCAGTGGCCGCCCCGCGGACCACTGGATGATGGGCAGGAGCTGCAAGCCCCCCGTGAGGAAAGGCATAGTGCCAGCGCAGGTCCGCCCTGTTGCTAACGCCGCTGCCGTCGTCGTCGCTGCTGTAGCTCCAGCGGCGGTAGCTGAGGGGACAGGTGCGATGTCGGAATAATGGTTTCCGACTATCGCATCCTCCAGGCGAACACCAATCACTACAGAGCGGCCCAGGACCTGGTGGTGCAGGTCATGGCCGAGTGGTTGGTGAACGTAGCGGTGGTCGCCGACCCCTACTCAATCCCCGCCAGCTGGCTGGGTGACGAGGATGACTCGGTGGCACTAGCGGCGCGGTCTACCACAGACTCCCCTCCCCTCTCACTATTAGAGAGGGGACCGGGATACGTGGCCACCGCGTGGGGAGACTTAGCTCTTGTAGGCGTCTATTTCTCCCCAAACCGCCCTCTTCATGACTTCGAGAACTATCTCGGAGTCCTGGCCGCTGTGGTCGGCAGGGCGGTGCCGCGTCAGGTCTCCGTACTGGGAGACCTGAATGCCAAGTCGGTGACTTGGGGCAACCCGGCCACCGACGCACGCGGGTGGGCAGTGGAGATGTGGGCAGCCTCCTCTGGACTTTCGCTCTTGAACAGAGGAAGCGTCCAGACATGCGTGCGGCGGCAGGGTGGCTCAATAGTGGACGTCACTTTCGCCACCCCTGCGTTGGCCGCGCGCGTGTTTAACTGGCGGGTGGACCTGGTGGAGACTATGTCGGACCACCGCCACGTGCGGTTCGACATCTCCACCAGTGGCCCCGGAGAGACGCAGCCCCTCTCGGTGCGATCACCGTTCCCACGATGGGCTCTTGCCCGCCTGGACAGGGAGGCAGCGGCGGAGGCGGCGTTCGTCCAGGATTGGCTTTCGCCGCCTTCCGCCGGCCTGGATGTGGATACAGTGGCGGGACACCTGAGGGAGTCTCTGACCGAGGTATGCAACTCCAGCATGCCTCGGTCTCACCGACCACTAATCAAACTCGCCGTGTACTGGTGGTCGGCGGAGCTGGCGGGGCTTCGAGCAGCGTGTGTGGAGGCAAGGAGGGCCTACACGCGGAGACGGCGGCGGCGTCGACGGGATCTGGCCGACGAGGACCACCTCTATGAGGTATACATGGAGGCAAAAATGGTCCTCGATCGGGCCATCGCCGCCGCCAGAGACTCGGCGAGAGCGGAGCTGCTGGAGGGTCTCGACAACGACCCCTACGGGAGACCTTATAAGGCGGCACGCAACAAACTGCGCCCCTTTGGTCCCCCGGTGGCCGAGACCCTGGAGCCCACATTTCTGGATGGGGTGGTTCAGTCCCTGTTCCCGTACAGGGACAACTTCACCCCGCCAGTTATGGGCCCACCACGGGGGATAGCTCCGCCAGCTGAGGAAGAAGAGGAGGCCCCTCCTGTTACGGAGTCGGAACTTGACGCGGCGATTCTCCATATCCGCGCCAAGAAGACAGGTCCGGGCCCCGACAGTGTTCCGGCAAGAGTGGTGGCGATTGCTGCCACTCAAATGGAGGAAAGGTTTCGGGACCTGTTCAGCGCATGCCTTGCGTCTGGAAGATTCCCGAAACCGTGGAAGGAGGGGCAATTGTGCCTCCTTCGCAAGGAGGGCCGCCCAGCAGACTCCCCCTCGGCATACCGGCCCATCGTTCGATGAGGTCAGCAAAATGTTCGAGGGGATAATCGCTGCCCGCCTAAAAGGCCATCTGCGGCGGATCGGGCCGGACTTGTCGGACGCTCAGTTCGGTTTTCGGGCTGAGCGTTCCACGGTGGACGCGCTGGCCTGCCTTAAGGGCCAGGTGAAGGAGGCGATGGAAGCTGGGGACGGATTGTTGGCTGTGTCATTCGACATAGCGAATGCCTTCAACTCCATTCCCCACTCCACCATCCTAGAGGCGCTCCGATTCCACGGAGTGCCTCGATACATGCGCAGGCTGCTGGCCGACTACCTGGAGGATCGGGCGATCCTCCTGGTAAATAAGACTGGCCAAGTCCGGCGGTACGCCGTTGAAGCCGGCGTTCCACAGGGGTCAGTCTTAGGACCTCTCCTCTGGTACGTCGGCTATGATTGGCTCTTGCGGGGAACTCTCCTCCGAGGCACGAGCGTCGTCTGCTTTGCGGATGACACTCTCCTCACCGCCCGGGGGGGGAGTTTCAGGGAGGTGGCCAACTTGGCTTCGGCGGGCGGATCCTTGGTCGCAGGGAGGATTCGCCGCCTAGGTTTAACGGTGGCGCTGCACAAGACCGAGGCCGTGTTCTTCCACGGCCCTCGGCAGCGCCCCCCACCTGACGCCCACATCTTCGTGGAGGGCGTCAGAATTGAGGTGAAGGCCCAGATGAAATATCTGGGCCTTGTACTCGATAGCAGGTGGCGCTTCGGTCCACATTTTAGCGGGCTGTCGTCGCGCCTGCTGAAGACCGCAGGTGCACTCTCGTGGCTGCTTCCCAACTTGGGGGGGCCCAGCACGCGATGCCGGCAACTTTACGCCGGCATCTTGAGGAGTATGGCCCTCTACGGGGCTCCCATCTGGGAGGAATCACTACAAAGGAGGGAGAACGCCGCCGCCTTGCGGGCACCCCAAAGGGCCATAGCCCAGCGGGTGGCCCGGGCCCATCGCACGGTGGGCTTTGCGGCAGCATGTGCTCTGGCCAGCACCCCTCCTTGGGAACTTGAGGCGTGGGTGCTCGCCAGAGTATATGAATGGACGGCAGGGCGGAGGGCGAGAGGAGAACGCCCAGCCCCGGAAGAGCGGGAGGCAGTCCGACGGGAGGCGAGGAACGCCATCGTCGTCCATTGGACGGACGACCTCGCCATCGCAGCCTTCGGCCGCCGAACCCTCGACGCGATTAGGCCAGTCCTGCGAGACTGGCTCGAGCGCTCGCATGGGTTCCTTTCCTTCCGTCTGGTGCAGGTGCTGTCCGGACACGGTTGTTTCGGATCGTACCTGCACCGAATAGGACGTGAGGAGACGCCGTCGTGCCACCACTGTGGCGCGGCGGAGGACGCGGCCCAGAATACCCTCGAGGTGTGCCCGTCGTGGTCCGAGCCGCGCCACAACTTCGTCGCGGTGATCGGATCGGACCTCTCACTCCCCGGCTTGGTTAACGCCATGCTGAGGGATGAGAGGTCCTGGGCGGCAGTCGCCTCCTTCTGCGAACACGTCATGTCTCAGAAGGAGGCGGCGGAGCGCGCGCGGGTGGACGATCCTGACGCGGCGCCGCTCCGAAGGCGGAGGAGGGGTCGAAGAAGACGTCATCATCATCATCATCATCATCATTTATTCATTTGCAAACATGGGTAAGAGATACATAGATATTTTTCGTTATAGTAAAGTTCTCCATATTTTACCATTATATGGGTATGCAAATAGTGTAACAAAATTTAAAACTATCAATAAAATGTCAACTAAATTCAATAAATCACATTAAAAACAGTAAAAAAATAATTTAAAATAAATCGATAATAACTAAATTAAATAATAATAATACAACCAATATTTAATTATAGAATAATCAATATTAATTAAGTTCAAAATAATAAATAACTAATAATTTTCCTAACATCGTAAATCAGATGTAACAGGCCTAGCATCTTTCATTTAAATATTCATTAATATGATAATAGCATTTCGCAACTAAAAATTCGTGTGTTTTGGTTTTAAATAGATCTATATCTTTAATTTCCATAATGTGTTTAGGTAGTTTATTGTAAATTTTGGGTGCCATACCTAAATAATTTTTATAGAAAATAGCTTTTTTATGTGGTGTTGCGCATATTTCATTTTTGTATCGTAAACTCTTTGGGTGGTTATATAGATGCATATTTACTTTAACATAGCTTGCTACTTCGTAAATGTAAAGACAGGGAAGTGTAAGTAGCTGAAGCTTTCGAAAATGCGGCTCACAACTGTCTGTGCTTTGAATGCCACAAATTGCCCTTATGCATTTCTTTTGCGCTTTGAACGCCATTTCTCTATCAGTCGAGTTTCCCCAAAACATTAGTCCGTATCGCAATGTTGATGACACATATCCGTGGTACGCCATTAATAATGTTGGCTGATTTGAGATTTTCCTTAAGTTATAAAGGGCATAGGAACATTGGCTAAGTTTTTTGCATACATTTTCAATATATGTTTTCCAGTTCATCTTTTTATCGATCCAGATACCTAAGAATTTAGTATAATCGGTTTCGCGAATACTTTTGTCACCATATCTTACATCTAGTTTTTTATTATGTGTTCTTTGTTCAAATGAAATATAAGTTGTCTTTTCTAGATTAATTTTAAGATTATTTTCAGTAAGCCAGGTTATTATGTCATTTAAGTCATTATTTATGTCATTTTCGAAAGTCTCATCATTTTTGCTTCTGAATAATACCGTGCTATCGTCCGCATATAAGATCATCGGATTAGAAATAATTTTAGGCATGTCATTAATATATATAATGAATAATAATGGTGCTAGGACACCGCCTTGCGGTACCCCGAATAAGCATTTGCGATACTCAGAAGTATATAAAATTTTTGTTTTAGTATAGGGGCAGATTTTCTTTATGCATGTAAATTGTTCACGATTCATTAGGTATGATTTAATAAGTTGAAGGACATTCCCTCTGATACCATATTTTTCTAATTTCTTCAGGAGTATTTTGTGACTAACATAGTCAAAAGCCTTCGTCATGTCCATAAACAATGCTACTACAGGAGTTCTATTATCTACATTAGTAAGAACGTGTTCAACAAGCGCATATATAGCAGAATTAATGCTTTTATTTTTCCTAAAACCATATTGTTCGCCGATTAAAATTTTGTGGGTTTCTAAGAAGGAGTATATACTTTTATGTATTATTGTTTCAAATATTTTAGAAAAGACTGGAATAAGGGCAATAGGTCTGTAGTTGCTGGGATCTTGCCTGTTACCTTTTTTGAACATTGGTTTAATTACAGAAATTTTTAACTTATTTGGAAAAATGCCTTTCTCAATGCAATTATTGATAATGTGACTGAGTATGGGTGCAATAATGAAAGATGTAGCTTTAATAACTTTGGTGGTTATATCATCATATCCGGTGCTGTTAGTGTTTTTCAGAGAATTTATTATTTTAATAATGTCAGCTGGCACCGTAGGTGTCATAAATATTGAATTAGAAATTGTGTCATACGTCATCATATTATTATGGTCAATGTTACTCTGAGATTGAAATTGATTTACGAAATATTCATTAAATGATTCCGCTATTTGTTCTGGACTGTTTATAATTTTACTGTCGATCATTATCTGGTCTATTCCTTCTTTTGGATAATTTATTTTCTCTTTATTTATTATACTCCATGTAGCTTTGCTCTTGTTTACAGAACTGTGAATAGTATGATAGTTTTGAGCCTTTTGAGTTTGTTTAATTATGTATTTCAATCTATTAGTGTAGGTTTTAAGTTTATTTTTGTTTTCTGAGTTAGGTGACTTTCGATATTCCCATAGCATATCCCTTTTTCGTTTGGAACATTTTTTAAGCCCCGCTGATATCCATTTAGCTCTTTTAATTACCGAAACTTTTATTTTATTAATTGGAAAACACAAGTCATAGAATAATTTATAAATGTCATGGAACTCACTAAATGCATTATTTGGATCAGAGCACATATATGTATCATGAAACGTTAAATTTTGAAGACATTCTTTGAATTTTTTGATATTGTCATCACTATAGTCGCGTTTGTGAATAAACCAATTAGATAACGTGCAAGTTTTCCTGACACGACATTTTAGTAGTTGCGCTGTATGGTCAGATATTGCTAATTCCTTAACCTCACATCTACTGCCTCTGATATTGTGAATAATGTTGTCTATGCAGGTCCCACTACATAGACGTGTTGGTGATCGAGTACCCAAAATTAGATTATAGCTACGCAGAATATTTTGAAAAGTGGAAGAGGGTTTACTATTTTTACAAATATCTATATTAAAATCTCCACACAGTATGATCCTATTCTTACGTTTCAGGCAAATTTCCTTCATCATCATATCTAAATTATCAAAAAACATAGATAGTTGATCCTTATTATTATTTGGCGGTCTATAAATACAGACAATTACGATAGGGTGAGAGAAAAGCTTAATTGCACAGCATTCTATTATATTTGGTATGGCCCATTTTTTTACATTCATAACTTCAAATTTATGTGTGTTTTTTATTAGAATGCACGACCCCCCGTTTCTATCTTGTCTAGTGTAGCATGTTGCTAGCGAATAATTCGCAATATGTAAATGTTGATAGTCACCCTGTTTCATGTTGTGTTCTGTTATACAAATGATATCAATTGATCTACCTTCTTCTGAGAGTTCATTTAGATGTACACCCAATAGATCCGATTTACTTATTAGACCATTTATATTTTGATGCATTATGAACATATGATTATATACGAAAAAACTCATGGTTATTAGAACCATTATTATCCAGCTTATTAGTTATTGTTGTTTTGTCTGTCTGGTTAAATAGATCCAAATCGTATAGTATATTGCAAACAATTCGGCTGTGTATGTTTCTCATTCCGTAGTTAGTAATTTTCCCAGTTCTGTAGGAAAACATCTCAAGCGACAGATCATGGTTGCTATCAAAGAAGTATGCGTATTCATTACTTTTAAACATCTAAATACAGGAGATTATTAAACATGTCTACCTTGTAATTATATATTGGAGCACCTGCAACATAAGTGGCTGCACAGATAATTATATTTGTGTGATTTACTCTTTGTAGGGATGCTCTAATTTTGTTTACTAAGTTTTTATAGCCTCTTTCTTCTTTTATGTCATTTTCCCCGATAAAAAGTATGCAGTAGTCGTTTTTGGTAAAACCTTTTAGTTTAAGTTCAATGTCACTTAGAAGATCAGCTGCGGTGGTATTTGTCCTGATGTAGCGGCAATAGTGAGAGTAATTTGAATATACTTCTTGTATTATGGATAAGGACCTCTTAGTTGTGCTGCTACTTAATATACACAATTTGTTTTTTTGTCCAGGTTTTATAATTTTATTTGCAGGCTCATTTTTATCATTTAATATGTTTTCATTAAGAGTCAAAATGGTGGGTTCTTCCTTCAGTTTTCTCGGTGTGAAAGTTGTTTGAGTCTCTTTATTGTGCATGATGCTCGGTGTGAAAGTGGTTTGAGTCTCTTTATTATGTATGATGGACGTGGTTCTTGAACGATTGATTTGCGGGTCATTTATAATTTTCTCATTAATGTCTCGCCAGCTTCGTTCTTTATTTTGGTTTGGGGTTTTTTTTTTAAGTAACGGTGATATGGCTTTTCTACATGGTGTTGAGCATATTTCCTTGTATGTATTAGTGGTTTTGATAATTTTTTGTAAATCTGATTTTAAACTAACGTTTTCCGTGTTCAGATTGTCTATTTCATTGTGTGCGCTGGCCAATTGTATAGTGAGTTTGTTTATTTGTTCATTTAGATCGCCTACAATGTCGCTGTTGTCATGTAGACTATCTGGAATGCTCATTATTGTGGCATCAAATATGGCTTTCTCACTACTATTTGTTATGTTGGATAAGTTAGTTAATGAGCTTGATCTACATGGTTTTCGATATGTGATATTGTCGTTGAATGAAGCCATTTTCCTTAACTATTCAATTTTTAATAACAATTTATATTTAAATAATTTTCCGGTTTTTGTATGAAATGATCTTCAACTACAGCATTTTTTTCTAATTTCTACCAAATCCAAATGTATTTTTTATGTGGTATTACTTCTGGTTCTTCTACTTGCCACTTGAGGTCGTAACGGCGCTAGTAGTACTCTTATAATTTTTTATCATGGTAACACTTTAGTTCTTCTACTTGCCGCTTGAGGCTGTAATGGCACTAGTAGTACTACTTACTAGTTCGTCTATTCAATGCTTGATGAAAATATGGCGCTAGTTGTTAGATAACAGCAGAGATCAAAGTCCAAATTCGAAATATTTTTCGTAACTGTTTTTATTTTAGACGTTTTTCATTCGGGAGGCACTGCGGTACCATAGGGTGCCCCGCTATCTCCGTCACATCGTTGGGGCTTATTTAGCGGAAAGGTGTGTCACCTACAGGGGACGCGACGGTGGGGGCCGGCGCGATATGTCGTGCGGTGTTCCACAGGGCTCGGTCGTGGGCCCGCTCCTGTGGAACATCGGTTACGACTGGGTGCTGAGGGGCGAGCTCCAACCGGGAGTGGACCTGACATGTTATGCGGACGACACGCTGGTTACGGCCCGGGGGAGCTCGTATAGGGAGGCAGCGTTGCTGGCGACGGCTGCGGTCTCACAGGTGGTGGGTCGCATACGACGCCTGGGCCTGGAGGTGGCTCTCAATAAGTCGGAGGCCGTGGTCTTTCACGGCCCTCGGCGAGCGCCACCGCCGGGATCACACGTCGTGGTCGGGGGGGTCCAAATTGCTGTCGAGTCCACCATGAAGTACCTGGGACTGGTGCTCGACAGCCGGTGGGACTTCGGCCCCCACTTTCGACAACTGACGCCCAAGTTGATGGGCGCCGCGGGTGCGCTGTCGACGCTGCTTCCCAATCTGGGGGGCCCGAGCACCGCCTGTAGGCGGTTATACTTGGGGATCGTGCGATCCATGGCCCTGTACGGGGCCCCGGTGTGGGCTTCTGACCTGACGGCCGGTAGCATCGCAATACTGCGAAAACCGCAGAGGGCGATGGCCGTCAGGGCTATCAGGGGGTATCGCACGATCTCCTACGAGGCGGCTTGTGCACTGGCCGGATCCCCGCCCTGGGACCTAGAAGCGAGAGCCCTCGCTTCACTGCACCGGTGGCGCGAGGAGGCGCGAACGAGGGGAGGTGGACCGATGCAGCGTGAGATCGAGCTTCATCGGTCTCAGCTCCGCGAGGTCCTGGTGACGGAATGGCGGGACAGGCTTTTGCACCCTACCACCGGCCTCGCTACCGTCGACGCGATCCGACCAGTGCTCGACGAATGGCTCGGGAGGAGGCACGGTTCCCTGTCGTTTCGGGCGACGCAGGTGCTCTCGGGGCATGGCTGCTTCGGGAAGTACCTGTGTCGCATAAACAGGGAGCCGGACGCTCGGTGCCATCACTGCACCCACTGTCGGGAGGACACGGCGCAGCATACACTAGCAGAGTGTACCGCATGGAAGGAGCCGCGCCGTGCCCTCGTATCTGAAGTCGGAGCCGACCTGGCGCTGCCGGCTGTCGCTCGTTCGATGGTCGGGAGCACCGAGTCGTGGGATGCGGTGATCTCCTTCTGTGAAACCGTAGTTTCGCAGAAGGAGGCTGCGGAAAGGGAGAGGGAGATTGAGACCACTCTCCTAATCCGTAGCAGGCGGACTGGGCGTCGGCGGAGGGTGGACAACGCCCTCTTCCAGCCCCCGTAAACAGATCCGGAGGGATGGCGGACTCGGGGACGTCCGCCGCCCCCCATCCAGCAGGACCCGAGGTGGCGGTACGTAGTGTTCCATGCGCGCCCCTATTCGACGTCGCGGGGGGAGTCTCACCTCACTCCCCCCGCGGGCATGAAGTGGCCCGCAAATGCGGGTCGGCACCAGTCGGGGATCATGGAAGGCGCACTAGATCTCATGATCCCCGGTCCAAGTGTGGGAAGGGAACACCGGGGTGGTTTTTAGTCAGTAGGAGTCTGACAGACCCCTTCGCCTGCCCCAGGGCGGAGGACATCCATGAGGATTTTCCACCCCGGAACAAAAAAAAAAAAAAAAAAGGTTAGGTTAGGTTAGGTTTGCTATCGCTGCAGTCAGCCTGGCCATAAGGCGGCCCAGTGCTCAGTGGAACCAAACTGTAGTCTTTGTGCAACTGCAGGGAAGTCCGCTGGGCACAGAATAGGCGGGAAAGCCTGTGGCGCTCCCAAAAAGCGCAGCAAAAGATGGACTAAGGCTGTCGGGGGAACTGCACCCCCCTTACAGACTAACACCCAGCCGGTCGACTCCCGGCTTAGGGAAGGAGGAGATGCCGGGGAAATGGAATGCCAGTGATGGCACAATTCCATTTCCTCCAGGCTAACATCAACCACGCTACCAGAGCTCAGGATCTTTTGCTCCTGAGCATGGCTGAGTGGTCGATCCATGTGGCGGTGGTCACTGAGCCGTATTTCGTCCCCGCCCGAGATAATTGGGTGGGAGACCTTGACGGTCTAGTGGCCATCATCGGCGGGACTCTTGTAAATGCGTCCCGAGGTCATGGCTGGGTTGCCGCCCTCGTGAACGGCATAGTTACTATCGGAGCATACTTCTCGCCCAACAGGAGTCTCGCCAACTTCGAAAGTTTCCTTCTGGAGTTGGGAGCCGTCGTGGGCCAGTATCACCCCCGCCCCACGTTGCTTCTCGGCGATCTCAACGCTAAGTCTGCGGCTTGGGGTTCACCGGTGACCGATTCCAGAGGTGAAGTGTTAGAGGAGTGGGCCATCACGACGGGCCTGGCCGTTTTAAATAGGGGCTCGACCTACACGTGCGTGAGACAGAGAGGCGGGTCGATAATAGACGTGTCCTTTGCTAGCCCCGCTGTCCTACACCACGTCCATGGTTGGCGTGTTGTGACGGAGGTGGAGACACTGTCGGACCACCGATACATACGTTTCGATGTCTCTGCCCAGACTGGTGGTCGCAGCCAATTGGGCCCTCAAAGAAACGGTCCACGCTGGACGCTCAAGCGCATTGACAGGGAGGCTCTAGAAGAGGCCGCTATCGTTCAGGCCTGGGTTTGGGAGTCAACAACAATCGGTCCCATCGACGTCGAAGAGGAGGCGCAGTGGTTCAGCGAGGCGATGACGCAGATATGCGATGCATCCATGCCTCGTGTCCACACACAGTCCACAAGACGCCGACTGTACTGGTGGTCCACGGAGATAGAACGGTTGCGCATCGCGTGTGTGGATACCAGACGCCCATACACGCGGTACCGGAGGAGACGTCGACGGGATCCCGATGAGGAAGCCGCACTGTATGAGATGTACCGCGCGGCGAAGGCGGCTCTGTGGCTGGCCGTCGGCGAGTCGAAGACGCGAGCCAGGGAAGAACTGCTGGAGACCCTAGATGGGGATCCGTGGGGGCGCCCTTACCGTACAGTCCGAGGGAAACTTCGGCCCTGGGCCCCCCCATTAACGGAAGGTCTCGAGCCACAGTTGCTCGAAGAAGTGGTCTCAGCTCTCTTCCCTGCGAGATCAGAGCATGAACCACCGCCGATGACTCTGCCAACAGCCGCAGAGCATGATGAAGAGGAGAGCGAAAGCGTCCCAGAGGTGACACAACCTGAGATGAGGGCGGCTATAACGCGGCTTCGGGCTAAGAATACGGCTCCGGGGCCCGATGGGGTTCCTGGCCGTGCTCTAGTCCTCGCTCTTAAGGACCTGGAGCCCCCACTGAGAGGACTTTTCTCAGCGTGCCTTGAGCGGGGCCAGTTTCCTAATCAGTGGAAAGCAGGTCGATTGGTCCTGCTCAGGAAGGCGGGGCGCCCTGCGGACTCACCATCCGCTTATCGGCCCATAGTGTTGCTAGACGAGGTAGGCAAGCTGTTTGAGCGAATAATCGCAGACCGCATCGTCAGCCACTTGTGCAGAGAGGGGCCGAACCTGGACGACAGCCAGTTTGGGTTTCGTCATGGGCGCTCTACCATTGACGCCATAATGAGGGTTAGAGTCCTGGCAGAGGAAGCGGTATCCCAGGGCGGGGTGTTACTGGCGGTGTCCTTGGACATCTCTAACGCATTCAACACCCTGCCTTGGAGTTGCATTAGGGAGTCGCTACGTTACCACCGGGTGCCTCCCTACCTCTGCCACGTTGTGGGGGCTTATTTAGCGGGAAGGTGTGTTACCTACACGGGACGCGATGGCGGAGGCCGGCGCGACATGTCGTGCGGTGTTCCACAGGGTTCGGTTGTGGGCCCACTCCTGTGGAACATCGGGTACGACTGGGTACTGAGAGGCGAGCTTCTACCGGGGGTGAGCCTCACGTGCTATGCGGATGACACGCTGGTCACGGCTCGGGGAAGTTCGCACAGGGAGGCAGCGTTGCTGGCTACGGTTGCGGTCTCGCAGGTCGTGAGTCGCATACGACGCCTGGGCCTAGAGGTGGCCCTCAACAAGTCGGAGGCCATCGCATTCCATGGCCCTCGACGGGCACCGCCGCCGGGGTCACACATTGTGGTCGGAGGGGCTCGTATCGCTGTCGAGTCAACTATGAAGTACCTAGGATTGGTGCTCGACAGCCGATGGAACTTCGGCCCCCAATTTCAGCGGCTGGTGCCCAAACTGATGGGCGCGGCGGGTGCGTTGTCAACGCTGCTTCCCAATTTAGGGGGCCCGAGCACCGCTTGCAGGCGGTTGTACGTGGGGATCGTGCGATCAATGGCCCTCTATGGGGCCCCGGTGTGGGCAGCTGACCTGACGGCCGGCAGCATCGCAGTACTGCGAAGGCCGCAAAGAGCGATGGCCGTCAGAGTCATAAGAGGATATCGCACGGTCTCTTACGAGGCGGCTTGCGCATTGGCCGGATCCCCGCCCTGGGACCTGGAGGCGAAGACACTCGCGACACTGCATCTGTGGCGCGAGGAGGCCAAGACACGGGGCGAGAGACTGATGCAGCGGCAGATCACACTGCGCCGGTCGGAGCTCCGTCAGGTCATGGTGGCGGAATGGCGGGAGAGGCTCTTGCAACCTACCGCCGGCCTGAATTTAATCGAGGCAATCCGGCCAGTGCTCGACGACTGGCTCGGGAGGAGGCACGGCTCCCTAACGTTTCGGGCGACGCAGGTGCTCTCGGGGCACGGTTGCTTCGGCAAGTACTTGTGTCGCATAGGCAGGGAGCCGGACGCTCGGTGCCATCACTGCGTCCACTGTCTGGAGGATACGGCGCGGCATACGCTGGCCGAATGTGTCGCATGGGAGGGGGGCCACGCCGTGTCCTCGTTTCAGAAGTGGGGAATGACCTGTCGCTGCCGACCGTGGTTCGTTCGATGGTTGGCAGTGCAGAGTCCTGGGACGCGGTGGTATCCTTCTGCGAAACAGTTATCTCGCAGAAGGAGGCTGCGGAAAGGGAAAGAGAGATCACAAGTACTCTCCCGTCCCGCAGCAGGCGCACTGGGCGTCGGCGGAGGGCAGATAATGCCCTCTTCCAGCCCCCCTAAATGGGTCCAGGGGTGGCGGACTCGGGGACATCCGTCGCCCCCCATTACAGAGGACCCGAGATGGCGGCGCGTAGTGTTCCACGCGCGCCTCTATAAGACGTAATTGGGGGAGTTTCACTCCCCCTACGGATCGGGGCCCGCAGAGTACGGGCCGTCACCAGTACGGGGCAGCGGAAGTCACATCTGCACTCGCAGCCCCCGACGCAAGTGCGAGAGGGAACACCGGGGTGGTTTTAGTCAGTAAGAGTCTGACAGACCCCTTTGCCCACCCCAGGGCGGAGGACATCCATGAGGATTTCCACCCCGACAAAAAAAAAAAAAGGTTAGGTTAGGTTTTTTTTTTTTTTTTTTTTTTGGAAACACCCGTCATCACAGGGCGTTAAACTTCTACCTCCGACGTTATCGGAGCCTATGATAGGTCTAATTTTCTTTCTCATGCCAGTTCTCACTATTTTTGCCTCTCGCACTTTCTTGCTGCATACTTTTTTCTTTCTGCATACATTGCATCTTTCTTTCTTTTTTGCCGGGTGGGATTCCCACTCTAAACCTATTCTGCTAGTCTATTGCTCATTCATGCGGGGGGTAGTCACAATCCATTTCCATCTTTTATTTGTTAAACAATTTTTTCTTATTCTAATACAATATCTTTACATTTTCTTATCTTACAATATCTTCTTACTTCTATATCTACTTAAACTATTGCTTACTCTAATGATATTTATCCTTATTTCTATGCTTTATATATATATATTTAAATATACTATTAGCATATTTCCTTACGCTGTTTTATTTCTATCTATTGCCTTCTGTGCGATCCTTGTGCAATAATCTAAAAATGTCTCCCTATTCTTTCCTCGCATCACTTCCCCAATTGTTTCTGTATCCAATTTTATTTGCAGTGCCTGTTCCAGTCCATATCTGTCCGCGGCATGTACAGGACATTCCAGAAGCAGGTGTGGAATTGTTTCGTCGGTGTTTGGATCGCAGATGCACGATGGACTCCCCTTGCACTTGAAACGATTCAGGTACTCGGAGAATCCACCGTGCCCCGTCATAATCTGTGTCCTGATGTTGGTTGTTTCCATCTTCCTTATTGTCCTATACGCCGCCACCGCATCTGGGAAAAAGATCTTGGTGATGTTGGCAGTTTGTCCGGACTTGTATCTCCGATTCCATTCGTCAAGCGTCCCCATGCGTATGTGGCGCTTGACGAATGAGATCGGACACATGTCATAGTCCGGTCTTTTCTTAAGGTTCATGGCGGCCTCTTTTGCGAGCTGATCCGCTCTCTCATTGCCTGCTAGCCCTGCGTGGGCCTTTATCCAGAACAAGGAAACAACCTTGTTCTGGAGAGATGCAGCTGTTAAATTCTGTCTGGCCTCTACTGCCAGGGGATGCAGGCAACTAGGGTTTTTCACGGTCAAAAGAGCCGCCATGGAGTCGCTGAAGACCCCGAAGGTAGGCGCCGTGGTTTTCCTGATTTCCCGCGTTGCCCGGCTTATCGCGAGTAGCTCAGCCTGGTAAACCGTACAGTATTTCGGTAGCGCCAACTTAAGGGTGCGCGTCTCGGCCTCTCCGTTCCATATGGACAGAGCTGCTCCGACACGCTCCTCAATCTTACTACCGTCTGTAAAAATTTTAACCTGTTGGTCCGAATTTGCGTCAACTTCCTCTCGGTTTACCAGGCCGACGATCTTCAAGTCGCTCTGCTCCGCGGGATGCGGGGATTCCAGTTCAGAGGTCATCCGCTCTACCTCTCTGTCCCCCAATATGGTCTGTGGTACCCCTTTCTTGGCTTTATACAGCGATGCCGCCTCTTGAATTCTAAGATCCAGGGGGAGTATCCCGGCCAGTAGGAGCACCGAGTTCAGTGAGACAGTTCGGTACGCCCTGCACATTTTCTGCGCTATTCCCCGCTGCACGACGCCAAGCTGTTTGATCATTCCCAGTTTGTTAGCGGCTTCCGCCCATGCGTTGGCGGCGTATAGGACTATTGGTTCTATTGCAGCCACATATATTATTTTAACTACCTCCGGATTTAGGCCCCAGTTTACTTTTGCGGCCCTACTCAGCTGTTTGTAGACTGCGATGGCCTTGCGACAAACTTCTGAGATGTGCGCATTGAACGTGAGCCTGTCGTCGATGGTGACACCTAGTATTTTAACTTTCTTGGACATAGCAATTTCGACCCCGCCCATGCTCAATCGCGGGGCGTCGTATTTCAGCTTATTCGTGATGACCATTGCAGTGGTCTTGTGTGGTGCGAAGTTTAGCTTATTTACCACGCCCCACGCCCGAACACGTTCGAGGGCGGCATTCGCCTGTCTCTCTATATCCAATGCCGTGTCTCCATCAAAGACTAGGATCACGTCGTCAGCGAAGGCTTGCGCATAATCTCCTCTTTTCTCGAGGTCTTTGAGGAGGGGGTCCAGTATGAGGTTCCAGAGAATGGGGCCTCCAATTGAGCCTTGTACGCAGCCCTTCTCCGTGCTTCTCTGATGCTCAGCGCCAGCGTATCTTACCCGTACTTTCCTGTCGCGCAGGTAGCTGTCAATGACCCTTCTCAGGTTGACCGGACACCTTTCCTCAGCCAGTCGGACCCTTATAGCCGGCCACCAGGCATTGTCGAAGGCTCCCTCTATGTCCAGCGATATTAATGTTATTATTTTCTTTTGTTTCAGCTTATTGCGTATTTTTTGCATGAGGGTATAGAGGGAGTCTTCGGTACTCCTTTGTGGCATGAATCCGTACTGGCGAGTACTCATCCTCGGTGCTATGTAAAACCTGAGTCGGGCCACTATCATTTTCTCATATATTTTCCCGAGTACTGGCAACAGGCCGATTGGGCGGTACGCCTTTGGTGTTGTGTAGTCTGTTTTCCCTGGTTTCCGTAGCATAATTACTGTTGCGTCCTTCCATACTCTGGGGAAGTGGTTGTAAGCTAGGCATTTGTTTAGGATCGCCAGGAACATTTCGGGGTCTTTGTTGATAGCACGATTGCAGATGTCGGCTGTGAGGCCATCCATTCCCGGAGCCTTCTTTGGATTGAAGGACTCGCTCGACGTCCTCAATTCAGCTATAGTGAATGGTGGGTCATATGGTTCACCATTTTCGCCTTCATTCACCGATTCCGCCTCTTGTCTGACACGGCTGTGGTGGAGGTTATCCGCAGCTGGGTGGTCCTCCGGATACAGGGTCTCCGCTATATATCGGGCAGACCCTTCCGCGTCCAGCACCTCCCCGTCTTTCACCAGCGGCGGGTCCTCCACCCTACTAGATGTCCTTCCTATAACCCTATAGATCCCCTCCCAGACCCCTTCCCTATCCTGTTTACAGCAGAACTCCTTCCAACTCTCGTTTAGGGCTCTGGCTGCCTCTAACTCATATACTTCTTTCTGTTGCAGGTACTCTTCGACAACGATGGATCTACGGACTGGAGCAGCGCACCTGATCCTCCTTTTTTTGGTAGCTACCGCTTTTTTCAGTTTTTCGAGTCTCTCCGACCACCACGGCAAGGTAAGTTTTTCAGTTTGTTTTTTAATTGGCATAGATGCTTTACATGCTTTTGTAATTATGTCTGTGTAATTGTTTACTATTTTATCTAATTGTTCTACTTTGCTTATTTTTTCTATTTCCTCTTTTGTGATTTTGTATTCTTGGCTCAACTGGGTAAATTTCGCATGA
Organism: Agrochola litura; assembly: GCA_949152395.1. NCBI lineage: Eukaryota > Metazoa > Arthropoda > Insecta > Lepidoptera > Noctuidae > Agrochola > Agrochola litura. Next base: position 24,390,668 of record OX424508.1, read on the forward strand.
AAATCTGACCAGTTGGCCTTTTTTGTGTTAAATATTCTGGTGGTTCTTTCTACCTTTAACCCTTTTGATTTGGTCTGTAAAATTTTGAAGACGATGCCGTTGTGGTCGGAGCTACTCAGACCCTCGACGACTTTCCAGTCTGCTACCTTGTCGAGGATATTTGCCGAACAAGCTGTTATGTCGACAAAGCTGCTATAGCGTTGTCCTCCCCTTACTGTGTCGAAGATCGGGATTTCTCCTGCGTTTAGTATATGCAGCCCGAGTTCCCCGAGAGTCCCGCATACCTCCTCTCCCCTACGGTCGACCGTCGGGCTGCCCCACCAAGTGCTTTTGGCATTTACGTCGCCTCCGACGATTATGGGCTTTGAGCCATTTTTGGTCACTATTTCTTTGAGGTGGTCTAAGTAGGGCTCCACTGGTTTGTCCGGCTCGAAGTATATGGACGCCAGGGTGATCTCCCAGGCACTGGTCTGAATCCCCACCACAACGATGTTATTTGTGGTGAGTTTCGGGTACTGCTTTATATTGAGATTGTTATCAAATACGGCAATTGCAGCCTTAACTGTCCCTTCTCCATCATCAGTGTTCTGGAAGATCCTTACTCCCTTATGGCTCTTTATTGTCCTGGTCCCTCCTATGTATGGCTCTTGCAGCAGTGCTACGGCTACCCCTTGTTTTTGTGCCTCGAGCAGCAGCTCGACTGTTGCAAGCATTTTTCGTTGGAGGTTCGCTTGAATATAGCTATATGTGGTGGTAGCAACGTTGGCGTTAACAGTACGCGACGGTCGACCGGGCCAGTTCATCCCACCGGTGGCGTACAGGGCACCCAGAGCTGAAGGCATTGTGCTCCATCTGCGTTATTTTCGCCTTTTTGCAGTTTCTGCAGGCGGGTGACTCCCCAGCTAGCCAGTCCGTGCACTCCGTTCTCAGGTGTGGTCCGCCGCAATGGCTGCATGCGTCTGCAGTCTCTTGGCAGTACTTTCTGCCGTGTCCGTACCCCAGGCAGCGCGTGCATTGGACTAGTGGAGTCTGGTCTTCCGCTCTGACCCGCTGGAGATCAATGTATACGTAGCCCCTTTCTGTCACCCGCCTCCAGACACTGGGCGACACACTTATAATTACATGATTGGTGTGAGGGTTTCTGGCTCTCTTTCTATATTTTATTACTATCCTATCCTCCCCCTCATCGAGGTCGCGGAAAACAGCCTCATTCTGGTTCCTGAGAGCCTTGAGGATGTCCTCATCAGTATTTACTGACAAGACATCCCCCAGCCTAACCAGCGGGTCCTTGTTCTCCACGTCCTCGATGGTGAGGCTGCCACCTTCTTTCCCTATTCTATCCTTCACTTTATCCCGCTCTTCCTTGGATCTAAAGCCCATTATTACTTTCCTATTTTTGGCCTTTCTTACCCTCTCCACCTTAACCCATCCCTCCTTAGCGTCTATGGCCTTTCTAACTTTTTCAAGCACCTCCTCTCCTGTTTCCGTCTCCACGGTCGAGGTGACCGCGACCGAGTGCAGTGTACGCTTTTGCAGTGCTCTGTCGCTCTGGAGCGCGGTCACCCGGGCGTAGGTAGGCGTTTGGCTAGTTTTTTTTTTTTTTTTTTTTTTTTTTTTTTTTTTTTTTTTTCGGCAGGAGTGGGAAATCCTCATGGACGCCCAGACTGCCTCACAGATGAGTCAGTCTGGGCAGTGCCGGACTCTTACCGGCTAAAACCACACTCCTGCCTTGCCTGATGTCCTCTGACATGATCAGAGCCTTTGTTTTGCGTTTGGGAGATCTTCATTTCACAGTTATAAAAAAAATTTTTACGACAAGCTTTTGTGGAGAGTTTCCTCTACTAGACAGCCGCCAAACTTAAATCTTAAAAATAACATTTCTGCTATCTATGCTATCTTTATTCTACCTATATTATTATATCTATGCTATATGTAGTACTTATACCTATTTGTTTTCTAACCGTACCAAATCCAGGATTTGTTATTTAAAGTTTTTTTTTTTTTTTTTTTTTTTTTTTTTTTTTTTTTTTTCATTTTAATTTATTATGATACTTTAAATATATACTTATTATATATTGAGTATCATATATTTGCTTATGCTATTTTATTCCTATTTATGACTACATTTCCTATTTTACTACAGTAATTTAAAAATTCTTTTCTTTTCTTTCCTTCTATTAGCTTTGGTAGATTTTGGGCATTTAATGTGACGGCAAGTTGCTGCTCTGTTTCATATCGCATTTTTGCGGTGATTGGGCACTCGAGCAGTATGTGCAATACGGTTTCTTCCACGCCGGGCTCACAGGCGCACGATGGATTCTCTTTACACTTGAAACGTTTCAGGTATGCAGAGAACCCACCGTGTCCCGTCAGAATTTGCGTGGTAATGCTCGTGGGGGCTATCTTCCGTACCACACTGTACGCTACCACCGCGTCAGGGAAGAAATATTTAGTGCCCGAAGCCGTGTCACCCAACTTATATCTCCCGTTCCACTCGTCAAGTGTTTCCGACCGGATACTTCGCCTGACGAATGATACGGGACACAGATCGTAATCCGGCTTCTTCTTCGAACCCAGGGCGGCTTCCTTCGCGAGCTGGTCGGCTCTCTCGTTTCCCACCAAACCTGCGTGGGCCTTGATCCAGAACAAGGAGACACTCTTGTTCTGAAGTTTACAGCGTCGTATGGTGTCTCTGGTTTCCACGGCCAAGGGGTGGGGGGAACTTACGCTGATCACCGACTGAAGAGCCGCCATGGAGTCGCTGAAGATGCCGAACGTGGCTTCACTGCGCTTGTGCACTTCTCTTACCGCTCTTTGTATAGCAAGGAGTTCAGCCTGATAGACGGTGCAGTAGGACGGTAATGCAAGCTTGAGGGCCTTTGTTTCGGTGGTGCTATTCCACAAAGATAGTGCCGCTCCGACTTTGACCTCAATCTTGCTGCCGTCGGTGAAAATACGCACGTCGAAATCACTGTGGTTTTTATATTGTTCCTCGTCTACCAGGCTTCCAAACTCCAGATTGATTTGCTCCGCGGGGTGTAGGGCCTCTATCGCTGGGGCCATCCGCTCAACCTCCCTGCCTCCCAGTATGTGCTGGGGCACTCCCCTCTTGGCTTCGTAGAGCGCAGCCGCTTCCCGGAAACGGAGGTCGAGTGGGAGTATCCCAGCCAGAACCAGTGCCGAGTTCAGGGAGACCGTGCGGTAGGCTCTGCACAGTTTCTGGGCAAACCCTCTTTGGATGACGTTGAGCTGTTTCTTGACCCCCAACTTATTGGCAGCCGGTGCCCATGCGCTTGCGGCGTACAGCACAGTCGGCTCTATTGCTGCGGTGTATATGGCCCTTATCACCTCTGGATTTAGACCCCAACTGACCCGGGCTGCCCTGGCCAGCTGTTTGTACATAGCTATCGCCTTCTTACAGACGACAGCTATGTGGTTGTTGAAGGTGAGTTTGGCATCTATAACGAGCCCTAATATTTTAACATCTTGGGACATTCCAATGTCGATCCCCCCCATACTCAGGCGTGGCGTGTCATACTTCAGCCTCCGCGTTAGCACCATCGCACAAGTTTTGTGCGGCGCGAATTTCAGCCGATTTCTGACACCCCACGCACGAACATGTTCAAGAGCGGCATTGGCTTGTCCCTCAATTTCTTGTGCCGTATCGCCGTCAAACAACAACACCACATCGTCGGCAAACGCCTGGCAGTAGTCGCCCCTACTTTCTAGCTGTTTCAGGAGCGGGTCAAGCAGCAAATTCCAAAAAATGGGCCCCCCAATGGATCCCTGGACGCATCCTTTGCTGGTCTGTCTCCTGCTCTCCTCCCCGGCGTACCTCACGGTGACCACCCTGTCACTGAGGTAGCTGCTGACTACCCGTCTCAAATTTACAGGACACTTTTCCTCAGCCAATCGTACCTTAATAGCGGGCCACCACGCACTGTCGAAAGCTCCCTCGATATCCAGTGACACAAGCGTGATGATCCTCTTCTGTGCCAGCTTTGCGCGGATGTATTGCACGAGGGTATAGAGAGAGTCTTCCGTGCTTTTTTGGGGCATAAAGCCGTATTGGCGAGTACTAATCCTAGGTAGCAAATAAAATTTGAGACGAGCAACCAGCATCTTTTCGTACACTTTCCCAAGGACAGGCAAAAGCCCAATCGGCCTGTACGACTTTGGTACGGTGTACGAGTCTTTGCCCGGCTTTCTGAGCACAACCACCGTAGCTTCCTTCCAGATCTTCGGGAAGTGGTGGTGTGCCAGGCATTTGTTCGTCAGTGCCAGGAAGTATTCAGGGTCACTTTTGATGGCATGCGAGCAAATATCGGCCGTGAAGCCGTCGGCTCCTGGGGCCTTTTTAGGATTGAACGACATCATGGACCTGCTAAGCTCGCTTTGGGTAAACGGTGGGTCATGTCATTCATCATGACTCCATGCGTTTACCATATCTGCCAGTTGTCGGGTTTGGCGATGATCCATGTTGTCTGCTTCCTCTCGGTCCTCGGGATAGAACGTCTCGGCCAACAGCCTCACTGAACCTTTCGCGTCCAGTGTCTCTCCTTCCCTCTGCAGTGGCAGATCTTCCTCTCTCTTCGCTATCCTTCCCATTACCCTATATATCCCTTCCCAGACTCCCTCTCTGTCTTGTTTCCCACAGAAGTCCTTCCAGCTCTCCGTTTGGGCTTTTGCTGCTGCTGCCTCATATTCTTCTTTTGCTTCCAGGTACAGCTGAACAACCATCGCTCTTCGGACCGGCGCTGCGTTCCTGACTCTCACTTTCTTGGTGGCGACCAACCTCTTCATCTCCGCGAGTTCCTCAGACCACCACGGCATAGTAAATGTTTCTGTGTTCTTTTTGTGTGGTATTGTGTCTCTACATGTGTCGGTAATTGCTTGTGTGTATGTGTTTATTTTTAATTCTAATTGATCTGTGGTGTGTACGTTTGACAAATCCACTAGGGTTAAATTTTTGTCCAGCATAATTTGAGACAGTTTCTCATGAAACTGCCTCCAGTTAGCTTTCCGTGTGTTGTATACCCTAGTGGTCCGTTCTATTGCAATTCGTTTTGATTTTTGAAGGTTAATGTTGAAGGCTATGCCGTTGTGGTCGGAACTCGTGAGGCCCTCCTCGATCCGCCAGCCATCCACCAGGTCGAGCATGTCCGCCGAACAGGCCGTCACGTCTACGTGGCTGCTATACCTTACTCCACCCCTCACAGTGTCAAAAGTTGGGATGTCCCCGGTGTTGAGGATCTGCGACCCTAATTCCCCCAGTGCTCCACACATTTGCTCTCCTCTTGCGTCTTCGTTGCTGCTACCCCACCAAGTACTTTTCGCGTTTGCGTCTCCTCCAATAACCAACCTGTTGGGGCCCGTTTCTCGCTCTATCCGTTTTAAATGCTCCAGGTATGGCTCAATGGGCTTATCCGGCTCGAAGTAGAAGGACACCAGCGTGATCTTCCAGGCTCTAGTTTGGATTCCCACCACAACGATGTTGTTTGTGGTGAGTTGTGGGTACTGAAAGATGTCTAAATCTTTGTCAAAGACGGCAATTGCCGCCTTTACAGTCCCTTCTCCTCCCTCAGAGCTCTGGAAGACCCTTACGCCCCGGTAGCCCTTCATCCTTCTCACCCCACCCACATAAGGCTCCTGGAGCATTGCTACGGCGATCTTGCGCTTGTCAGCTTCCAGCAGGAGCTCATTCGTGGCTAGCTGACTTCGTTGCAGGTTGGTCTGGATCATTTTGTACTTGGTGGTGGTCGTAGGGACAACTTTAGCAATATGCTACTGAGGCTCGGGCCAATGCGTCCCACTTCTTCCGCACCGGGCATTCGCTACTGAAAGCGTTGTGCTCGCAATTCACCATCTTACCTCTAGTGCAGTTGATGCATGCCGCCGCTTCGCCAATTCGTGTGTCTGGGCAGTCCGCCCTGTAATGCGGGCCGCCACAGTGGCTGCAAAGGTCGGCAGGCTCTTTGCAGAAGCGTTTGCCATGTCCGTACCCCAAGCAGCGGGTACACTGCACCAGTGGCGATTGATCCTCAACGCGCACTCTCTGGAGGTCAATTCTGAGTTTTCCTACATCAATCGCCCTCCTCCAAATCGTGGGAGAGACGCTCAGCACAACGTGGTTTATGTGAGGGTTCCTGGTCTTTCTCCTGTACTTTATAACCATCCTTCCTTCCTCGTCTCCGAGGTCATGAAAAATCTCCCGGTTCTGATTCTTAAGGGCTTTTAGGACTTCCTCGTCACTGTATACTAATAAAACGTCCCTAAGAACCAGAAGCGGGTCCCGGTTTGTCACTTCCTCGACGACGAGGTTCTCTCCGACTGCTTCAAGTCTTTCCTTTATCTTTCTCCTCTCCTCCCTTGTAGTACACCCCATGATCACCTTCCTGTCTTTCGCCTTCCTTACTCTTTCCACCTGCACCCAGCCTTCTTTAGCGTCCACTGCCTTCCTAATTCGCTCCAGAACCTCCTCACCGGTGTCCAATTCCTGTTTAGAGGAGACAACTACGGAGTGCAGCGTCGCTCGCTCCAGGGTTTGGCCCCCGGTCTGGCTCTTACGCGCTGCCGTTACATTAGCGTAGGTATTCTCCCCAACGCTTTCCCGATTGACCAAAATCTCCCGAAGTTTTTCCATCCGGTCGGTGTTTTCCTTAATTAGAGAGCTGTGTTCTTGAATAGTTTTCAGGAGCTCGATCTGACAAGTACTACTCTCACGAATGGGCTGGAAACTTTCGTCGGAATTCGGCAAAGCAGCAGGTACAACCACCGGTGTGGTTACAGACGCAGCAGATGGTTTGTTCCGCTCCGACTCCTTAACAAGCTCGTAAAGTCTGTTTATGGCACTGAGCACCTCCGCCTTAATCTCAGTCTTGAGGTTGCGAGAGTTGCCCAAGTGAAGTTTGGCTTTACTTAGGCAAGCTCTCGCCTCCGCTGTGAGACTGGGGTACCCAGACTCAGGCCTCTTTGGTAGTCTAGCGGTGTCCGCGGTTTCTCGGCGCGTCTACTGAGTGCTAGGAGCAGGTGATGTGTCGTCACGCTTGGGGTTGGTTGGGAGTTTGGTCTTGGGCTCAGCTGTTCCAGCCTCCCATTCACCGATGCTACGCCGAACACTCGTAAGCGATGGGGTTAGGTTAGGTTAGGTTAGGTTAGGTTAGGTTAGGTTTTTTTTTTTTTTTTTTTTTTGGGCAGGAGTGGGAAATCCTCATGGACGCCCAGACTAACTCACAGATGAGCTAGTCTGGGCAGTGCCGGACTCTTACCGGCTAAAACCACACTCCTGCCTTGCCTGATGTCCTCTGACATGATCAGAGCCCTTGTACTTCTTTTGCGAGATGTCAAGTCAAGGTTATCAAAATTTCAACAAGCAGTTACAGAGAGTTTCCTCCACTAGACAGCCAACAACAAATAACACTATTCCAATCTATTCCAATATCACTATATCTATGCTATGCTAACCTATATCACTATATCTATGCTATATCTACAATATTTGAGGTTTCTCACCGTACTAAATCTTAATTGTCACTATGTTTTTGTTTTTTTTTTTTTTTTTTTTTTTTTTTTCCTCTTTTTCTTTTTATGATACTTTAAGTATATACTTATTATATATTAAGTATCATATATTTTCTTAAGCTACTTTATTTCTATTTATGACTAAGTTTCCTACTTTGCTACAATAATTTAAAAACGCTTTTCTATTTTTACCTTCCATTATACTTGGTAGATTTTGGGCGACCAATGCGACGGCGAGTTGTTGCTCTGTTTCAAATCGCATCTTTGCGGTGATTGGACACTCGAGCAATATGTGCAGTACGGTTTCTTCCACGTCAGGCTCACAGACGCACGATGGATTCTCTTTACACTTGAAGCGTTTCAGGTATGCAGAGAACCCACCGTGTCCCGTCAGGATTTGCGTGGTTATGCTCGTGGGGGCCATCTTCCGTACTACACCGTACGCTACCACCGCGTCAGGGAAGAAATGTTTAGTGCCCGAAGCCGTGTCACCTGACTTATATCTCCCGTTCCACTCGTCAAGCGTTTCCGATCGGATTCTTCGCTTGACGAATGATACGGGACACATATCGTAGTCCGGCTTCTTCTTCGACCCCAGGGCGGCTTCCTTCGCGAGCTGGTCGGCTCTCTCGTTTCCCTCCAAACCTGCGTGGGCCTTGATCCAGAACAAGGAGACACTCTTGTTCTGGAGCTTACAGCGTCTTATGGTGTCTCTGGTTTCCACGGCCAAGGGGTGGGGGGAACTTACGTTGATCACCGACTGAAGGGCCGCCATAGAGTCGCTGAAGATGCCGAACGTGGTTTCACTGCGCTTGTGCACTTCCCTTACCGCTCTTTGTAGGGCCAGGAGTTCAGCCTGATAGACGGTGCAGTAGGACGGCAAGGCGAGCTTGAGGGCCTTTGTTTCGGTGGTGGTATTCCACAAGGATAGTGCCGCTCCGACTTTGCCCTCAATCTTGCTGCCGTCGGTAAAGATACGCACATCGAAATCTCTGTGGTTGCTATATTGTTCCTCGTCTACCAGGCTTCCAAACTCCAGACTAATTTGCTCCGCGGGGTGTGGGGCCTCTATTGCCGGGGCCATCCGCTCAACCTCCCTATCTCCCAGTATGTGCTGGGGCACTCCCCTCTTGGCTCCGTAGAGCGCAGCCGCTTCCCGGATACGGAGGTCGAGTGGGAGTATCCCAGCCAGAACCAGTGCCGAGTTCAAGGAGACTGTGCGGTAGGCTCTGCACAGCTTCTGAGCAAATCCCCTCTGGACGACGTTGAGCTGCTTCCTAACCCCCAACTTGTTTGCAGCTGGTGCCCATGCGCTTGCGGCGTACAGCACAGTCGGCTCCACTGCTGCGGTGTAAATTGCCCTTATCACCTCTGGGTGCAGACCCCAGCTGACCCGGGCTGCTCTGGCCAGCTGCTTGTACATAGCTATCGCCTTCTTACAGACGACAGCTATGTGTCTGTTGAAGGTTAGTTTGGCATCTATAACGAGCCCTAGGATTTTAATGTCTTGGGACATGCCAATGTCGATCCCCCCCATGCTCAAGCGCGGCGTGTCGTACTTGAGCCTCCGCGTTAGCACCATCGCACTGGTTTTGTGCGGCGCAAATTTCAGCCGATTTCTGACACCCCACGCACGAACATGTTCGAGAGCGGCATTGGCTCGTCCCTCGATTTCTTGTGCCGCATCACCGTCAAACACCAACACTACATCGTCGGCAAATGCCTGGCAGTAGTCGCCCCTACTCTCCAGCTGTTTCAGGAGCGGGTCAAGCAGCAGATTCCAAAATATGGGCCCCCCTATGGATCCCTGGACGCACCCTTTGCTGGTTCGTCTCCTGCTCTCCTCCCCGGCATACCTCACGGTGACCACCCTGTCACTGAGGTAGCTGCTGACTACTCGTCTCAAATTTACAGGACACTTCTCCTCAGCCAATCTGACCTTAATAGCAGGCCACCACGCACTATCAAATGCTCCCTCAATATCTAGTGACACAAGAGTGATTATTTTCTTCCGTGCCAATTTTTCGCGGATGTACTGCACGAGGGTAAAGAGGGAGTCTTCAGTGCTTTTTTGGGGCGTAAAGCCGTATTGGCGAGTACTGATCCTGGGTAGCAAATAGAACTTGAGACGAGCAACCAGCATCTTTTCGTACACTTTTCCAAGGACAGGCAAAAGCCCAATCGGCCTGTACGACTTTGGTATAGTGTACGAGTCTTTGCCCGGCTTTCTGAGCACAACCACCGTAGCTTCCTTCCAGATCTTCGGGAAGTGGTGGTGCGCCAGGCATTTGTTCAGCAGTGCCAAGAAGTAATCAGGGTCACAATTTATGGCCTGAGAGCAGATGTCGGCTGTGAAGCCGTCGGCTCCCGGGGCCTTTTTAGGGTTGAATGACATCATAGATCTGCTAAGCTCGCTTTGGGTAAACGGTGGGTCATGTCGTTCATCATGACTCCACACGTTTACCATCTCTGCCAGTTGTCGGGTTTGGCGATGATCTATGTTGTCGTCTTCCTCTTTGTCCTCGGGATAGAAAGTATCGGCCAACAGCCTCACTGAGCCTTTCGCGTCCAGTGTCTCTCCTTCCCTCTGCAGTGGCAGATCTTCCTCTCTCTTCGCTATCCTTCCCATTACCCTATATATCCCTTCCCAGACTCCCTCTCTGTCCTGTTTCCCACAGAAGTCCTTCCAGCTCTCCGTTTGGGCTTTTGCTGCTGCTGCCTCATATTCTTCTTTTGCTTCCAGGTACAGCTGAACAACCATCGCTCTTCGGACCGGCGCTGCGTTCCTGACTCTAACTTTCTTGGTGGCGACCAACCTCTTCATCTCCGCGAGTTCCTCAGACCACCACGGCATAGTAAATGTTTCTGTGTTCTTTTTGTGTGGTATTGTGTCTCTACATGTGTCGGTAATTGCTTGTGTGTATGTGTTTATTTTTAATTCTAATTGATCTGTGGTGTGTACGTTTGACAAATCCACTAGGGTTAAATTTTTGTCCAGCATAATTTGAGACAGTTTCTCATGAAACTGCCTCCAGTTAGCTTTCCGTGTGTTGTATACCCTAGTGGTCCGTTCTATTGCAATTCCTTTTGATTTTTGAAGGTTAATGCTGAAGGCTATGCCGTTGTGGTCGGAACTCGTGAGGCCCTCCTCGATCCGCCAGCCATCCACCAGGTCGAGCATGTCCGCCGAACAGGCCGTCACGTCTACGTGGCTGCTATACCGTACTCCACCCCTCACAGTGTCAAAAGTTGGGATGTCCCCGGTGTTGAGGATCTGCGACCCTAATTCCCCCAGTGCTCCACACATTTGCTCTCCTCTTGCGTCTTCGTTGCTGCTACCCCACCAAGTACTTTTCGCGTTTGCGTCTCCTCCAATAACCAACCTGTTGGGGCCCGTTTCTCGCTCTATCCGTTTTAAATGCTCCAGGTATGGCTCAATGGGCTTATCCGGCTCGAAGTAGAAGGACACCAGCGTGATCTTCCAGGCTCTAGTTTGGATTCCCACCACAACGATGTTGTTTGTGGTGAGTTGTGGGTACTGAAAGATGTCTAAATCTTTGTCAAAGACGGCAATTGCCGCCTTTACAGTCCCTTCTCCTCCCTCAGAGCTCTGGAAGACCCTTACGCCCCGGTAGCCCTTCATCCTTCTCACCCCACCCACATAAGGCTCCTGGAGCATTGCTACGGCGATCTTGCGCTTGTCAGCTTCCAGCAGGAGCTCATTCGTGGCTAGCTGACTCCGTTGCAGGTTGGTCTGGATCATTTTGTACTTGGTGGTGGTCGTAGGGACAACTTTAGCAATATGCTACTGAGGCTCGGGCCAATGCGTCCCACTTCTTCCGCACCGGGCATTCGCTACTGAAGGCGTTGTGCTCGCAATTCACCATCTTACCTCTGGTACAGTTGATGCATGCCGCCGCTTCGCCAATTCGTGTATCTGGGCAGTCCGCCCTGTAATGCGGGCCGCCAGGTTAGGTTAGGTTAGGTGAGGTTAGGTTAGGTTAGGTTAGGTTAGGTTAGGTTAGGTTAGGTTAGGTTAGGTTAGGTTAGGTTAGGTTAGGTTAGGTTAGGTTAGGTTAGGTTAGGTTAGGTTAGGTTAGGTTAGGTTAGGTTAGGTTAGGTTAGGTTAGGTTAGGTTAGGTTAGGTTAGGTTTTTTTTTTTTTTTTTAATAAACACCCGTCATCACAGGGCGTTGCGTGTTTCCTCTGACGTGGATTTATCAGAGACCTTTTTTTACATTTCATTAATAAAATATCATGGTACAGAATTTTTAACTTATCCTAGTTTTACATTTATTTTAGTTATACCTACATATTCTTAAAATCCTTATTTTTATTTCTAATGCAAAGATAGCTTATTTTACTTTCTAACAGGTGTTGACTTTTACTCTTACATTGATTACTTTCCAATATATTCTTACAATACTTGAATGTATATCTTTATACTTTGTTCCTTTTTACAACTTTGGCAGCTATTTCTTTGCAGTATTTTAAAAACTTTTGTCGTGTTTGTTTGTTTTCTATTATTTTTGGTATGTTTTCTAAATTGATGCTAACTTCAGTTTCTACTTCAAAATTATACTTGTCTTGTCCAAATATGGGACACTCCATTATAATGTGCGGCACGCTTTCCTTCTTTTCAGGGTCGCAGGTACATGCCGGACTCTCCTTGCACTTGAAACGGTTCAAATACTCAGAGAACCCGCCATGTCCCGTCAGCACTTGTGTTACTAGGGGATCAACTTTCAATTTACGTACAATTTTATAGGCCGTGGTTGCGTCAGGAAAGAAGATTTTGGTGGTTGATGCAGTTTCCCCCGACCGGTATCTCGTGTTCCATTCGTCAAGCGAATCCATTCGGATTTGTCGCTTGACGAATGAAAACGGGCACAGATCGTAATCTGGTCTTGATTTTTTCCCTAACGCTGCCTCTTTTGCCAATTCATCAGCCCTTTCATTCCCCTCCAATCCTGCATGAGCCTTGATCCAGAACAATTCAAGGGTTTTACCGCAATTTGTTAGTTTCTGGATGTTCTTCCGGATTTTAAATGCGAGTGGATGGAGGGAAACGCCTTGAGTCACCGTTTCCAGGGCTGACCTGGAGTCGCAGTATACTTCGACAACTGGAGATGTGTGTTTCAAGGCCAGCTCGGAGGCTTTATGCAGAGCTAATAGCTCGGCCTGATAAACAGTGCAGAACTGGTCCAACTTAAACTTTTGGGCTTTGACCTCAATCCCATTTTCCCAGAGGCACAATGCTGCACCGACTTTGCCCTCAATTTTACTTCCGTCGGTGAAAATCTTTGGGTTACTAAGTCCTCGCTGGTCCATTTCTGCACCGTTCACCACGCATTCAAACTGTATACCGATCTGGTCTGCAGGGTGTGGTATTTGTATATGTGGGACCGGTAACTCAATTTCTCGGTCTCCTGTCACTCTCCGCGAATATCCTCTTTTTTCTTCATAAAACGAGGCTGCTTCCCGTATCCTGAGATCCAGTGGAAGCAGTCCGGAGAGTAACAAGGCCGAGTTTAACGAAGTTGTCCTATACGCTTGGATGATTTTTTGCACAAACCCACGCTGAACCGCATTGAGCTGCTTCTTCAAACTTACTTTATTTGAAGCTGGTGCCCAAGCACTTGCTGCGTACATTATAACTGGCTCCACTACTGCGATGTATATGGTCCTGATTATCTCGGGTTTCAGGCCCCAACTGATTTTTGCGGCTCTTGCCAGCTGCTTATATAAATTTAGCGCCTTCCTACATACGTTCGAGGCGTGAGCGTTAAACGTCAATTTATCATCAATTGTGAGACCTAATATTTTGATCTCCCGAGACATGGCAATGCCCTCCCCGCCCATGTTCAGAAGTGGTGTGTCATACTTTAGTTTATTTGTGATGACCATGGCTTTTGTTTTGTGCGGTGCAAACCTAAGTTTGTTTTTGACACCCCACTTCTGCACGTGTGCGAGGGCCACATTCGCCTGCCTCTGGACATCAAGTGCTGCGTCACCCGAGAAAATCAGTACCACATCATCTGCGAAGGCTTGGCAGTAATCGCCTCGTTTTTCCAGTTCTTTGAGCAGGGGATCAAGGAGCAAATTCCAGAAAGTAGGGCCCCCTACAGAGCCTTGTACGCAACCTTTACCTGTTTCCTGTATGTGTTCCGCTCCTGCATACCTAACCCTCACTTTCCTGCCGCTCAAATAGCTGTCTACTAGACGTCGCAGGTTCACCGGGCATGTTGTTTCTGCAAGTCGGCATTTCATAGCCGGCCACCAGGCGCTATCGAAGGCTCCCTCTATGTCCAACGAAACGATAACAATGATCTTCTTCTCTTTTAGTTTAAGTCGAATATGTTTTATCAGGTCATAGAGGGAGTCCTCAGTGCTGCGCTGCGGCATGAACCCATACTGACTCCTGCTTGCCTCGGGTAGAATATGCCACCTAATGCGACGTACCAGCATCTTCTCCAGGATCTTACCCAGTACAGGCAATAGCCCAATCGGCCTGTATGCTTTGGGGTGTGTATAATCATCTTTTCCAGGTTTTCTGAGGGCTACGACTACTGCCTCCTTCCAGATAGTCGGGAAGTGGGACAGGCTAAGACATCTGTTTAATACTGCCAGGAATAGTTGCGGGTTGTGTGTTATAGCGGCCCTGCATATGTCCGCTGTAAGTCCGTCGATCCCAGGAGCTTTCTTAGCGTTAAAACTAGATGCGGCCCACTTCAGTTCTTCCGTTGTGAATAGAGGATCGTATGTTTCACCATCCGTCTTTTCGTTTACTTTATTCGCCAACTCTCTAACTTGTTTGTGGTCCTCATCGTCGTCCTGCGTTTTATCCTCAGGATAAAACGTCTTTGCAAGCATCCTGGCTGACTCCTCACTGCTAAGAACACTATTTCCTTGCACTAACGGTGTGTCCTCCTGCCTGGTGGCTGTGCGATTTATCACCCTGTATATACTGTCCCACATAGTTTCACGCTCCTGTTTTCCGCAAAACTCTTTCCAGCTCGCTGTCAGAGTGTCTTCCATCTTCTTCTTATACTCTTCCTTTGCTGTGAGATACAAGTTGACTACAAATTCTCGGCGTCCCGGTGCAGCACAAGAGATTCTTCTCTTTCTCCTCTTGACGTCCTCCCTCATTTGTGACAACTCCTCTGTCCACCAAGGCAATCCTGTCTGCTGTCTTTTGTTGACAGTCGGTATGGTCCCTTCACATGCTTCCCCTATTGCATCCGTATATGTTTCGGTTATCTTGTTCAAATCTCCTATTGAGTCTATCCTGTCTATTTCTGTTTTGTTTAGATTATTGTGTTCCCAGATTTGGTTTAGTTTCCCATAAAATTGTACCCATTTTGCCTTTTTTGTATTAAATTTTCTAGTAGTTCTTTTTATGTCCATTCCTATTGATTTTTCCAGTTTTAATTCAAACAGGATTGCCCTGTGGTCTGAAGTGGTGACGTCTCCTGTTAGTCTCCAGTTTGCCACCCGCCCAAGCATGTCTTCTGTACATGTAGTTATATCCACACAGCTGCAATATCTTTGACCTCCTCTGATGACATCGAAAGTGGGAGTTGTTCCGAGATTTAAGATCTGAAGTCCTAACTCATCCAGCATGCCTGCCAAAGCCTCCCCTCTCTGGTCCGCTTCTCGACTTCCCCACCACGTGTTCCAAGCGTTGACATCCCCTCCCAACATTACGTCCCTGACTCCAATCTCCTCCACAATTTTCTTGATGTGGTCCAAGTCTGGCTCGATAGGCTGTCCACCATCCAGGTACACTGACACAACTCCTATTTCCCATGCTCCTGTCCTCAACTTCGCCACTGCGAAGTTTTCAGTTGTCAAGGTTGGGCACTGTGTGACGTCTATAGTATCATCAAAGAGTACGATTGCCGCTTTATTAACCTTCTCGGTTTTCCGCACGCATTGCACTACTCGCGTACCTGGATAGCTCTTCATTTCTCCGATCCCACCTATATATGGCTCCTGGACCATTGCAAACGCCCATTTCCTTTTACCTGCTTCTACTATTAATTCAGCTGTGGCGAGTTTGCACTTCTGGAGATTTGCCTGTGCCACGCAATATTGGTGGGGTCTGCCTTCACCTACACTACATGTCCCGTTTTCACCTGTGACCACCTTAGCAATACGCTACGGTGGATCTCGCTAGGGTATCCCATCGTTTTCTTACCGGGCACTCGGGACTAAACGCATCGTGACCCACATGTTCCAGCTTGGCCCTAAGACAGTTTCTGCATGTCGGATCCACCCCGGTGAGCCAATCTGGACATTTCGTTCTGAGGTGTGGACCCGCGCAGTGGCTGCACAAGTCTACTGGGTCTTCGCGACAGATTCGTTTTCCGTGTCCAAATCCTAGACAACGCGAACACTGTATAAGCGGGGACTGATCTGCTACCCTAAGCCGCTGTATATCAATATGGACTGTGCCGACTTCCGTTAGTCTGCTCCATATAATTGGCGATACGCTCAACACGATGTGCGCAGTGTGCGGGTTTCTGGCCTTCCTTCTATATTTTACTGTCACTCTTTCGTTCTCCTCACTAACACCCCTGAATATGTGATGGTTTTGGGAATGCAGAGCCTTAAGGACATCTTCGTCGGTGTTGTATTGGAGAACTCCACGTATGATCACCAATGGGTCTTTGTTCCTTACTTCCTCAACGTTTAGTTCTGTTCCTGCTCTATTTATTCTGTCCTTGACTCTATCGATCTCTTCCTGCGTATTGCACCCCACTATCACCTTTCTATCTCTTCCTTTCCTGATCTTATCTATTCTGACTCCTTCTTCTTTGGCGTTTACGGCCTTTCGTATTTTGTCGAACACTTGTTCCCCCGTGTCTTTCTCATCCTTTGAGGTGACTACCACTGAGTGCATAGCCGTTGTCTCTAGGTGTTGCCTTCTTGGAGAACCGGCTGCCACACTAGCGTAAGTCACTCTTTCCTCTCTCATTTTTTGCTCTATCTCTATGACTTCTTTTAATTTTTCCATTTCCTTACGGTTTTCTTCGAGCTGCCTTCCATGCTCTTCTATTTTCTTAATCAGTTCGCTGTCTTCTTTATCCTTTCTTGTATCCTTTATAACTCTCTTTTCCTGTTCTACGCAAGCTTTAATTCCTTTGTCAGAGCTCTTTTCCGCTTCACCTTCTTTGACCAGTTGAAAAAGCCGTTCTATGGCATAAGTGACCTCTGCTTTGATATCTGTTCTCAGATTTCTTGAGTTGCCGAGGTGCAGCTTAGCTTTGATCAAGCAAGCTTTCGCTTCAGCCAATCTGTTTGCGTATTTCGGGTTTTCAGTTTTCGGTGATGTACTCGAAGCCTCGGCAGATGCGGAGCGCGTCACTAACTCCTTTCTCTCCTGTGGTAGGTGCGACTTCGGTTTTGGCTTCGAGGGGGCCAACGTGACCGTCTTTGATGGTGTCTTTGGGGATGCCGTCTTTTCCTCTGACCTTCCAGATTCCCAATCTCCTATACTTTTCCTTACTTTGGAAGTCAGGTCAATATTTTTTGTAGAAGGGCCTGCCTTCTCTGTCTCATTTGATGGGCTTGGATAGCCCTCGTCTCTCTTAGCGTCCATGTCTTTTTTTGCAGGAGTACGATATCCGAACATTTCCAGAGGAACACGTCGATCTTTGTGAATATTACGTCAATAAACGTTGTGTTGACAATAGTCGATAAAAATTATATTGTGTATAAGGTTTGTATAAGTTATATATAATAGTTTTGCAGAAATTATACAAAAATATCTGCAAATAGTCAGTTAGTTGCGTCCGAAGGAAAATTAAACTATTTAAGAAATAATAGTTGTAGAGTCACAGACTCTATCCGTTTTTTATTTTAGTCAAGTTTTGCCTGTTCTTCGTAGAACCAGTCTTTCTACCTAGGGTCTAAAGTATTCCTAATTAAAAATAATATAGTTTATCAAAACATTTAATAGCTCTACGTAGAGTCTGTTCTACGCTTTAAACCAAAGGTCTCTATGTTTGAAACTGAATGTAAAAAACCGCACCTCGATAGGACAAAAACTGGCTGAGATAAACAGGTTTCAATTTTTCCAATATGGCGGTCAAAATGGCCACCAAACTTAAAAATTTTGTAGTTGCGTCAGTTTTTATCGCAAAAGAATGCGGTTTTGATAGCTGTGGTAAGCTCGTCAAATTCTAAACTGTAGAGCATTTGCCCGATGGTAAAATTTTTATTTTATTTTTTTCTTTTTTGCTCTACAATTGTAGAGTCGGTCATAAATCTTCCAAGTCACGTCACGCCCGTTCAAAAGAGTCCAAACACAGGCAATTTGTGACCAAGGAGACTTAAGATATCTTTAAATGAAGTTTTCCAAGATGGCGTCACCAGAAATTTGCGATAGCTGTAGCTTCGGTTATATTCAACCTAGATTATCCGTGTTTGGGCTCTCTAAACTTGGATTTTTGCGGCCTATACACTGAAATAGCTGCCAAAGCTGTACAAGAATTTTTATTTTTTGCTATCGAGTGATGTAATGACATTAACGTAGAAATTAAATAACACTGTGGTTTTTTACAGTAAAAATCTGAAATTTCGGAGACTGATACTAATAATAAAGACAATAATTTAACAATATTAAAAACACTGTGCTAACGCTTTAGTTTTTGAAATAATTAACATTGAAAATGTACAAAATAAAACAAAAATCCAAATGTCAATAACTTCTATACCACTTAACTTTTCAGTAAGCTTGATATGGATTTCAACTGGTCCTATTGTCTGCCAAGTTATGCTGATGTCAAATGCTGCCCGCCGCAACTGGATGAGTGACCTCGTGGCCACGTGGTTTTTGTATTTCTTTGAATATTTCCGTGAGTTTTCACAGGAAAAATCTGGAACTGAAACTCTTGCTAGAGCCTCTTGGTGTGCATCTTTTGGCACTGAAAAATGTATATGTCACCGCGATAAATCGAGCAGCGTTTCACTTTGAATGTTTAAATTTCACTTAATTTTCACTTTTTCACAGGGAAAATTTTTTCTATTGCACTCCGGAAAGTTTTTTAACCACCACCACACGCGCGTCACTTTTCCGCAACTTTTGATATGTATCACAAAGGGGTACGGCAACAATTTACCACTTTTTCGATTTTTTAAGTACGGAGCAGGTACAAAACGTGGCGTTCCGGGCGGCGGTTCAAGCCAGACTGGTTAGGTTAGGTTAGGTTAGGTTAGGTTAGGTTAGGTTAGGTTAGGTTAGGTTAGGTTAGGTTAGGTTAGGTTAGGTTAGGTTAGGTTAGGTTAGGTTAGGTTAGGTTAGGTTAGGTTAGGTTAGGTTAGGTTAGGTTAGGTTAGGTTAGGTTAGGTTAGGTTAGGTTTTTTTTTTTTTTTTTTTTTTTTTTTTCGGCAGGAGTGGGAAATCCTCATGGACGCCCAGACTGCCTCACAGATGAGCCAGTCTGGGCAGTGCCGGACTCCTACCGGCTAAAACCACACTCCTGCCTCACAATTTGTCCACAGACTTGGAGGTCCGTGCCTTTGTTTATGTACATTTCATTTGTTTACAGTATTTTTTTTTTTTTTTCACTTATTCAGTTATTGTGCTCCTACATTGGACACATATTAGCTTAAATACTAATCTTAAAATCTACGTGAGTCCATCAACATATTTATTCATATACATATATCATTTTTTTTTTTTTTTTTTTTTTTTTTTTTTTTATTATTATTATTAACACAGGCATTAATTATTCTATTGTTACACATTTATTTTTATACAAACAAAGTTTTACTGCATGGATTGATTGAAACTTCATGGCAGTGCGAGCCGACCAGCCCCAGGCGACAGCTTCTGTTCACGGATATGACGTACACATCTGCGCCGTTCAGTACAACCATTTCTTAGGGAACTGATCGACCAGACGTGCAACGCCACCATCGGCGGGACATTTACGTAAGCATGACAGACTCGCTCTGCCATGAAATTTTACATGATTCTGTTTTGGCGGTACGTGGAGGGTTGGGATTGGTTAGTATTGGAGTGTTGGAAGTATGGATGTGGTCTGGTTTGTGGAGTCTTATTTGAGGCGGGATGTCACGACCAGGGATTTCGCTAGCCCGAGCAGGGCTTCCACGACTGCTGCGTCTCGATGTTTCATGGCCATCTTAAGGTTGTAGTCGATGACCGTTTTGGTAGGCGCATCCATCGCCCTCTTCGCAAAGCGGCCTGTGGCGTCGTCGGCGTCGTCGGAGTAGTAGACGCAACTGACAGTATGTCTCGACACCGCCACCACCGCGTGGGAGATGCTTTCGTGGACCTGGAGCCTCCTGGACTTCGTGTTGACGATGATTACGCTGTCGTAGGTCAACCCCTGAGCCTCGTGGATTGTTAACACGCGCGACCCTTCACCGGACCCGTACCCCTGGCTCATAAGAGTAGCTTTCTCCTCTTGCGTGTGAACCAGGAACAGGGTGTTTTGAGCGGTGCTCGGTATTTGCGCTCCTGTGTAACCTTCCACTCTCAAGGAGTGGACCCGCGACAGTGATGACTTGGAGGAGTATATACCGGAGTATATCTCGCTCAGTGCAAAGGCCACATCCATCGGATTGCGATGTGTGCAAAGCAACTCTTGGGTGATTCCAGCCACCAGGTTTGGACGGGTATACCTTAACTCGAATAGGTTCTCTCGGTCCAAAAATGGAAGCTGGTTTACGTCTCCGATGAGGACCACCTCGCTTGCTCCCGACAACTTTACTGCCATAACTATGGCCCCAAAATGGTTCATTAGAGCTTCGTCTACCGTGAGGCGGTAGCATTTCTCTTGTTTCTTGAATCCATTTGCTAAAATTGAGGCCATAGTGCGCACCTTTGTCTTTACTTGGTCTCCTAAGCGGTGCGCAAGCTTTTCCCTGAGATCTTTGGCAGCTTCGGTCGTCGTGGTGGCTACGACGTCCTTCTCCCCATCGAAGTGCTTCACCACCCAGGTTGTCTTGCCGCAACCCGGGACTCCGTTGACCCACCTGATACTGGGTACCACCCAATTTACCTGTGATGCTAGGGTGTCTGAAGTCCCCAAAATGGACTGTGCCATTTCGAGGATCTTATCGTCCAGCATGATCTTGGTACATTTGGCGGTAACCACTATCGGGTCGTCGTTTGGTGTTTTAAACTTCAGTTTGCCTGAGCGCTCCGTTTCCTCCTCGTCCAGGGTCACAAAACCACTCTGCGCACTGTAGGCTGCCATGTACGACCCCGTCATTTCCCCTTTGATGACTTGAGATGTGACGTTGTTGTACACTGCCGCCCCTGCTTCCTCGAGTAGTACCCTTAGCAGTCCTTCTGTGTTTCTCTGGAAGGTCTGCAGGATCTTCCTGCATGTCATAAGATTGACCTCTCTGGTCGCTCTCACGATTGCTATGTACTCGAGGAACGCGCTCTTTACGTGGTCCGTGGTGCCTGAATTAACTGCGAGGGTCGGCGGGCTGACTTGCCCCTTGTCGGCTCTTGTAGGCGTAGGCTTCTGTGATGTTGGTTCTTTCGCCTTTCTTTTAAAGAACCTCTCCATTGCTGTTGGTGATGCGTGGCTGGTGCTTGGGAGCAGTGCGTTGAGGAAAGTGCCGAAGGCTTTCAGGCGACTCCTCGACCGGGCCTGGTCCTCCAGGCTAGCGGTTTTGCTCTGCTCCTTTGCAGCTTTTTCGGCGGCTGCCTTTTGCTGGGCCCTCTCTGATCCGCTTTGAGTGATCGAGCCTGACGTGGAGCTCGTCGCGTCGGCTGTTGGGTGTCTGGGAGCTTTGAGGAAACTCAGAGTTTCCCCTCTGTCCTCATACACTACTACCTCGTGGTGTTCTGAAGCTTTTAGACAGCCGAAGCGATCTGCGACGTCTCCTCTTTCCCCCTCGATCATCATTGCGTCGATGCTGATGGTACGGGCTGTGACTGCCATGTACTCTCCTACCTCCCTGATCTTTTGAAGCAGTGAGCTTGCTTGGGCAAATGGAGTCTCCTCTCTCCACTCGAATAGTGCGATAGTCTTTCCTTTGACTCGCACCAGACGGCATCGGTGAGTAGCTACTTCCACATGCGGCAGTGCGGCGTACTTACTGCCTTTCATGCTCGTTTTGGTGGTGCTTCCGTTGATCAGGGCAGCAAGGCCTGGTGAGATATGTATACGGGCTCCAGCTCGGCTCGAGCCCACGCAGAAGCTTATGCCTAGCCTCTCTCCTTCTCTGTTCATGAAGAGGGCGACGCCTCGCAGTCTGACGCCAGGGGCTCCGTCTCCCCCGCATGCCAGGAGCTCCGAGATGGACATGGAGTTGAGTGCTGGTTGTAGGCTGGCTTGTGCTATCGCTGCTGCTGGTGCTGCCACGAGTGCTGGTTGTTGAGTTATGTTTGTACGAGTATGTGTGGTTTGAGTGATTGTTGTTGTTGTTGTTGTGGAGTTTGCTGTGGTTGTTGTTGTGGTCGTAGATGGTGGTCGGTTCCGACTACGCAAGGGTGCGTCCGTTTTGTTGGCCGCTGCTGCGACTATGGAGACTTTGCTCGCGAATGCCAAGAATAGTTTTCTGGAAGCCGGTCTCCCCATGATGGTGTGGAGTATGGACTGGCTTAGCTGGGTTCCGATCTTTACTTCCAGCTCTATTCTGTCGTGACTGAATCGTGGGCATTCGAAGAGCAGGTGCCAGACTGTCTCTTCGCAACCTGGGTCACAGACGCACGAGGGACTATCTTTGAGATGGAAGCGGTGGAGATACGCTGAGAATCCTCCGTGTCCTGTTAGGACTTGTACGTGGACCGGTGTGAGAACTGCGTCTCTAAGTGTTCTTTTTGCCGCTAGGACGTCTGGAAAGAACACTTTTGTGACCGCTCCTGTACTCGAGGATTCGTATCGCGCTTGCCACTTCTTTATAGTCTCTTCCCGTATCTTCCTCCTCACGAACGATACGGGGACCTTGTTGTAGTCGGCTGTCGCGTTATTAAGGGCTGCCTCCTTGGCCAGCTCGTCCGCTCTCTCATTCCCTGCAGTTCCCACATGGGCCTTGAGCCAAAAGAACCTCACTTCTCTACCCTCTTCTCTGGTCTCGCGGACGCTTGTCTTGATTTTAAGTGCCAGGTGGTGAGTGACAGATGGTCTCCGCAGCAGGTCAAGCGACGATCTTGAGTCACTTAAGATGCTTACGGAGGCCGCCCTGGATTCTCTTGCCATCCTGACAGCTCTGAAGAGAGCGTACATTTCCGATTGGAAGACTGAGTTGTGGGGTTCAAGGCCAAAGGTGCTGAACGATGACTCCTTCCCGTTTTCCCACCAAGTTAGGGCAGCGCCAACTTTCCCCTCTATCTTGCTGCCGTCGGTGTATATTTGGGGACCGATTACTTGATGGGTTTCCAGGGTTTCGGGAGTCAAGTCCTCTAGGCGTGCGTACTCTGTTATCGTGAGTAGCGATGGGTGGGGATATTGGGAGTGGGGCATGTTGCACTCCAGCTCGCGGCCCGGTGGTATGAACTCTTGGGAGTGACCCTTTCTGATCTTAAACAGGGTTGCTGCCTCGATTACCCGGAGATCTAGTGGGAGTTGACCTGACAGAATAAGTGCCGATGTCAGAGATACCGTGCGGTATGCTTTGCAGATCTTCTGCGCGAAGCCTCTCTGCAGTGAGTCAAACTGATTCCTTGTCATCAGTTTCTCAGCTGCGGGGGCCCACGCACTCGCTGCATACATCACGATGGGCTCTATCACCGACACATATATTGTCCTAATTATCTCTGTGTTGAGACCCCAAGTCACCTTTGCCGCGCATGCCAACTGCTTGTAGATGTCTGCGGCCTTTTTACAGATCGCCGAAACGTGCGCGTTGAAGGTGAGTTTGGAGTCTATTGTGAGGCCTAGCAGCTTTACCTCCTCGACCAGGTTCAGCCGCGTGCCCGACATGTAGAGTACCGGAACGTCGTACTTAAGCTTCCTCGTTAACACCATCGCAAAGGTCTTGTGCGCGGCGAAACGTAGCTTATTTTGGACGCCCCATTCCGATACTATGTCTAGCGCGTTGTTGGCTGATTGCTGCAGGGGACCGGCTGTGAGATCCGAGAGAACTAGGACAACGTCATCTGCGAAGGCTTGACAGTATACTCCCTTACTAGCCATCTTATGTAGGAGCGAATCTAGGATCAGGTTCCAAAACGTCGGACCGGCAATTGAGCCTTGGACGCATCCCTTTGTGGTACCTTTCTCACTAGTCGCTCTGGCGTAGTTGACCCTGATGTTCCGGTCTTCCAGGTATGAGGTGACGAGAGTGTAGATGTTTTTGGGACAGTTCTTGACTACCATCTGTCGCTTGAGTGCTGGCCACCACGCGTTATCGAAGGCCCCCTCTATGTCCAATGATATCAAAAGCACGATTTTTTTGGCTTTGATTTCGGCTCTTAAGTGCCCTATTAGGGCATAGAGGGCGTCCTCGGTTCCGCGTTGCGGCATGAAACCGTACTGGTTTGTGTGTAGTGTTGGGAGAAAATGGTGCTGCAGTCTGCCTACTAGGAGCTTCTCGACGATCTTTCCTAGGACCGAGAGCAGACCTATTGGCCTGTACGACTTTGGGCTGGTGTAGTCGTCCTTTCCTGGCTTGCGGAGGATGCACACATGGGCGACTTTCCACTGCTTTGGGAAGTGTGACAGCGACAGGCACCTATTAGCTATCGCTAAGAACACTTCCCGATCGCAGTTTATTGCTGCCGTGCAAATGTCTGCCGTTAATCCGTCAGGACCGGGGGCTTTTTTCGGATTCTGGTTCTGGAGAACCATTTCCAGCTCCGCAGTCGTGAAGGGAGGATCATCGGCAGACAGGCCCAGGGGGTTTTTCTCCTCCGCCAGCTTCCTTAGGCTCCTGTGGTGGGGCTGTTCGGCATCCGTTGAGTCGTCGGGGTAAAAGGTTTTTGCCAGAAGATCCGCTGACTGCTCGGGGCTGAGCGTCTCGCCTGCGGTATTTCTCAGGAGGGCGTCGTCCTGTCTTCTGGCTGTCTTCCTTAGTACCCTGTAGATGCCGTCCCACATACTCTCTCGGTCCTGCTTCGAGCAAAACTCCTTCCAGTTTGCTGTGGCTGCATCCGTTGCTGCTGTGGTGTAGTTGTTTTTGGCCAGCACGTATTCCTGGATGGTGAAGTGTTTCCGACTTGCGGCTGCATTGCGGATCCTTCTCTTCTTCGTCAGAGCGTCTTTTTTGAGACGGTCTAGAGAAGGATTCCACCATGGGGGCTTGGCGTCGTGTTTTGGCGACCCCAGTTTTGGGATCGCTTTCTCGCATGAGCGGTGGATGGTGTGGGTGTATTCTGTGATGAGTTCCTCCAGATCCTCTGGGTTCGAGATGCTCGAGACTCCGGCTGGTGTAATGTCTCTGTCCGCCAGACGAGTCTTGAAGTGCGCACAGAAGTCGGACCACTTAGCCTTCTTGGTGTTGTAGATGCGCGTCGAAATTGGCCTTAAGGGTTCCAAGGCCTTTTCTAAGCGCAACGAGAAGGTGATTGCGTTGTGGTCTGATGTTGTTAGACTCCGTTCTACACGCCACTCTTCAACCTTGCCTAGCAGCGACAGACTGCATGCCGTCACGTCGACGTTGCTTGTGCACCACCTGTCTCCTCTGTAGGTCTCGAAGGTTGGTGTTTGACCCATGTTGAGGATGTGGAGGTCCCGCTCATTGAGAAAGGAGTTGTACGCTGCCCCTCGGTGGTTTTCGGAAACACTTCCCCACCACTGGCTCCAGGCGTTTATGTCTCCTCCCACCAGAATGTTGTTTGCATGTAGTTTTTGTGTGGTGTTGTGTGTTTCGGAAAGGTAGGGTTCGATGTCCTGGTCACCCTCAAAATAGACCGATAGCACCCCAAAGCTAAGCTGGCCCACCTTCAGCAAGACGGCGGCGATGTTCTCGGTCACAAGCTGGGGGTCGTGGATGACCTCCAGGTTGTTTCCGAACACAACGATCGCCGCCTTAACTGGTTTTTGGCGGTTCAGGCTGCACTGGATGACTTGCGTGCCAGGGCATTGTTTCATCACACCTGTTCTTCCTACATAGGGTTCTTGAACTAGTGCTACTGAAACTCCCTTTGCCTGAGCCGCCATGTAGAGTTCTTCTGTGGCCAGCTTGGAGCGCTGAAGATTAGCTTGGATGAACCGCAATCTTGCTGTCGATCTTGTTGCGATTTGAGGGGTGACTGGTTGGTTGGGTGATGTGTTCTCGTGGTCGCCCTTAGCAATAGGAAACGCGCGACCTTGCTATTCCATCCCACTTCTGGCGTTCCTGGCAGTCTTCGCTGAACGCTGTGTGTGCCAAGTCGATGTCCGTCCTGTGTGCTACCTTGCAGTTTATGCAGGTGGGCTGTTTGCCGTCAGCTCGAGTGCGGCAGTCCCCTACGTTGTGCGCTCCGCTGCAGTAGCTGCAGACTTCTTTTGCGGCCTTGCATATAGACTTGTTGTGTCCATATCCAAGGCACTTTGTGCACTGGACGAGAGGGGACTGGTCCTCAATCAAGCATCGCTTGATGCCCACATGGACCTTCTGCACCATCGTGTAACATTTCCAGAGCTCCGGGGAGAGCTCCAGAACAGGGTGGCATTCGTGGGGGTTTCTCGCGCGCTTCCTATAGCGCACCTTTAGGGTCTGCCCATCGACAACGACGTTCTGCAGAAGATGTTTGTTCTGCGCTTTTAGGAGATCGACGATCTCCCCGTCGCTGTAGCTGGACAGCACTCCCCTTATGCAGATGAGGGGATTTTGGGGTTTCGGCTCCTGGACCTTGAGCCCTGCGTTCGACCGGACTTGGTCCTTGATGATGTTCAGGTCCGTCTTGCTTGCGCATCTCAGGACCACTTTTTGGTTCCGCGCTTTCCTGACTGTGTCGACGCGGGCTCCACTCGTTTTAAGGTCCAAGGTGGTCCTGATCCTCTCGATGACGTTGTCTCCAGTGTGCTGGGGGTTCGTAGACGAGACGATGAGTGTGTGGTTGGGTTGTGTGGGTGGTTTAGGGAGCTTGGGTATACAGGCGACCTGGGCAAAGGTTTTGGGGCCCTGTTGTTGTTGAAGCGGTCTGTCCGCTTTACCCAGGTCCGCTACCCCCTTCTGTATACTTTGGAGGGTCTTCTTTACCTCCCCGACTGCAAGTTCCGCTTCCAGATTCAGCGCCGGGGGCGCTTGGATTTGCGGTTCTTTGTCGCGCAGTACGCGGAGGTCTGCTGAGACGATCTCCAGCCTTTCCGAGATGGGTTTTAGGTGTTGTGAGAGGTTTATTGGTGGCTGTGGTGGTGTGGGGGAAGCTACAGGCATGTTTACGATGGCCTGTAGTTGGAGCTGTAAGTTTCTAATCTCCTCTCTGAATGTGGTCGTGGTAAGAATATCCGTCTCTCGGCTACTAGGGTCCGTCTCCGTGTTCCTTGGCCGGTCGAGATCACCTTTGAGCCTTTCCAGAGCCTTTCGGAGCACGTCCAGTTGGTTGGAGATGCTGGTGATGTTTGTGTCGAGACGTGACAAGCCAGCCCCCATCGAATCCCACTTGGGATCCCCCGGGGCTCTTGAGCTTTCCTGCCTCGTCTTCTCGTGCTCTTTTATATTCCTGAAGCTCGCCGATGTGACCTCACTTTTCAACTCCTTGATGCCATTTAAAGCTTCAAGGGTTTCGTGACCGAGCCATTCCCGGATCCCTTTCGCCTCTTTTTTCGTGTCAGACACATCGACCCGCATGAGAGAGAGCTCCGCTTTCATTGCCATTAGTTCCCGAGTATGAGCTCTCTCGACACGCACAAGCTCTTGTGCGTGTCGAGAGCGCTCCTTCTCGAGATTGAGTTTGTGGCGGGCTCTCGAATCCGCCAATGACAGGGCCGTCTCGTACAGGCCCTGTAGGCACTCATGGGCTGTGGCCTTGCACTCCCTTTTCATATTCCCTGCTGCTTCCAGGGCGTCCTTCCCTTTCTGGAGAAGATCGTTGGCTTCTCGGGTGGCCAGGTCCATTTCCACCCCTGTACCCCTTCTCGGCGTTCTGTAAAGGAGGCTCGGCCGTCCGCTCTGAGGACGGTCGGCCTGGCTCACAGTGGAGGCCACCGAGCTTTCCTCGTCCGAGATGATCTGTTTGGGGGGGGAGATGCCACACTGCTCCCAGTTGATTATGATCTCTGAGATCCTGGCGCGATCCTCCGGCGTGTTTGTCTCGGGAGCTGATGGTAAAGGCGGTGTTCTGCTCGTCACGTCCGGCTCGGACGCTGCCTTCGGCACCTGCGGCTTCTGTGATGGATGCGCCGATCTCTCCGAGACCACTGACTTAGCCGTATTTTTCAGGACTTTTTCCCTAAGGGATTTAGGGGCTTTTGCGGCGTCCGTGTTCGTTTTACGGGTGGTGGTGGACTGCTTGGAAGACATGTTTTAGGGGAGGGGAGGTTACTGACTTAAATTTAAGAGGAGAGGTTATAGTTCTTATATTAGTTGTTGTGAATTCTGTATATGTAACGCTTGACTATTATTTTTTTTTTTTATTATTATTATTTTTTTTTTTTTTTGTTATGTTATGATGGACTCACGGATGCTCTGCTGGTGGTCTGCGTCTGCTGTCCGATGAGGAGCCCGACAACTGATAGAACTCGATGTTCTGAGCTCTGTGGGCGCGCTGATGGTGGTCCTCAGTGGAATTCTGCAGCGTAGCTATATCACTGCGTGTGTGAGTGCCGAATTAAGGATTTCTGCTGGGGCCAAATTGAAGGACTTTTCGTGCCCTTTCAAATGAGCCCAAACTCGGCTTTCCAGCTCCAAGGGATTCGAAGTTAGGTCGTGGGGGGGTGAGGTAGCCTTGAGGGGTGGGGGGCGGGGGGAGGGTTTCGTGGGGAGTCTATAGAGGGGGGGTGAGGAAAGGGGGGTGGGGGGGGGGGGGTTTCGTGGGGGTACGTTTGGTGGGTAAGGAAATTGGAAGGGGTTACCCTTACTCAAGTCTGAGGTGGGGGTTAGGTGGTGGGAGAAGTTCGGTAGTGAGGGGGGGTTGAGGTGGTGGGGGTAGAAGTTTGGGGGGTAGGGGCGCTGGCTCTGGTAAGGTCCTAAAGTACCGAGTCTGATGAGCCCAAACTCTGGGGGGGTGGGACTAAGGGTTGAGGAGTTCCCTCGGGGCTAACCTTGTGATAAGCCGTGGAGTCGTCACGCTGGTGGCTGGTCTGCAGGCAGATTCCTCGGGCAGACTTCGGAGTCTTCAGTAAGGGCTGGGATGCTGTTCGTACGTCACGCTTCGTGTTGTAGAAACACGTGGAGCAAAAGTGAGGTTGTTTTTCACAAATTTTTCACAAAAAACCACGTGTTTTGACGGTTTTCGCACCTTAATAAATCCCAAATCCCTGCTCCGAATTTTCTGATCTTGGTGTCACTGGATAGGCCTTTGCCGCGAGTCCCTTGGTTATTGTGGGTAGAACGACTTCACTGACCTTGGGCAAGTTATTCACTGCTGAAGTTCCGGGGGCCCTGCCTCGCAACCCGTGGAGGTAGACACTTGCCCACACGAATCCTGGTGATTTGTCACTGCACAATTCCACTGATAATTTTTTGCGCTCGTAGCTCAACGCGTCTAATTATAGCGAATTTTTTACGCGGAGCTGATGTTGGTAGTGCGACGTATTATCGGTTACTGGGTTAGGTTAGGTTAGGTTAGGTTAGGTTAGGTTAGGTTAGGTTAGGTTAGGTTAGGTTAGGTTAGGTTAGGTTAGGTTAGGTTAGGTTAGGTTAGGTTAGGTTAGGTTAGGTTAGGTTAGGTTAGGTTAGGTTAGGTTAGGTTAGGTTTTTTTTTTTTTTTTTTTTTTTTTTTTTTTTTTTTTTTTTTTTTTTTTTTGGCAGGAGTGGGAAATCCTCATGGACGCCCAGACTGCCTCACTGATGAGCCAGTCTGGGCAGTGCCGGACTCTTACCGGCTAAAACCACACTCCTGCCTTACAGACACGGTTTTCTCCGATATTGCGGTCGGAGGCTTATATTTCTACTATTCTAATTTGAAGCTATATAATTATAATTGTTTGCTATCGTTGTTGGGTGGTATATTACAGTTTGTTCCATCATAACTGCAGGTCGAGACTTCAGAGCTTTACAGGCTTTTATTCTTATTCTATATTACATTTTTTTTTTTTTTTCTTATTCATTAAGGTATATTTTTTTATTTATGTATTTTTTTTTATTTATTTATTTTTTTTTTTTTTTTCTGGTTTTTCTTATCATTCTTATTTCTTACTTTAACACGCAATACAATATAGCTCACTATATTTACGGTGTTAATTTCTTAATCTACGTTTTATTTCTATCTATAACAATTCTTATTATACTTATACAAAAATCCAAAAATTCACTTCGAATGTCTGTGTTAGTCATTATTGTACATATATTTCTTTCACTTATTTTTAAATCTATTTTATTTTCCAGGTTGAATCTGGCAAGCCCAAACACTGGGCACTCAACTATCAAGTGCAAGATTGATTCTTCCGCGACTGGGTCACATATACATGCAGGTGAGTCCTTTTTTTTAAATCGGTTTAGGTATTGGGAGAAACCCCCGTGTCCTGTGAAGAGTTGCGTGTGTAGGTATGTGAGGGGAATGTTCCTGCTTAGTCTGTAGGCGTCTGCGGCTAAGGGGAAAAATATTTTCGTGACACTCGCTTTGGTCTCTTTTTGATATCTATTTTCCCATTTGTCAATCGAACCGCTTCTAATGGTTCGCTTGACAAATGAGAGAGGGCATTTGTCAAAATCAGGTCTTTTTTTAATTTTTAGTGCTGCTGTTTTCGCCAGTTCGTCTGCTCTTTCATTACCTTGTATCCCCACATGGGCTTTAACCCAGTAAAATTGTACGTTTTTCCCCGAGTTTTTTAATTGTTTGACGTTTTTCTTTATCTCTAGAGCGAGTGGGTTACA
Source organism: Agrochola litura (assembly GCA_949152395.1). Lineage (NCBI taxonomy): Eukaryota > Metazoa > Arthropoda > Insecta > Lepidoptera > Noctuidae > Agrochola > Agrochola litura. The sequence goes on from OX424508.1 coordinate 24,421,082, forward strand.
GGTGTCATCGTTTCTCAGTAGCTCAAGAGACGACCTGGAGTCGCTGAATATGCTGAACTCTTCTTCTAGACTATGCGCTATCATCTCCATAGCCTTGTGTACTGCATACAGCTCCGCTTGAAAGACGGTACAATACTCCTCGAGCTTGTATTTCTTGTGTTTAGTTTCGACTGTCCCATTCCACCAGGATAGGGCAGCCCCAACTTTACCCTCGATTTTGCTCCCGTCTGTAAAGATTTGTACTGCACCCTCCCTCATGCGCTGCTGTACTTCCGCGTCACTCTCCAAGCATTGGAAGCCGAGGACCTCTTCATCCGCTGGATGAGGCCTCACCAAGAAGCTCGCTTTCTCCTCTACAGATCGGCCTCTAAGAATTTCCTGAGGCTTTCCTCTCTTCGCCTCGTAGAAGGATGCTGCCTCCTTGACTCTCAGGTCAAGCGGCAGCAATCCTGTCAAGATTAGAGCCGAATTTAGTGACACTGTCCTGTATGACTTGCTTATCTTCTGGGCAAAGCCCCTCAGAACAGAATTGAGCTGATTTTGTATGTAGATCTTATCCGCCGCTCCGGCCCATACGCTAGCTGCGTATAGAATAACCGGCTCCACAACCGCAGTATAGATAACCCTTACTACTTCCGGGTTTAGTCCCCAGGTTACCCTTGCTGCGCCGGACAGCTGCCTAAAGATGTTGATGGCTTTTTTGCATACGTATGTGACGTGGCTGCGGAAGGTCATCTTCCGGTCAATTATTAATCCTAGCAGCTTGATCTCCTCGACAAGCGCAATATCAACCCCGCCCATGTGCAGCCGTGGTGTGTCGAAATTAAGCTTCTTAGTTAGCAGCATAGCATGAGTTTTTTGCGGTGCAAACTTTAATTTGTTTCGAGCACCCCACCGCTGCACACGTGCCAAGCAGGCATTGGCTTCAACCTCCAGATTCAGAGCCGTTTTTCCAGAGAATATAAGAACTACGTCATCTGCAAATGCCTGGCAGTATGTGTTTCCCTCCTCTAGTTCATCCAGCAGCGGGTTAAGGAGGAGATTCCAGAATGTGGGCCCTGCGATCGATCCTTGTACGCATCCTTTTGAGGTCTTCTTCTTATGTTCGGCTCCAGCGTATCTCACCGCAACCCTTCTATTTTCCAGGTAGTTTCCCACCAGTTTTCGGAGGTTAAGTGGACAGTGCTTCTCCACCAGACGAATTCTGATTGCTGGCCACCACGCACTGTCAAACGCCCCCTCTATGTCGAGCGAGACAACTACCACAAGGTTCTTCTCCTTCAATCTTAAATCTATATATTGCATCATGTCGTACAGAGCGTCCTCTGTGCTTCGCTGCGGCACAAACCCGTACTGCCGTGGGTTCATCTGGGGCAGCATATGCCATCTAACTCTCCGCACCAGCATCTTTTCTAAAATTTTTCCGAGCATTGGCAAGAGTCCGATCGGTCGGTAAGATTTTGGATGGGTATAATCTTCCTTCCCTGGTTTCCTTATCACGACGACCGTGGCTTCTTTCCACTTTTCCGGGAAGCAGGACAGCGCGAGACATTTGTTAGTTACGGCCAAGAACACTTGTTCATTGCTGCTAATGGCGGCCTCGCAGATGTCAGCAGTGAATCCGTCAGGGCCTGGCGCCTTCTTTGGGTTAAAACTCCTTGATGCATACCTAAGTTCGGCCAGAGTGAAGGGAGGGTCCATTTTATCCTCTGGTGTGCCTTCCTCTGAACGTGCTGCCGCTTCTCTTACCTCTGCGTGTTCAGAGTTGTCATCCTTTTCTTCATCTTCAGGGAAGAACGTTTCCGCCAGGACCCTGGCGGATTCATCTGAGTCTAATGCCTCACCATTTAGTACTATTGGCAGATCTTCGTGCCTCTTTTTGGTGTTTAGGATTACCCTATAAATGCCGTCCCAAACGCTCTCCCTGTCCTGTCTCCCGCAAAAGTTTTTCCAACTTTCAGTTTGTGCCTTACCTGCTTTAGTTTCATACTCTTCCTTTGCCCTTAGGTACTCCATCACAACCCATTCCCGACGGCGTGGAGCTGCACAACGGATTCTTCCCTTCTTCGTGCACATGGAATTTTTAAGATGATCGAGTTCTTCATTCCACCACGGTAAGTACGTTTTATCAAATTTCTTTATTCTAGGTACTGTCTTGTCGCACGTTTCTGTAATAAATTTTGTTAATTCTTCTGTACATTTTTCTAACCCTTCAAAATTATTAATATTATCTATGTATGTTTTATCAATTTTATTTTCCTGCAATGATTTTGTCAGTTCTTCCCGAAAACGTCCCCAATCTGCTTTTTTTGTGTTATATACCCTAGTATTACTGTACTTAATTTTATTCCCAATTCCCTTTTTCGTTGTGATTCTAAGTACTACCGCATTGTGATCCGAGCTCGTCATTTTTGTTTCTACTCTCCATTCTTCCACGTGTCGAAACATGTCGTCTGAACAGGCCGTGATGTCTACCGTGCTCTTGTACCGCTTTCCCCCTCGAATGGTATCGAATGTTGGGATGTTTCCGCAATTGAGTACATGTAGGTTGAGTTCGTCTAGGGTTCCAGATAAAAGTCTTCCCCTTTCGTCCTCTCTCTCGCTTCCCCACCATGTACTCCATGCGTTCACATCTCCTCCCACCAGTAATTTCGCCCCTTGTGTCTTTCTCACTATTTCCCTCAACTGGTCAAGGTATGGTTCAATGTCGAGATGATCCTCGAAGTAGACTGACGCCACCACGGCGGTGGTGTCCTCCACCGTTAACCTCGCGACTGCAATGTTTTCGGTCGTCAGAGTCGGGCATACCATAACTTCCATATCACTATCGAAGATGACTATCGCGGCTTTGATGACTTTGTCACCCGTTTTTATTCCTTGGATTACTCTTGTCCCGGGGTAGGTCTTCATTTCCCCTTTCGCCCCGACATAGGGTTCTTGTACGAGAGCATACCTAATTTTCCTGCGCCCAGCTTCGAGTATGAGTTCATCAGTTGCAAGTTTTTTCTTTTGAAGGTTTGCCTGTACGACATGATACTTTATACTGTCTTTTTTTGCTCCTGTCCCCACCACCACCTTAGCAATACGCTATTGACGATCTCGCTAGTACGTCCCACTTTTTCCGTGTGGGACACTCGCTATCAAAAGCATTATGTGCTGCGTCTTTTTTTGTCTGACTGCAGTTTCTGCACTTAGGTTCTTCATTGAGGGTGAACCCTGGACACTCCGTTCTAGTGTGCGGTTCGCCACAGTGGCTGCAAAGGACTGCTGGTTCTTTGCAGTATTTTCTACTGTGTCCGTATCCGAGGCACTTTGTGCATTGGATCAGCGGGCTCTGGTCTCTTACAACCACTCTCTGCAGGTCCACGTGGATTCGGCCTGCCGATGTCAGTCGCTGCCAAATCACTGGCTTCACACGCAGCACCACGTGGCTCGTCAGCGGATTCCTCGCCCTTCGCCTATACATAACCCGGATATCACCCTCGCTGATTTCGGCTCCTTCCAGGAGGTGTTCATTCTGGGATCGTATTGCCATCAAAAAGTCGTCGTCAGTAACGTAACTCATTACATCTCTGACGACCACTAACGGGTTTTTATTGATGGCCTCCTCAACTTTCAGATCCCCCCTGGAGTTCTTGAGCTTTGTCGATAACTTTCCTATGTCATCTTTTTCAGAGCAGCTTATGACCACCGACTGATTCTTTGCTCTGCGCAAGTGGTCTATTCGTATTCCTGTGCTCTTTGCATCGACTGTCGCTCGTATTTTTTCGACTACAGTGTCTGATGTGTCACCCACATTTGATGATGACACTATAATCGAGTGCATATTTTTCCTAACCAATGGCTGAGATGGCATCGCTACGACTTGTGCGTATGTTCCAAGGCTTCCCATATGGGCTTCTACTTTCTCAGCTAGTATCTTCGACACCGCCTTTAGTTCCGTTATTTCGACCATGGTTAGGTTAGGTTAGGTTAGGTTAGGTTAGGTTAGGTTAGGTTAGGTTAGGTTAGGTTAGGTTAGGTTAGGTTAGGTTAGGTTAGGTTAGGTTAGGTTAGGTTAGGTTAGGTTAGGTTAGGTTAGGTTAGGTTAGGTTAGGTTAGGTTAGGTTAGGTTAGGTTAGGTTAGGTTAGGTTAGGTTAGGTTAGGTTAGGTTAGGTTAGGTTAGGTTAGGTTAGGTTAGGTTAGGTTTTTTTTTTTTTTTTTTTTTTTTTTTTTTTTTTTTTTCGGCAGGAGTGGGAAATCCTCATGGACGCCCAGACTGCCTCACAGATGAGCCAGTCTGGGCAGTGCCGGACTCCTACCGGCTAAAACCACACTCCTGCCTCACAATTTGTCCACAGACTTGGAGGTCCGTGCCTTTGTTTATGTACATTTCTTTTGTTTACAGTATTTTTTTTCACTTATTCAGTTATTGTGCTCCTACATTGGACACATATTAGCTTAAATACTAATCTTAAAATCTACGTGAGTCCATCAACATATTTATTCATATACATATATCATTTTTTTTTTTTTTTTTTTTTTTTTTTTTTTTTTTTTTTTTTTTTTTTTTATTAACACAGGCATTAATTATTCTATTGTTACACATTTATTTTTATACAAACAAAGTTTTACTACATGGATTGATTGAAACTTCATGGCAGTGCGAGCCGACCAGCCCCAGGCGACAGCTTCCGTTCACGGATATGACGTACACATCTGCGCCGTTCAGTTCAACCATTTCTTAGGGAACCGATCGATCAGACGTGCAACGCCACCATCGGCGGGACATTTACGTAAGCATGACAGACTCGCTCTGCCATGAAATTTTACATGATTCTGTTTTGGCGGTACGTGGAGGGTTGGGATTGGTTAGTATTGGAGTGTTGGAAGTATGGATGTGGTCTGGTTTGTGGAGTCTTATTTGAGGCGGGATGTCACGACCAGGGATTTCGCTAGCCCGAGCAGGGCTTCCACGACTGCTGCGTCTCGATGTTTCATGGCCATCTTAAGGTTGTAGTCGATGACCGTTTTGGTAGGCGCATCCATCGCCCTCTTCGCAAAGCGGCCTGTGGCGTCGTCGGCGTCGTCGGAGTAGTAGACGCAACTGACAGTATGTCTCGACACCGCCACAACCGCGTGGGAGATGCTTTCGTGGACCTGGAGCCTCCTGGACTTCGTGTTGACGATGATTACGCTGTCGTAGGTCAACCCCTGAGCCTCGTGGATTGTTAACACGCGCGACCCTTCACCGGACCCGTACCCCTGGCTCATAAGAGTAGCTTTCTCCTCTTGCGTGTGAACCAGGAACAGGGTGTTTTGAGCGGTGCTCGGTATTTGCGCTCCTGTGTAACCTTCCACTCTCAAGGAGTGGACCCGCGACAGTGATGACTTGGAGGAGTATATACCGGAGTATATCTCGCTCAGTGCAAAGGCCACATCCATCGGATTGCGATGTGTGCAAAGCAACTCTTGGGTGATTCCAGCCACCAGGTTTGGACGGGTATACCTTAACTCGAATAGGTTCTCTCGGTCCAAAAATGGAAGCTGGTTTACGTCTCCGATGAGGACCACCTCGCTTGCTCCCGACAACTTTACTGCCATAACTATGGCCCCAAAATGGTTCATTAGAGCTTCGTCTACCGTGAGGCGGTAGCATTTCTCTTGTTTCTTGAATCCATTTGCTAAAATTGAGGCCATAGTGCGCACCTTTGTCTTTACTTGGTCTCCTAAGCGGTGCGCAAGCTTTTCCCTGAGATCTTTGGCAGCTTCGGTCGTCGTGGTGGCTACGACGTCCTTCTCCCCATCGAAGTGCTTCACCACCCAGGTTGTCTTGCCGCAACCCGGGACTCCGTTGACCCACCTGATACTGGGTACCACCCAATTTACCTGTGATGCTAGGGTGTCTGAAGTCCCCAAAATGGACTGTGCCATTTCGAGGATCTTATCGTCCAGCATGATCTTGGTACATTTGGCGGTAACCACTATCGGGTCGTCGTTTGGTGTTTTAAACTTCAGTTTGCCTGAGCGCTCCGTTTCCTCCTCGTCCAGGGTCACAAAACCACTCTGCGCACTGTAGGCTGCCATGTACGACCCCGTCATTTCCCCTTTGATGACTTGAGATGTGACGTTGTTGTACACTGCCGCCTCTGCTTCCTCGAGTAGTACCCTTAGCAGTCCTTCTGTGTTTCTCTGGAAGGTCTGCAGGATCTTCCTGCATGTCATAAGATTGACCTCTCTGGTCGCTCTCACGATTGCTATGTACTCGAGGAACGCGCTCTTTACGTGGTCCGTGGTGCCCGAATTAACTGCGAGGGTCGGCGGGCTGACTTGCCCCTTGTCGGCTCTTGTAGGCGTAGGCTTCTGTGATGTTGGTTCTTTCGCCTTTCTTTTAAAGAACCTCTCCATTGCTGTTGGTGATGCGTGGCTGGTGCTTGGGAGCAGTGCGTTGAGGAAAGTGCCGAAGGCTTTCAGGCGACTCCTCGACCGGGCCTGGTCCTCCAGGCTAGCGGTTTTGCTCTGCTCCTTTGCAGCTTTTTCGGCGGCTGCCTTTTGCTGGGCCCTCTCTGATCCGCTTTGAGTGATCGAGCCTGACGTGGAGCTCGTCGCGTCGGCTGTTGGGTGTCTGGGGGCTTTGAGGAAACTCAGAGTTTCCCCTCTGTCCTCATACACTACTACCTCGTGGTGTTCTGAAGCTTTTAGACAGCCGAAGCGATCTGCGACGTCTCCTCTTTCCCCCTCGATCATCATTGCGTCGATGCTGATGGTACGGGCTGTGACTGCCATGTACTCTCCTACCTCCCTGATCTTTTGAAGCAGTGAGCTTGCTTGGGCAAATGGAGTCTCCTCTCTCCACTCGAATAGTGCGATAGTCTTTCCTTTGACTCGCACCAGACGGCATCGGTGAGTAGCTACTTCCACATGCGGCAGTGCGGCGTACTTACTGCCTTTCATGCTCGTTTTGGTGGTGCTTCCGTTGATCAGGGCGGCAAGGCCTGGTGAGATATGTATACGGGCTCCAGCTCGGCTCGAGCCCACGCAGAAGCTTATGCCTAGCCTCTCTCCTTCTCTGTTCATGAAGAGGGCGACGCCTCGCAGTCTGACGCCAGGGGCTCCGTCTCCCCCGCATGCCAGGAGCTCCGAGATGGACATGGAGTTGAGTGCTGGTTGTAGGCTGGCTTGTGCTATCGCTGCTGCTGGTGCTGCCACGAGTGCTGGTTGTTGAGTTATGTTTGTACGAGTATGTGTGGTTTGAGTGATTGTTGTTGTTGTGGAGTTTGCTGTGGTTGTTGTTGTGGTCGTAGATGGTGGTCGGTTCCGACTACGCAAGGGTGCGTCCGTTTTGTTGGCCGCTGCTGCGACTATGGAGACTTTGCTCGCGAATGCCAAGAATAGTTTTCTGGAAGCCGGTCTCCCCATGATGGTGTGGAGTATGGACTGGCTTAGCTGGGTTCCGATCTTTACTTCCAGCTCTATTCTGTCGTGACTGAATCGTGGGCATTCGAAGAGCAGGTGCCAGACTGTCTCTTCGCAACCTGGGTCACAGACGCACGAGGGACTATCTTTGAGATGGAAGCGGTGGAGATACGCTGAGAATCCTCCGTGTCCTGTTAGGACTTGTACGTGGACCGGTGTGAGAACTGCGTCTCTAAGTGTTCTTTTTGCCGCTAGGACGTCTGGAAAGAACACTTTTGTGACCGCTCCTGTACTCGAGGATTCGTATCGCGCTTGCCACTTCTTTATAGTCTCTTCCCGTATCTTCCTCCTCACGAACGATACGGGGACCTTGTTGTAGTCGGCTGTCGCGTTATTAAGGGCTGCCTCCTTGGCCAGCTCGTCCGCTCTCTCATTCCCTGCAGTTCCCACATGGGCCTTGAGCCAAAAGAACCTCACTTCTCTACCCTCTTCTCTGGTCTCGCGGACGCTTGTCTTGATTTTAAGTGCCAGGTGGTGAGTGACAGATGGTCTCCGCAGCAGGTCAAGCGACGATCTTGAGTCACTTAAGATGCTTACGGAGGCCGCCCTGGATTCTCTTGCCATCCTGACAGCTCTGAAGAGAGCGTACATTTCCGATTGGAAGACTGAGTTGTGGGGTTCAAGGCCAAAGGTGCTGAACGATGACTCCTTCCCGTTTTCCCACCAAGTTAGGGCAGCGCCAACTTTCCCCTCTATCTTGCTGCCGTCGGTGTATATTTGGGGACCGATTACTTGATGGGTTTCCAGGGTTTCGGGAGTCAAGTCCTCTAGGCGTGCGTACTCTGTTATCGTGAGTAGCGATGGGTGGGGATATTGGGAGTGGGGCACGTTGCACTCCAGCTCGCGGCCCGGTGGTATGAACTCTTGGGAGTGACCCTTTCTGATCTTAAACAGGGTTGCTGCCTCGATTACCCGGAGATCTAGTGGGAGTTGACCTGACAGAATAAGTGCCGATGTCAGAGATACCGTGCGGTATGCTTTGCAGATCTTCTGCGCGAAGCCTCTCTGCAGTGAGTCAAACTGATTCCTTGTCATCAGTTTCTCAGCTGCGGGGGCCCACGCACTCGCTGCATACATCACGATGGGCTCTATCACCGACACATATATTGTCCTAATTATCTCTGTGTTGAGACCCCAAGTCACCTTTGCCGCGCATGCCAACTGCTTGTAGATGTCTGCGGCCTTTTTACAGATCGCCGACACGTGCGCGTTGAAGGTGAGTTTGGAGTCTATTGTGAGGCCTAGCAGCTTTACCTCCTCGACCAGGTTCAGCCGCGTGCCCGACATGTAGAGTACCGGAACGTCGTACTTAAGCTTCCTCGTTAACACCATCGCAAAGGTCTTGTGCGCGGCGAAACGTAGCTTATTTTGGACGCCCCATTCCGATACTATGTCTAGCGCGTTGTTGGCTGATTGCTGCAGGGGACCGGCTGTGAGATCCGAGAGAACTAGGACAACGTCATCTGCGAAGGCTTGACAGTATACTCCCTTACTAGCCATCTTATGTAGGAGCGAATCTAGGATCAGGTTCCAAAACGTCGGACCGGCAATTGAGCCTTGGACGCATCCCTTTGTGGTACCTTTCTCACTAGTCGCTCTGGCGTAGTTGACCCTGATGTTCCGGTCTTCCAGGTATGAGGTGACGAGAGTGTAGATGTTTTTGGGACAGTTCTTGACTACCATCTGTCGCTTGAGTGCTGGCCACCACGCGTTATCGAAGGCCCCCTCTATGTCCAATGATATCAAAAGCACGATTTTTTTGGCTTTGATTTCGGCTCTTAAGTGCCCTATTAGGGCATAGAGGGCGTCCTCAGTTCCGCGTTGCGGCATGAAACCGTACTGGTTTGTGTGTAGTGTTGGGAGAAAGTGGTGCTGCAGTCTGCCTACTAGGAGCTTCTCGACGATCTTTCCTAGGACCGAGAGCAGACCTATTGGCCTGTACGACTTTGGGCTGGTGTAGTCGTCCTTTCCTGGCTTGCGGAGGATGCACACATGGGCGACTTTCCACTGCTTCGGGAAGTGTGACAGCGACAGGCACCTATTAGCTATCGCTAAGAACACTTCCCGATCGCAGTTTATTGCTGCCGTGCAAATGTCTGCCGTTAATCCGTCAGGACCGGGGGCTTTTTTCGGATTCTGGTTCTGGAGAACCATTTCCAGCTCCGCTGTCGTGAAGGGAGGATCATCGGCAGACAGGCCCAGGGGGTTTTTTTCCTCCGCCAGCTTCCTTAGGCTCCTGTGGTGGGGCTGTTCGGCATCCGTTGAGTCGTCGGGGTAAAAGGTTTTTGCCAGAAGATCCGCTGACTGCTCGGGGCTGAGCGTCTCGCCTGCGGTATTTCTCAGGAGGGCGTCGTCCTGTCTTCTGGCTGTCTTCCTTAGTACCCTGTAGATGCCGTCCCACATACTCTCTCGGTCCTGCTTCGAGCAAAACTCCTTCCAGTTTGCTGTGGCTGCTTCCGTTGCTGCTGTGGTGTAGTTGTTTTTGGCCAGCACGTATTCCTGGATGGTGAAGTGTTTCCGACTTGCGGCTGCATTGCGGATCCTTCTCTTCTTCGTCAGAGCGTCTTTTTTGAGACGGTCTAGAGAAGGATTCCACCATGGGGGCTTGGCGTCGTGTTTTGGCGACCCCAGTTTTGGGATCGCTTTCTCGCATGAGCGGTGGATGGTGTGGGTGTATTCTGTGATGAGTTCCTCCAGATCCTCTGGGTTCGAGATGCTCGAGACTCCGGCTGGTGTAATGTCTCTGTCCGCCAGACGAGTCTTGAAGTGCGCACAGAAGTCGGACCACTTAGCCTTCTTGGTGTTGTAGATGCGCGTCGAAATTGGCCTTAAGGGTTCCAAGGCCTTTTCTAAGCGCATCGAGAAGGTGATTGCGTTGTGGTCTGATGTTGTTAGACTCCGTTCTACACGCCACTCTTCAACCTTGCCTAGCAGCGACAGACTGCATGCCGTCACGTCGACGTTGCTTGTGCACCACCTGTCTCCTCTGTAGGTCTCGAAGGTTGGTGTTTGACCCATGTTGAGGATGTGGAGGTCCCGCTCATTGAGAAAGGAGTTGTACGCTGCCCCGCGGTGGTTTTCGGAAACACTTCCCCACCACTGGCTCCAGGCGTTTATGTCTCCTCCCACCAGGATGTTGTTTGCATGTAGTTTTTGTGTGGTGTTGTGTGTTTCGGAAAGGTAGGGTTCGATGTCCTGGTCACCCTCAAAATAGACCGATAGCACCCCAAAGCTAAGCTGGCCCACCTTCAGCAAGACGGCGGCGATGTTCTCGGTCACAAGCTGGGGGTCGTGGATGACCTCCAGGTTGTTTCCGAACACAACGATCGCCGCCTTAACTGGTTTTTGGCGGTTCAGGCTGCACTGGATGACTTGCGTGCCAGGGCATTGTTTCATCACACCTGTTCTTCCTACATAGGGTTCTTGAACTAGTGCTACTGAAACTCCCTTTGCCTGAGCCGCCATGTGGAGTTCTTCTGTGGCCAGCTTGGAGCGCTGAAGATTAGCTTGGATGAACCGCAATCTTGCTGTCGATCTTGTTGCGATTTGAGGGGTGACTGGTTGGTTGGGTGATGTGTTCTCGTGGTCGCCCTTAGCAATAGGAAACGCGCGACCTTGCTATTCCATCCCACTTCTGGCGTTCCTGGCAGTTCTCGCTGAACGCTGTGTGTGCCAAGTCGATGTCCGTCCTGTGTGCTACCTTGCAGTTTATGCAGGTGGGCTGTTTGCCGTCAGCTCGAGTGCGGCAGTCCCCTACGTTGTGCGCTCCGCTGCAGTAGCTGCAGACTTCTTTTGCGGCCTTGCATATAGACTTGTTGTGTCCATATCCAAGGCACTTTGTGCACTGGACGAGAGGGGACTGGTCCTCAATCAAGCATCGCTTGATGCCCACATGGACCTTCTGCACTATCGTGTAACATTTCCAGAGCTCCGGGGAGAGCTCCAGAACAGGGTGGCATTCGTGGGGGTTTCTCGCGCGCTTCCTATAGCGCACCTTTAGGGTCTGCCCATCGACAACGACGTTCTGCAGAAGATGTTTGTTCTGCGCTTTTAGGAGATCGACGATCTCCCCGTCGCTGTAGCTGGACAGCACTCCCCTAATGCAGATGAGGGGATTTTGGGGTTTCGGCTCCTGGACCTTGAGCCCTGCGTTCGACCGGACTTGGTCTTTGATGATGTTCAGGTCCGTCTTGCTTGCGCATCTCAGGACCACTTTTTGGTTCCGCGCTTTCCTGACTGTGTCGACGCGGGCTCCACTCGTTTTAAGGTCCAAGGTGGTCCTAATCCTCTCGATGACGTTGTCTCCAGTGTGCTGGGGGTTCGTAGACGAGACGATCAGTGTGTGGTTGGGTTGTGTGGGTGGTTTAGGGGGCTTGGGTATACAGGCGACCTGGGCAAAGGTTTTGGGGCCCTGTTGTTGTTGAAGCGGTCTGTCCGCTTTACCCAGGTCCGCTACCCCCTTTTGTATACTTTGGAGGGTCTTCTTTACCTCCCCGACTGCAAGTTCCGCTTCCAGATTCAGCGCCGGGGGCGCTTGGATTTGCGGTTCTTTGTCGCGCAGTACGCGGAGGTCTGCTGAGACGATCTCCAGCCTTTCCGAGATGGGTTTAAAGTGTTGTGAGAGGTTTATTGGTGGCTGTGGTGGTGTGGGGGAAGCTACAGGCATGTTTGCGATGGCCTGTAGTTGGAGCTGTAGGTTTCTAATCTCCTCTCTGAATGTGGTGGTGGTAAGAATATCCGTCTCTCGGCTACTAGGATCCGTCTCCGTGTGCCTTGGCCGGTCGAGATCACCTTTGAGCCTTTCCAGAGCCTTTCGGAGCACGTCCAGCTGGTTGGAGATGCTGGTGATGTTTGTGTCGAGACGTGACAAGCCAGCCCCCATCGAATCCCACTTGGGATCCCCCGGGGCTCTTGCGCTTTCCTGCCTCGTCTTCTCGTGCTCTTTTATATTCCTGAAGCTCGCCGATGTGACCTCACTTTTCAACTCCTTGATGCCATTTAAAGCTTCCAGGGTCTCGTGACCGAGCCATTCCCGGATCCCTTTCGCCTCTTTTTTCGTGTCAGACACATCGACCCGCATGAGAGAGAGCTCTGATTTCATTGCCATTAGCTCTCGAGTGTGAGCTCTCTCGACACGCACAAGCTCTTGTGCGTGTCGAGAGCGCTCCTTCTCGAGATTGAGTTTGTGGCGGGCTCTCGAATCCGCCAATGACAGGGCCGTCTCGTACAGGCCCTGTAGGCACTCATGGGCTGTGGCCTTGCACTCCCTTTTCATATTCCCTGCTGCTTCCAGGGCGTCCTTCCCTTTCTGGAGAAGATCGTTGGCTTCTCGGGTGGCCAGGTCCATTTCCACGCCTGTGCCCCTTCTCGGCGTTCTGTAAAGGAGGCTCGGCCGTCCGCTCTGAGGACGGTCGGCCTGGCTCACAGTGGAGGCCACCGAGCTTTCCTCGTCCGAGATGATCTGTTTGGGGGGGGAGATGCCACACTGCTCCCAGTTGATTATGATCTCTGAGATCCTGGCGCGATCCTCCGGCGTGTTTGTCTCGGGAGCTGATGGTAAAGGCGGTGTTCTGCTAGTCACGTCCGGCTCGGACGCTGCCTTCGGCACCTGCGGCTTCTGTGATGGATGCGCCGATCTCTCCGAGACCACTGACTTAGCCGTATTTTTCAGGACTTTTTCCCTAAGGGATTTAGGGGCTTTTGCGGCGTCCGTGTTCGTTTTACGGGAGGTGGTGGACTGCTTGGAAGACATGTTTTAGGGGAGGGGAGGTTACTGAGTTAAATTTAAGAGGAGAGGTTATAGTTCTTATATTAGTTGTTGTGAATTCTGTATATGTAATGCTTGAGTATATTTTTTTTTTTTTTTTTTTTTTTTTTTTTTTATTAATTATTATTATAATTTTTTTTTTTTGTTATGTTATGGTGGACTCACGGATGCTCTGCTGGTGGTCTGCGTCTGCTGTCCGATGAGGAGCCCGACAACTGATAGAACTCGATGTTCTGAGCTCTGTGGGCGCGCTGATGGTGGTTCTCAGTGGAATTCTGTAGCGTAGCTATATCACTGCGTGTGTGAGTGCCGAATCAAGGATTTCTGCTGGGGCCAAATTGAAGGACTTTTTGTGCCCTTTCAAATGAGCCCAAACTCGGCTTTCCAGCTCCAACGGATTCGAAGTTAGGTCGCGGGGGGTGAGGTAGCTTTGAGGGGTGGGGGGCGGGGGGAGGGTTTCGTGGGGATTCTATAGAGGGGGGGTGAGGAAAGGGGGGTGGGGAGGGGGGTTTCGTGGGGGTACGTTTGGGGGGGTAAGTAAATTGGAAGGGGTTACCCTTACTCAAGTCTGAGGTGGGGGTTAGGTGGTGGGAGAAGTTCGTTAGTGAGGGGGGGTTGAGGTGGTGGGGGTAGGAGTTTGGGGGGTAGGGGTGCTGACCCTTTGTGGCTCTGGCAAGGTCCTAAAGTACCGAGTCTGATGAGCCCAAACTCTGGGGGGGTGGGACTAAGGGTTGAGGAGTTCCCTCGGGGCTAACCTTGTGATAAGCCGTGGAGTCGTCACGCTGGTGGCTGGTCTGCAGGCAGATTCCTCGGGCAGACTTCGGAGTCTTCAGTAAGGGCTGGGATGCTGTTCGTACGTCACGCCTCGTGTCGTAGAAACACGTGGAGCAAAAGTGAGGTTGTTTTTCACAAATTTTTCACAAAAAACCACGTGTTTTGACGGTTTTCGCACCTTAATAAATCCCAAATCCCTGCTCCGAATTTTCTGATCTTGGTGTCACTGGATAGGCCTTTGCCGCGAGTCCCTTGGTTATTGTGGGTAGATCGACTTCACTGACCTTGGGTAAGTTATTCACTGCTGAAGTTCCGGGGGCCCTGTCTCGCAACCCGTGGAGGTAGACACTTGCCCACACGAATCCTGGTGATTTGTCACTGCACAATTCCACTGATAATTTTTTGCGCTCGTAGCTCAACGCGTCTAATTATAGCGAATTTTTTACGCGGAGCTGATGTTGATAGTGCGACGTGTTATCGGTTACTGGGTTAGGTTAGGTTAGGTTAGGTTAGGTTAGGTTAGGTTAGGTTAGGTTAGGTTAGGTTAGGTTAGGTTAGGTTAGGTTAGGTTAGGTTAGGTTAGGTTAGGTTAGGTTAGGTTAGGTTAGGTTAGGTTAGGTTAGGTTAGGTTAGGTTAGGTTAGGTTAGGTTAGGTTAGGTTAGGTTAGGTTAGGTTAGGTTAGGTTAGGTTAGGTTAGGTTAGGTTAGGTTAGGTTAGGTTAGGTTAGGTTAGGTTAGGTTAGGTTAGGTTAGGTTAGGTTAGGTTAGGTTAGGTTAGGTTAGGTTAGGTTAGGTTAGGTTAGGTTAGGTTAGGTTAGGTTAGGTTAGGTTAGGTTAGGTTAGGTTAGGTTAGGTTAGGTTAGGTTAGGTTAGGTTAGGTTAGGTTAGGTTAGGTTAGGTTAGGTTAGGTTAGGTTAGGTTAGGTTAGGTTAGGTTAGGTTAGGTTAGGTTAGGTTAGGTTAGGTTAGGTTAGGTTAGGTTAGGTTAGGTTAGGTTAGGTTAGGTTAGGTTAGGTTAGGTTAGGTTAGGTTAGGTTAGGTTAGGTTAGGTTAGGTTAGGTTAGGTTAGGTTAGGTTAGGTTAGGTTAGGTTAGGTTAGGTTAGGTTAGGTTAGGTTAGGTTAGGTTAGGTTAGGTTAGGTTAGGTTAGGTTAGGTTAGGTTAGGTTAGGTTAGGTTAGGTTAGGTTAGGTTAGGTTAGGTTAGGTTAGGTTAGGTTAGGTTAGGTTAGGTTAGGTTAGGTTAGGTTAGGTTAGGTTAGGTTAGGTTAGGTTAGGTTAGGTTAGGTTAGGTTAGGTTAGGTTAGGTTAGGTTAGGTTAGGTTAGGTTAGGTTAGGTTAGGTTAGGTTAGGTTAGGTTAGGTTAGGTTAGGTTAGGTTAGGTTAGGTTAGGTTAGGTTAGGTTAGGTTAGGTTAGGTTAGGTTAGGTTAGGTTAGGTTAGGTTAGGTTAGGTTAGGTTAGGTTAGGTTAGGTTAGGTTAGGTTAGGTTAGGTTAGGTTAGGTTAGGTTAGGTTAGGTTAGGTTAGGTTAGGTTAGGTTAGGTTAGGTTAGGTTAGGTTAGGTTAGGTTAGGTTAGGTTAGGTTAGGTTAGGTTAGGTTAGGTTAGGTTAGGTTAGGTTAGGTTAGGTTAGGTTAGGTTAGGTTAGGTTAGGTTAGGTTAGGTTAGGTTAGGTTAGGTTAGGTTAGGTTAGGTTAGGTTAGGTTAGGTTAGGTTAGGTTAGGTTAGGTTAGGTTAGGTTAGGTTAGGTTAGGTTAGGTTAGGTTAGGTTAGGTTAGGTTAGGTTAGGTTAGGTTAGGTTAGGTTAGGTTAGGTTAGGTTAGGTTAGGTTAGGTTAGGTTAGGTTAGGTTAGGTTAGGTTAGGTTAGGTTAGGTTAGGTTAGGTTAGGTTAGGTTAGGTTAGGTTAGGTTAGGTTAGGTTAGGTTAGGTTAGGTTAGGTTAGGTTAGGTTAGGTTAGGTTAGGTTAGGTTAGGTTAGGTTAGGTTAGGTTAGGTTAGGTTAGGTTAGGTTAGGTTAGGTTAGGTTAGGTTAGGTTAGGTTAGGTTAGGTTAGGTTAGGTTAGGTTAGGTTAGGTTAGGTTAGGTTAGGTTAGGTTAGGTTAGGTTAGGTTAGGTTAGGTTAGGTTAGGTTAGGTTAGGTTAGGTTAGGTTAGGTTAGGTTAGGTTAGGTTAGGTTAGGTTAGGTTAGGTTAGGTTAGGTTAGGTTAGGTTAGGTTAGGTTAGGTTAGGTTAGGTTAGGTTAGGTTAGGTTAGGTTAGGTTAGGTTAGGTTAGGTTAGGTTAGGTTAGGTTAGGTTAGGTTAGGTTAGGTTAGGTTAGGTTAGGTTAGGTTAGGTTAGGTTAGGTTAGGTTAGGTTAGGTTAGGTTAGGTTAGGTTAGGTTAGGTTAGGTTAGGTTAGGTTAGGTTAGGTTAGGTTAGGTTAGGTTAGGTTAGGTTAGGTTAGGTTAGGTTAGGTTAGGTTAGGTTAGGTTAGGTTAGGTTAGGTTAGGTTAGGTTAGGTTAGGTTAGGTTAGGTTAGGTTAGGTTAGGTTAGGTTAGGTTAGGTTAGGTTAGGTTAGGTTAGGTTAGGTTAGGTTAGGTTAGGTTAGGTTAGGTTAGGTTAGGTTAGGTTAGGTTAGGTTAGGTTAGGTTAGGTTAGGTTAGGTTAGGTTAGGTTAGGTTAGGTTAGGTTAGGTTAGGTTAGGTTAGGTTAGGTTAGGTTAGGTTAGGTTAGGTTAGGTTAGGTTAGGTTAGGTTAGGTTAGGTTAGGTTAGGTTAGGTTAGGTTAGGTTAGGTTAGGTTAGGTTAGGTTAGGTTAGGTTAGGTTAGGTTAGGTTAGGTTAGGTTAGGTTAGGTTAGGTTAGGTTAGGTTAGGTTAGGTTAGGTTAGGTTAGGTTAGGTTAGGTTAGGTTAGGTTAGGTTAGGTTAGGTTAGGTTAGGTTAGGTTAGGTTAGGTTAGGTTAGGTTAGGTTAGGTTAGGTTAGGTTAGGTTAGGTTAGGTTAGGTTAGGTTAGGTTAGGTTAGGTTAGGTTAGGTTAGGTTAGGTTAGGTTAGGTTAGGTTAGGTTAGGTTAGGTTAGGTTAGGTTAGGTTAGGTTAGGTTAGGTTAGGTTAGGTTAGGTTAGGTTAGGTTAGGTTAGGTTAGGTTAGGTTAGGTTAGGTTAGGTTAGGTTAGGTTAGGTTAGGTTAGGTTAGGTTAGGTTAGGTTAGGTTAGGTTAGGTTAGGTTAGGTTAGGTTAGGTTAGGTTAGGTTAGGTTAGGTTAGGTTAGGTTAGGTTAGGTTAGGTTAGGTTAGGTTAGGTTAGGTTAGGTTAGGTTAGGTTAGGTTAGGTTAGGTTAGGTTAGGTTAGGTTAGGTTAGGTTAGGTTAGGTTAGGTTAGGTTAGGTTAGGTTAGGTTAGGTTAGGTTAGGTTAGGTTAGGTTAGGTTAGGTTAGGTTAGGTTAGGTTAGGTTAGGTTAGGTTAGGTTAGGTTAGGTTAGGTTAGGTTAGGTTAGGTTAGGTTAGGTTAGGTTAGGTTAGGTTAGGTTAGGTTAGGTTAGGTTAGGTTAGGTTAGGTTAGGTTAGGTTAGGTTAGGTTAGGTTAGGTTAGGTTAGGTTAGGTTAGGTTAGGTTAGGTTAGGTTAGGTTAGGTTAGGTTAGGTTAGGTTAGGTTAGGTTAGGTTAGGTTAGGTTAGGTTAGGTTAGGTTAGGTTAGGTTAGGTTAGGTTAGGTTAGGTTAGGTTAGGTTAGGTTAGGTTAGGTTAGGTTAGGTTAGGTTAGGTTAGGTTAGGTTAGGTTAGGTTAGGTTAGGTTAGGTTAGGTTAGGTTAGGTTAGGTTAGGTTAGGTTAGGTTAGGTTAGGTTAGGTTAGGTTAGGTTAGGTTAGGTTAGGTTAGGTTAGGTTAGGTTAGGTTAGGTTAGGTTAGGTTAGGTTAGGTTAGGTTAGGTTAGGTTAGGTTAGGTTAGGTTAGGTTAGGTTAGGTTAGGTTAGGTTAGGTTAGGTTAGGTTAGGTTAGGTTAGGTTAGGTTAGGTTAGGTTAGGTTAGGTTAGGTTAGGTTAGGTTAGGTTAGGTTAGGTTAGGTTAGGTTAGGTTAGGTTAGGTTAGGTTAGGTTAGGTTAGGTTAGGTTAGGTTAGGTTAGGTTAGGTTAGGTTAGGTTAGGTTAGGTTAGGTTAGGTTAGGTTAGGTTAGGTTAGGTTAGGTTAGGTTAGGTTAGGTTAGGTTAGGTTAGGTTAGGTTAGGTTAGGTTAGGTTAGGTTAGGTTAGGTTAGGTTAGGTTAGGTTAGGTTAGGTTAGGTTAGGTTAG